>CM069081.1:12317331-12427710 GCA_035578085.1 Solanum pinnatisectum | reverse complement strand
TCCAATTGGCAAGTCGCCGGGCGGTCTTATCGCTTTGTTCCGTGCAGCCAAGGCTGAGCCTCAAGGAAAGAATCAAGTCGCTGAAAGGTAGCAATGATATACGGCCGAAGCCTCGCAAAGATCATGTCGCCCAATGACCTGCAGCAACGGTTTATCCTATGACGGTAAAGCATGTCAATAACTACACCAAAAAGGCTAATCACCGAAGCCGGGACGACACCCAACCAACGACGTGAATGATCCGTCACAACACAAATCAAGAAAACTATAAATACTGGGGCTGTAGTCAGAAGTTTTAAGAGTCGAACAATTATTATACTTCATATAATAGTACTTTATACTTGCCCAAGTTTGATAGAGCCAAGACTTGAAGTTCCAAAGGGTTTCCCATCTTTCAAGATTCGTATTCTACCGATTCTCCTTTCATTCTGGCTTGTAATGTGTTTAAATCTTCATAACGCATTCAATGCAAGTCATTTAGGTATAAATTTCTATCTCTTGATGTATTAAAACCCCAATTTTCGGAGTGTGATTGAACGGGTTAGACGTAATGGTCATCTTCAGTCATCATATCATTTATTCATAGTTTAAATGCGGATTTTGTTTAAGTGGTCGTGATAACTTAATTTAGGTTGTAGTTGCAAATATAACTTCATATATGTGTTTCATTGCCTTATGGGAGAGGTCGTAAAACTACGACCACTAAATTGACGGGCCGCGAAATGTGGTCGACATAAGGTTCAGCTCGACAGAATCTAACCCTGGTCCTATATCCACACACCACTTCGAGAGAGTGAGTAGGTTGATATGGCGGTTGTTCTTCACGCAGCAGTAAGTGTCCGAGAGTTAACGATTCAAATGGGTAAGTCAGCTGAGAGATTTATCTCCTTAAAGCTCATAGACTAGTCACAAATACCTACCGCTATCTATCAAAAAGATGCATCTAATGATTTAGTCTATCCGTATTCCATTCACATCCCACGAACTTCTCTTCATTTATTAGATCTCTTAGTTAATTCTTCTATTTTGGCCCTACCAATGAAAACCCCATCGCTAATCGATACCATGCCCCCTTTAATTTGCAAATGTTTTTAATCGTTAATGTCTTTAATACTACCAGTTAGGAACTAAATTTTATTATTCTCTATTAATTTCAAACCACTTTGAATGATCCAACCCTTGGTCAAGTTATTATACTGGCTTACACGATCGTAGATACTGTGATCTGGTCAGGTTCTGATTGTGTAAACATCACCAACTCCTCTTCGGGCCGAGCTCCACGACCGACTTTTTAGGTTGCCAATCCGCACTTTTCAAACACATGCCACACTTTAACCTCGCAAGTAATCAACACATCATTATTTCTAGAACAAAATAAAGTTTATAAACCTCGGGTTGTTCTCAAAATGCTTTAGTTAACATCGTGGCATGACTTCCTCACTCAATCCTAATTTGTGGGGTAAATATGAGAAAACACATGACCCATTCATTCCCGCGAGCCGAACAGATATGGAACAAGGCCATCTCATTCTCGCAGTTGAGACATTCTCTTTATTTCATTCAACACTCATTGTTCTTTCACTTCTTGTGCAGAATAAGCGAGAGTATCTTCTACTTGTCCACCCTTGTATTCCTCGACGTCCTATGCTCATGAGGTAATGTACCTGACTTTTCAGATGGGTATCTCCAATTCCATAACTGACACACTTGTATCCAAATTTAGTCAACAACGTGGCCAAAATCCGATCTTTCTGGGCCTACTGGCTGGTTCTGCCATATGATCGATGAGTCAATGCTATCGTGATAGGGTAGTCGGTGAGACCCCGTAAGAAATTTGGTTAGCCAATCCTCTTTATCGACCAAGACCTCTATGGGGTTGTAGCCTAGCAGCATGTTATCCGGAATTCCATGTATTGGGCACCATCGCAATGTGTGGCCTCGAATCTCACCACAACTCATTGACGACACTCCTCCAATTGTCTAAAACTTAGGATGTTATCCCTAAGAATCATCATCCTCAAATGAAAGAAGTCCATTTGATCACCAAGCACATAAGACATGCTCCTTTCTTTCTCCGCTTCTAAACAAGCAACATGAAAACCACAACTAAAAGTAAGTAAGTTCAAATTATAACTAACAAAAACAAAATTCAACTTAACTAAAGAATCTTAAATCCAACACTATTACTTCCCAGTTAGCCGCGCCTATTTGATCAATAACGCCATCAAAGACACTAATCCAATGCAAGAGTCAATAATCACAATAAGATATAACCCAACTAAACGAAATAAATTAATCCCAAATGAGTGGTACTTGTTTAAGATTCAATAGCAAAGTACGAATATGCTCAAGTCAATCATAGGAATGCATATATAGATAAAAAAACATACATCAAATTAAGAGGTTAACACGAATGTCAATGCGGGTTTTAAGGTTTTAACTATCACTACAATAACATCAAATAACAATGAATTTAACAATAATGCAGACTGTCTTTAATGGATTTGGATTATAGTTAATATGCATAAACTGGTAATTGCAATCATAAGTAAATAGTTGTAAATCAAAGAATAATTCAGACTTTAAATGATGCTTCCTCTAACAATTTAACCCGAATTACGCTGGTTTCTCGAACACCAACAAGCAAGAAATTAAGAACAACACATTTTAGTCCATTCACTTCGAGCCGAATATGAGTGGTTTGTGATTTTACCTCCGAAATAACCCATGACAACTCAATACCCACAAATTAACACTAATTCGTTTAACTTCTCTCAGAAAGAAGCTAAACACGGCAAAGAACCGTAATCAAACCGCACCTTAATATTAACCACAATTACCGGACAAGTCATCACTTAAATAGCCTTTGCTTTCTATCAATACACCAGCAATACCCATAAGATACAAATCAGCCCATAATCACATAATCACACCTCAAGAATCGGGCTTTAGCCTAGACATTATAAAAAGATAGAAATCATGTTACAAAATTGTCTGTTTCCATCCAATCGCGAGATTGGATTCGTTTCATCTTGTAAAGTCCAATTTGAAGAATCCTCAAAGACCCATTTCCAATTTTCTCAAAAATGGAAAACTTCAATTCACTTCAAAGCTAAGGAAAAGAGATTAGTCTCAAAACTTCAGAGCACTCAAACTCAAAACTACTCTAACGAATGTTCAATAATGTCTTGATATCCAAAACTCCCTAAACTAAATATTCAAAAACGAGTTTATAAATACCAAGAATATGCTATGAAGTGACCATTTACGCAGTAAGTCGTAATCATGATCAATCCTGGCCATCCGCCCTTAAATCCGCTTCCATCGCTTTTTGCTTTCGGGGCACTTTCAGCATCCCTCAAGTTCTCAGAATCTGGGTGATCCAACACCACATCGCGAACCACTCATGAAATAATCGGACACTTCATTTCTCTCACCGCCTTTGATTTTCTCTCCTTCGCTTCGTAGCGCACTAGAACTTGTGGTCAGTCCAGTCATGGCCACTCACGATTTCTGCCATGAACGGACTGGATCGTGCCTTCCTTTCTTCGCTTCTCTTTCACTCACTTTGTTCTTTTTGCAAATTAGTTGTCCCATGTTTTATTCCTCAATCCAAATACCGCCAAATCGGGTTTTACATGCAGTGCATCACACAAGACAAACAAGCATTCGATGACACAAAATCTATCCACATGAAAGCCCTACCGTAAGTCCCGAATCGTGGACTCATCAAAGATTTCAATTACCCCGCTTATATCAAAATTACCATATTCATCACATCCGTCAGAAATTCCTCTTCATCAATTGTTATTTCAAATTCGTGACCATTGCGTCAGAGTTGATACTGCAAACAAAATCCCCATTTGACATTCCCACAACCCTTTTTAATTTATTTAATGTATTTTAAGATAATAGGTTATTCCTATAGCTGGGTGAAGATCACATTTTGGTGTTTCATAAGGAACTTTTGAACACGCATCACTCCCTACTACGGGTTCGACTCTCAAGCTTATTTGTCGGGTTTTATATTACTTAGCATGACGGTTTTACAACCTAGAATTAGATTTAGCGTGTTTCTTGAAATGCATTAAATCATAATCTTAGGGAATACGTGGAGCTTTACCTCTACATCCTTTTCATATCAGGAGTCTTATAAATCACCTCTAAAACTCATGTATATCCATATAGTCCTTTGACTTAATTCATTTTTAGGTGAGTAAATACTTTCAACCTAGAATCATTCTATGTGAGAAAACCTCTCACATCATATCATCAATCATGCATAGGTGTGTATATGAGAATATCCTCTCAACTGACCTGGCAACACAACAACATCATAATCATAGACTAACTCTGCACTCGCGAGGTGTTCCTAAAGAATTTACATAGATTTTATAGTTAACATTGCATAATCTTATACATTCGTAATATAGGTCGATATGGGTAACTCCTTCCTGACAATAATCTCTATTTACAAATAAGCATTCATCATATAGCTTCACTCTCAAGACTTAACATTCAATACATTCATCATATGTAGCCTTACTTTCCCAAGCTCCTAGTCATGCATAGTTCATCAATGCAGAAGCTTCTTTTACTCTTAAAAGCCATACTAAACATAGCTCCTCATATTAGCTTAATTTACTGAGTCCTACCGCAATCATCATTCATCCTACATGCCTTAATCTCAAGACAATCCTAATCTCAAAGCCTACAAGTCATACCTCATTACATATACTTGATCTCAATCGATTCACATAAATATGATTTCATCTTAATGATCTAATCATACTTCATCACGCATTATACTCCCAATCTCAAGCACTACTAACCATGATTCATCACACATGCATTAATCACATTCAATTCCTTATCTATATAGCGCTTTACTATTAAGAGATCTTTGATTTGACGTATCCGTCGTTTCTTCATAGGCCAATACTAAGCGTCCACGGTTGATTCAATAGTAATATAACTCCAACTAGTGAGTTGGGACAAGTTCCACCGAAATAGACCAGTTTGTAATTGAAATTAAGAGGAAAAGTAATAACTTCACTCCAAGTCAATTATACTTCTGTAAAGACTTATCATGAAGAAAAAACATATCAAATTAAAAATTGATACAAGTGTCAATTATCGAAGGGGTTTTGTAGTCAATAAAGCTTAACTAAAACGCTTGACAAATAAAAATGAAAAATCCAAATATGAGAGCGGGATTCTTGGATATGATAGATTATGTGCTAAAATAAATGAATTAGAGTAAATGCTATCGATAGTAAATCGTGAAGATTTGGTAACTAAGCTAGACTTTAGTGAGTAGAGGTAAATTTCTCTCCGAACAATTTACCGAATCAAATTAGTTTCTCTCGAACACGATAAACATGAATAAGAATAACCTTATGCCTTAGTCCATTCACTCTCTCAAAAGTGGATGTGTGGGAGAGGGTTTAGGATTCAGCTCTCAAAACCTCTCTCCGAGCAAGTGTAAAACACGAATATAAAATTGTATTTACCAGCTACAGCCCCATTAAATTCAAACACTGACTACTAAACAAAATCGCGGCTAAGCGGCAAATTAACTATCAATTAGCAATACCCGTTAAATAAATTCAGCCCGTGTTTACATAATCACACCCCCAAGAATTTGGGTTTTAGCTATACATAGTAAAGAGATGTAAATTGATACGAAAAGTGATTCCATCAAATGATACGATAGATGTTGTATTTACACACATTGCGTCCTAAGATGAAAATCTCGATAAGACTTCGATTGCTTAGAAATGGAAATCTTCAAATCTTAAAGCTAAAGAACAAAGTCTCCAAAACTCTAAGCTCTAAAATGCGAAAATAATGTTTGATATTCTAAAATTTGATACTGCATACACTCTTTAAACTAAAAATTGAAAGCAAGTATTTATAGTTGTCACAAGTGTCTTAGAAGGACGCGCTTCAGTGCGATTAGTCGGGCTCGTCGATCCGTTCGGTGATCATGCTTTGGTATGGTTCATTGCCTTTTGCATTGGCCTTCCAAATTTCAAGTTCTTGTAACATTGGGCGATGAGATCACATCGTGTGAATCGTTCAAGCTAACCATTCCTCGATTATCTTTATCTCGCTACCTCGATTTTCTCACTCGTGACTTGGTATGGCGGCTAGAACATGCGGCTAGACAAGGCTGCTTAATTATCTAGCTCATCATTCTAATGGTTGGCGATCCTCAAGTTGTCTTTCTTCTTCTTTTTAGTACCTTGTTCCTTTCTTTAGCCGGTGTCCATGATTAGTCTCTTCCAAATGGAAATTTTGAAACTTCGAGGATTTTCATCGCTTAGTTAAGACAAAATATGCATTTGAGACACTAAATCTATCAAAATAAATCACAAAGAGTCCAAATTGTGGACTCATTAACAACCAACTTAAACTTTGGCTTGTCCTCAAGTAAAACTGAAGTTCAAAGAGTTCAAAAAGGATGTCTCAAACAAAGGTTGCGATTATACACAAGACTCAAATCATGAATACAAAAGACCTCAACTTACTCGTGCAAGGATCAATTGTGCACTCAAAGATTCAAGTTGTGACTCCACTATTACCAAAGAATCTCAAGCGCACTATTACTTGCTTCAAATCTGAGTTCAAGCTCAAAGGTATTCAAATGCCTCTCATGGAATGATTCCATATTGACTCAATGGTTCAATCATTTAAAGTTCGGAATCAAGATCAACACTCATACTCAAGCAAAGATAAACATAATCATGATTTCACCCACATAGGTTTGCCCTTATTTTCCAATCAACTTTGCTTGGTATCATTCAAGATCAAAAGGTCTTTTCAAGGCTTGTAATGGCCAGGGTGAGTGTAAAAGCCATGGTCATTTAGGCTTATAGTTGAAATCCTCATAAAATGTGATGTGAGCAACACCTTTCCTTTCTTTATGTTTCATTCAAGCTCAAAGGCACTCTCTTATTCATCTTCCATGGATCATTGAAACCCCATTTCTTTGTATTTCCACATTACAACTTTTCTTTCTTTTCTTTTCATTCTTTTCTTCTCTCTTTTTTATATGCGGGGGTGCCATTTTTCTCAAAACATGGGCAAAAAGGACTTCGTTGCATTTTCTTGATTTGCACTTCTCTTTTACCACGCCTCCGACTTAGGATTTTGGCCTAAGTTGGCTATTCAAACAAACCACAGATCATGAGGTTTATGGGTGATGGATTAATAAAAAGGTCGCAATGTTATCAAGTTTCTTCCAAGAAAAGGTTAGGGCTTAAAGTGCTCAAAGAGAGTTCACACACTCACAAGTAAGCCACGAAAACAGGTATAATGTCAAATTGGTTCACACTGTTTAAAGTTACCCAAAGTTCGTCTCATGAAATTGCATCACTCGATCAAATAACCTGTCCAACGGATAGCGGGGCAAATTTTGGTGTCCATCACCACATGGTTCACTGCGGTGAAGCTCATTATACAGAGGCATAGACACAATGTCAAACAAGACTTCACACTTTTGCTAGTGTGCGATGTTCATCGCAAGACTTCAATTCAATCTTGGCTGAGTCACAATGAGATGCAAAGATTTCACGTGTCTATGCAACCCGGCTTCAATTGCTCCATCATCGCTGCACATTCATTTTTGTTTTATTATGAGTATTATTCGAAATTACCGGTATTGATCAAAATTCAGTACTCAAATTTGCACGAGAACGATATGCTCAACACATACAAGAGGTGGCAAAAATTTTCGGAAGGGTCAAAAATCATTTACTATTAAAAGCAAGGAGCCACAAGCTCAAGTATCCACAAAAGCACCTATAAAAACACAATTTTTAGTTAAATCCCAAATATAAACAAAACTTCAGGATTACGAATGTCACAATAAAAGGTGAGCCTCATCCCACCACAAAAAAACATTTGTCCTAAATGCAAAACAAAAATATAATATCCACAAGTCAAAATAAAATTAAGGCAGAGAGGAGGTAAAGAGGATCCTGTCTAAGTAGTCACTCCATCTCTGCGAGCATTCCGTTGGTGCATCGATGCGGACTTGGGCATCAATGCGTGAGACGTCTCGGAAAGCAGTACGGACCAGCTAAGAAATGTGTCATATAAGTCTCGGTCCGTGATATGGATCACGATCGCATGATCGTCTCTCAAGATCTAGCAAGTCTCTATATATGCTTTTACTCCCATATCTCTACTGTCTTATCTCTAATCGATCTCGTCGACTCATCAAGCTTTGCCTCATCCTAAGTACATCGTGGTGGCCAAAGGATCTTTTAAAGTCTTATGAGCGTCTAAATCATCTCAGACCTCCAAGGTAATGAAGGGAAGTCGATAGACTTCAAATAGTCTACATCTTTCCTCAAGTCCTGCATTACCTTGGCTTTCAAAGTTGGAATCTGAGTCTCCCTCGCACGCTCTTACAAGCTTCAAATCTCATGCAGAGTGTCAGTGAGATCTTGAAGTCGGTCACTAACAAGATCGCAACCTCAATCATCAAAGGATGTGATCTCTCTAACCGGTCGCCCACACCTAAATGGCCAGATGATGCCCCCATCCTCGGGATCATCACACGAGTAATCTTGGTTGGCTAGGAGGGAAGATGAGGTACACGGAGCCCTGAAGAAGAGGAAGCGGATAGAGTACCTAAAGACTGAAGGCCTGAGTAGGAAAATATGCCTCTGTAGGTATCAATCAATGTCTACCTCCCAGGATGTGTCAACTAGGAGTTGTCTCTCCTCTGTCAGCCTCCTCTACAGCATACTCACCACGCGCTGATGTCGGTGGAGAGGAGGATGAGGTAACATCAAAATCCAAGCAAGATCCCGGGCACTCCAAACAGTCGGCGTGATTATTATTGGGAAGCGGCAAAGAGATCGCTTCTACTTGGCTCTCACATCTCTCGCCTTCTATGATAAGGCCCAAGTTGAGCCGCTTCTTTGATAAGATAGATCCCAGCGGCACTTTGCATATCGAAAGAGATTCATTCGTTAAGGCATAAGTGAACTATCTGATGTATCCAGAATCAATAGCACTTATATTCAAATCCTTTTTTTGATCTCGACTCCCACCTTAATCCACCTAGAGTGTAGTATCGAAATAAGGGCAATCAGAGATGTTTGTCATCGTGCTCAAATAGAGACACAGTGCCAAAAGAGTTGTCGGTCGACACGGATCTCTTTCCCTTTCCTTTGTCACTGGTGGAGGTTCTTGCCTTTCCTCTTTGAAGGATTTGATCCCCCTTCATTGATTGTGATAGCCCGTACTCTTTTACAGGGTGGCATGTCTATGTTTGTCCTCACCATACCTACAAAACATCAAGAAAAATTTAAAAGTAACTTGATCAAATTTATAGAAAAACAGTTGCAGAAAGACTCATCAACGATCGCCAATCGCTTTGTCATGGGCTCAGACTCACCGAAAGGATTGGCTCAAAATTCTATGCAAGTCAGCAAAGGGAAAGGTCTTTCGGCGAATCACCAACAGCTTTTGGTGAGCAAGAATTAGCTCGCCGAAAGTTACAGTGTAAAGATGGTTCAAGGGTGCAGACAAAAAGAGATCAAGAAGGATTTCGGCGAGTCACCGAGTATCTTCGGCGACCTCAGGCTTCTCGCCGACAGTTACAGAATACAACAACACATAAAGCATGAAATTAAAGCCGAGATGGGGACATTAGGCTAATTGCCAAGTGGTTCGGCGAGCTTGACCCTGCTCGCCATACGACCCAACATGCCTATTTTCAACTGAACTTCACAATACAACCCCGCAACCCCCAAAAAAAAATCAAACCATGCACAACTCAAATTCAAACAAGACCCATAACACCTATTGCCCCGACTCAGACTTCTCCCGATTTTGCTAAATTTGGCCAATTGATGACATTTGCCCTTAAAAATGAAGTCACTCACTCTATCATTAGGCAAATTACACCATTTGGCACAACTATAGGCTACTCAGACTTCACCAACCAAGCCATATAATATGCAAGCACAACCCCCACAAAATTTACCTTATTTTAGAGCACAAAAATACGGGAATTTAACATTGAAAGCATTACGGGCAGGATTATCGAATTGCAAAAAGGCATTCAAACATTCTAATCTATCAGAGAGGCCCAGCACACATCATCAAGATAATATTGCTTGCATAAGAGTACAAATTACTAAAAATAAATGCAGAATTCAGAAAACCAACCTTAAATGCCGATAAAAATAAGATTGAAAAGCTAGGCGGCAATGTAATACAAATCCAAGCACCAATTGATTAACTAAAATACTTATAGAGTTCAGAAATATCGAAAATACTAAATAGGTGCAAGTTTGGGAAGATGAAAAATGAGGGAAAATGAAAGAGTTTGAAATTTAAACCTTTGGCCCTTTAATAAACCGCCCAGTTCTCGCCCATTCAGCGACGTTAGTCATGATCGTCGACCCACTCGGCGACACGCCAAGTGGTCACTTACCTCACCGAGCTTTACAGAACCCTCAGTTAATGTGGGGATCCAAACGGCGAAAAATATTGAGATTGCCGACTTGATCGCTGAATCGCCAATAATTTCCTAGGCTCCTCGAGTTTTGCAGACTCTACCTTAAAGTTGTCTTGAGTCTAACAGCGGTCTAGGTCAGGGTCACCGACCGCTTCGGCATTTTGCCGACTGGACTTTAGCTCGCCAATCTGCACTTTTCAAACATTTCCCACCCTTTAACCTACACAATCAACACACCATTGTTCTAAAATAACAATTTAAAGTGACAAAACCTTGGGTTGCCTCCCAAGAAGCGCTGTAGCTAACGTCGTGGCACGACGCAAGTCCTTACTCAAGCTCCATTATTAGGGTTGGCCCTAGTGCGACTAAGTAACCCCAATAGTTCATTTGGGTGGAACTGAGGCAATACATCACCCATGAGAGTTTCAATTAGCTGGATAGATCTAGAATGAGAATCGAATGTCTGATTTAGCACTTTAATATTCTCCTTCTTCTCGAACACTCTATCTTGCTCAGTGATCATTTGGAGTATGATTAACAATGTATCCTCGACACGTTTACTCTCATTGTTCACAGATCTTTTCCGCTCATGAGGGGGTATTATCTTTCTTTTCCTTTGCATTGGATTTCAATCTTTGATATTTTGTTGGCCAAATCGTCCAGCTGAGTTACCAGTGCGGTTAATATGAAGTCCCTCTCGACTTCTTGGTTTGCCTCAGCCATATGATCAAGCAGTTGGGCTGCTATCACATAGGGATGTTGTGCAATACCATCTGGGATGAGTTGATCAGCTAACACCTTATTCCCGGGACTAAGACTCCTGTAAAAACATTCCAGAAGGACTACATCAGGTATTTCATGAATTGAGCATTGAACCAACAGTGCTTTAAACCTTAGCCACGACTCGTGAATCCTTTCACCTTCCAATTGTTTGAAGGTTAGAATGTGATCCCTGAACAACATCACCTCTTCTATTACAAAGCATAAGCACACAAAACAAAGCTAAAAATTAAGTAAGTGTCACAACAACTAACAAGAGAGAAATTCAACTTCACTAAAAATTCTCAATTAATACCACTCTCCGGCAGCGACGCCATTTTGATTTGACGTATCCAGGCACTTCATCCAATACTAAACATCCACGGCCGCTCAATAGTAATATAACCCAACTTGTGAGTTAGGGTAGAGTCCCAAGGGAGCGGTTTGTAATCAAGAATTAAGAGAAAAGCAATAACTTCGCTCGAGTCAATTATAGGTAAAGACTTATACGAAGAAAAACATATCAAATTAAAGGGTGACAGAAGTTTCAATTATTGAAGGGGGTTTTGTAGTCAATAAGCAACTAAAATGACAACTAAAAATGAAAATACAAATATAGAGACGGGATTCTTGGGATGTGATAGGATTATGGGCTAAAATAAACAACCCGGTAAATGCTATTGATAGTAAATCGCGGTAAATTGGTAACTAAGCTAGACTTTAGTGGGGATAAATTTTCTCTCAAATAATTTATCCCGAATCAAATTGGTTTCTCTCGAATACCAATCAGTGGCAATGAAGCATAGCCTTCGCCTTAGTCCATTCACTCTCTCGAGTTGAATGTGTGGGAGAGGGTTTAGGATTCACTCTCTTGAGCTAAACCCACGTCAATCCAATAACCACAGACTATCAATTCAGTAGTTTTGGTTTTAAAACTTCTCTCTCGAGCAAGTCAAAAACACGAAGATAAAATTTTACTCGCAACTACAACCCCATTAAATTTAAACACAACTACTAAACGAAATCACCTTTAAACAGCAAATTAACTATCAATTAGCAATACCCAGCAGTAAATTCAACCCATATTCACATAACCACACCCCAAGAATTGGGGTTTTAGCTAGACATAGTGAAGAGATAGAAATCGATATCGAAAGTGTTTCCATCAAATGGGTACGATAGATATTGTCTTTACACACGTCCAAGATGAAGAATCTTCAATACCCACTTCCAATTTCTTAGAAATGGAAATCTTCAAATCTTCAAAGCTAAGATCTTCAAATCTTCAAAGCTAAGGAACAAAGTCTCCAAAACTATAAGTTCTAAAAACTGAAAATAATCTTTGATATTCTAAAATTTGATACTGATTGCATACTAAACTAAAAAGTCAAACAAGTATTTATAGTTGTAAAAAAGTGTGCTGCGATAGACCACTCGGCGCGGTTAGTCAGGCCCGCACATCCACTCGGTGATCCGCCCTTTGGTCTGGTTCATTGCCTTTTTGCATTGGTCTTTAGCAAATTCAAGTTTTGTAACGTTGAGCGATGGAGTACTGCATCGCAGAATCGTTCGGTGACTCGCTAACTGCTCATTTATCTTATCAACTCGATTTTCTCCCTCAAAGCTTGGCACACTAGAAAATTAGGCGAGACCATAGCCATTCGGTGACTCGCCTAATGGTTTAGGCTATACTCAGGCCGTCTTTTCTTTATTCTTTTTAGCTGCCTTGTTCCTTTCTGCCCAATAGTGTCAATGATTAGTCTCTAACTCCAAATACCTGAAACTCAAGGATTTTCATCAGTTATTGAGACAAAATATGCATTTGAGGACACTAAATCTATCAAAATAAATCCCTAAAAGAGTCCAAATCGTGGATTCATCAATCTTTAATGTATTTCATCAATTCGAGAAGATTATATCTAAATCCTATATTTCCCCTTCCAAGGCATAAAACCCACTTACTTCAATTTCATCTCTCTAAACATGGTATAGGCATGTAAACATGTAATTTCATCTTAAAACATGATATACTATTAATTCAAACATAAAACATCATTATCCACTCCATTGGATCAACATACAACAACACCCATAATATTAGGGGCTCCATGGATGAATAAGCCATCATACCTTGATTACAAAGCCTACCAATCTTGGAAGAATGGAGACTTGACTTGACCTAGCTTGAACCCTCTTCTTCTTCAACTTTCTAAAGAGAGAAATATTTGAGAGGATGAACTTTGGGATTCGTTGGGGGTTTTGGAAATAATGACTGGATTGGTGAGTTTAAAGGGTTAAAAATAGCTTATATAGGTGTACTAGGACCATACAAAATGACCTCACCTTATTACTACTTAAATTGAAATTTCACATTTTGGCCCTCACTTGGTACCCAACTGCCCAGGCAACACGAGCCGTGGTCCTCACAACTGGTCGTGGTCCTGCTTGTGGTCCTTGGACCAATAGCTAGGCCACCTTGGCTTTGCGTCAAATAAATGAAGGCATCACCACGAGCCTTCCCACGATTTGTGGTCTTCACCGCTGGCCGTGAAGTAGCTCGTGAAAGTGAGCCAACATTGGGGCAGCCATGGTGAACTACTACCTCACCACCACAAGTGGCACCATGGGGCGTGGTGGCCACCACAAGCCGTGAAGGGCTCGATGTCATGGGCAGTGCCTTGGCGAGCTTGGGTCAGACTTGGCCCCTGCCCCATTGCCTTGGCTCTTTCCCTATAGTCTTGACTTGTTGATCTCATACTTAGTCCTAGATGGTCTACTAGACTACGGGGTGTTAAAAAATCACTTTTCTCCTTCTCTTTCACACTCAAACATGTTCACAATCCACTCCATTATTCTAATAATCATGACTCATTGGACACCCCATTTCTTTTACTTATTTCACACATTTTTATTTCACAGACTTTTCTCTTTTTCAGTCTTTTTAACAATTTCTTTTCTTTCTCTCTTTTTTTAACATGGAGGGGTTCCATATTTTTCACACTATGCTTCAAAAAGGAGGGATTTTTCACACTTCTTGACTTTCCTTCTTTTTCACCACACTCCCAACTTAGACTTTTTGCCTAAGTTGGCTATTTCAACAACCAATACTTCATGAAAGTAATAGGTCATGGGGCAAAGAGATAGAAGCTACTCAAGTTTCTTCCAAAGAAAAGGATAGGCTCAAAAGGTGCCAAACAAGGTTCACGCTTCTCACAAGGTGCCCAAAAAGAGGTATGTTGTCAAATTGGTTCACTCTTCAAAACTTATGCCTAAGATCATTTCAATCGCTTGCCTCACTTAATCAATTGGACAAACGGGCAAATTCTATGTGTCATCAAGCATAATATTCAAGACAACCTCACCACATAAGGCATTTGACACAATTATCAAACAAGACTCCACACTTTCTAGCTAGCATGCAATGATAATCACAAGAGATTCAATCGACAATCGGGTAGTCACAATGAGATGCTAGGAGTTCATATATGACTTGTGTAACTCAGTTTGCCTTCATCGTAGCCGCACATTCATATCGTTCAATTGAGTGCACTATTCAAGTCATCGATATTGACCATAATCGACACTCAAAAATGCAAGAGAACCACCATAATCAAACACAAAAAAGGTGGCAAAATTTTTAGAATCAAGTCAAAACCATTTGCATAATAAGAACAATGGACCAAGATGGATCAACAACCAAAATATATATATAGACACTGAATATGATCCAATATACATAAAACCAAAAACAACACAAACCAATACTCATAAAAACAGCCCAATAGATGTGGGGATGGAAATACCTCACCCCGCCAACAAAAATTAGCAGTTGTCCTCAAATGCAAAGAAATAATAAAAACAGTCTAAAAATAGCAGAAAGGGAGGCAAAGAGTCATCCTGCCAGGCTAAGCCTGGGTGAAATCAGCATGTCGAAAACTCCCTCTGTCTGATCATCAGTGCCCGATATATCAGCATCTTGATGGCTCCACTAGAGCCCACCATGAAAACGTCCCTCAAAGAGTCCATCACAACTGCATTCATCATGGCCCCCTCTAGGTCTACCAAATCATCATAGACAGCCTCATCTCTAATATTGATTTGCTCCCCATCTGTCTCTACCTCGAACTCAGCGTCTGCATCATCGGCCATAGTATCATCTCCGATCGTAGTAGCCATAGGAATCTCAGAGCTGGCCAGAACATCAACACTCGACATTTGAGAAATCTCCACAGGCCTAAACAACATTGATAAATTAGTGGACTGAAAGCTCGTCCACATCTCTACGTTGTCCAAAAACATCAACCTTCAAGGCCATCACAGAAATAGTAGCCCCCTGGCTCTTCTCACACTCCTCAACCCTCACCATAAGGGCATCAAACGCTAGCTTGTGGCCCTCAATTATCGATCTATGCTCTCTCAACACGGCCCTAATAGGAGCTAGGGCGGCAGCAATCGCCCGCTCTATCAACCAACGCACGACGTCCTATACCCGAGTGGAACACATATCAGCAGATTGGGCCAGATGGCCTATCTTGTAAAGCATGGCCTAGGTGATAGGGGGTCATGAGGCAGTAGTAGAAGTAGCAGAACTAGTGAAAAGGGGTGCAGTAGAAGTACGGGGAGTCACAAAAATAGAAGGGACAGATGTACATGAGGGCCCACTGGCTTGATGGGCCATGATTGCCTCAATCGGCAACATGTCAACGTCGACCTCCGGGGATGTATCCACTGGTGCTTCCCTCCTCATGTTGGACTCATCATGCATGTACTCGACCTCAATACTCCGGATGTCAGTAGAAGAGGTAGGTGTCACCTCCATATCCGTCTTCTCATCACTTGGAACATGGGCCCATTTACACAGCTCGGTGATCAGCACCTGAAATGGGAGTAAGGTCTGGCTCTGTTTGGCCCTCATGACCATCACTTGCTTGATCAGCAGCCCCAAGTTTAGCCTCTGGCAATCTATGATTGTCCCTACAGAGCTAGTACTGAGTGTCTACATTAAAATCTTTTTTCTCGGTCTGTGCACCTGCCTCAATCCACCTTGGAGTAGCATCGAAAATTAGGGGTGCCAACCAACCCTTTAGATCTTCTTCTTGACCAAGTCTGGGTAGTTGTGCATGAAATTTGATTAACTCCAATTATCCATTTAAATTAGTAAATAGGAAAACCCATAAGCTATTTAAGCCAATAATCACATGATCACAGCCCAAGAATTGGGGTTTTAGGTACACATCATAAAAAGAAAGAAACAACTACCAACTATATTATCCATGAGTTGGGTAATGGTTTCCAAGTCTCTACAATGCTTCAAATCAAATTAATTCAAAAACTCAATTGCAATTCCTCAAAACCAAGTCTCAAAAGCTTCAAAGTCTACACTAGAAAACTCAGGAGAACTTAATTTAGATTCTACAATGCTTAGATTAGAAGATTGATTACATTTCCTGCCTTTCAAATTTCAATTTATATTTTCCTAATTTTTGGACTCAAGGACCATTAGAGGAAGTAAGTCGTGCCTCGCCAACCAGATCGGCTATCCGCCCTTTGCTCTAGTCCATTGCCAGTTTGCTTTAGCTCTTAATCATCAGGTTTTCATGACTTTAGCCGATCAAGATCGTGCTCGCCGAGTCATTCGGCTGTCCACTGAATGTCCAATTCTGTTGCCAAATAGGTTCTTCCCCACAGCTATAATGCTGGAACTTTAGGCAAGATAAAGAGCCACTCGCCGGCTTGTCGAGTGGTCTTTGCGATCACCAGGATTACCTTCCTTTAACTTCTTCAGCTTTTTCGCTCCTTTTTGCCCGATAATGTCCTTGTCTTGCTCCTTTAGCCTTCATTGCTGCAAATCAACACTTTAATATCAGCTTAGAGCATAAATTAGGCATTGAGGACACTTAAACTATCAAAACAAATCCCTAAATGAGTTGAAATCCCAGACTCATCATAGGCCCAATTTCATTCTTATGTAATAGATGGCTAATGAGACAAGTGTTAGACTTCCTCTTTACTTTTGTAAAATGATTTGGGCATAAAATGTTCCTCTTTAACTCTTTTATTCTATTTCTTATGTTATTAATGATAAGTGGCTTCTATGGGGCCTCTCGGTGTCCTATACACCATGTTACGCCTAACAAACTTGGTAATCAGAGCACAAGGTTTAGAAAGCTCCTATGATGTCTCATAAGCCATGTCGAGTAGCTTGTTCATGAGTGTGAAGAGTGCCACATTTATGAATGAGAGGCTACAAGGTGTTTAGGAAACTGAACTTCTTTCATTATTCTAAAGTTGTGCAGTAGAGTTTAACTCTATAAGGTTTTTGTCTCCTTATCCTTATCTGATGCTCTATAGGATATGGCTACTCGAAGAGTTTATGCCAGAAGGAATGTGAGGGAGAATGTGGAACAAGAAGCCCTTCCTCAAGCTCCTCAAGCTTCGGTGCACCATTTGGCCGAGCAAGTGACTAATGTAGAGTTTAGGGCTGCTTTTCAAGTGCTGGCTCAAGTAGCGACGGCCCTAGCCAATAGGCAGGTTGCAGTTCCTGTGAACCCAAATGTGGGTATGGCGACATCTAGAGTGATGGAATTCACTAGAATGAATCCTCCGGAGTTTCATGGTTCTTAGGTTACAAAATATCCTCAAGAGTTCATTGATGAGGTTTGCAAGGTGTTGATGATCATGGGAGTGACTGATGAGTCCACAAATTGGACTCATTTAGGGCTTTATTTTAATACAAATTGTGTCCTCAAATGCTTATTTAGTCTAAATATCTGATGAAAACACATAAGTTTCAGGTATTTGAAGTTTTAATGGAAGCATGGACACTTAGGCGCAAAAAGGAACAAAAAGGCTGAAAAGAATGAAGAAGTTAAAGCCTGAGAATCCGCCGAAGGGACGCACTCCACCCTTTGTTCCAGTACGCAAAGCCCTGAAGGAGAAGGATAAAAAAAGCAATGAAAGAAACAGTCGACGCTCTGCCGGTCAGTTCTGCGAAGCAGAACTATACCGCCCAATGATCCAGAATGCACGATGCTCAAATCTCGCATTTGATGACAGGTCACTATCCGCCGTTCTCCGAGGACTCGCCCAACTACACCATGGGCGACTCTGAGGATGAGGAATATAGGGTTGACTTGCGTCGTGCCACGATGTTAACTAAGGCAATGCTTGGGAGGCAACCCAAGCCCTTTTTAAGTGCTTTTATTTCTTGGTGAAATAATAGTGTGATACTTGTACAGATTGAAGTTAGGGAAATGTTTGAAAAAGTGTATAAAGGCGAACAAATAATCCAATTGGCGTGCCGCTGGCTTGTTCAGTGACCTTGATCTTTTCCACCATCTGACTTAAGACACTATCAGCTTAGAACCTATAAAACTCGACGGTTGGTAGGTAATGAGAAGTGCATCTTAGACCATGTCGGCGACCTCGATGTAGACCGTCATTAGGATTCTCATATGAGATGTAGAAATTTCATTAGGCGAAGTTAGTAATCACTTGGCGCTTCACCAAGTGATTGGGCGAGCCTGACTCACGTCGCCGCATGGGTGGTAACTGTTGTCTTTGCAAGCCACAGGTTTAAAAGTTCTACTTCATTCATTTCCTCTTACTTTTTCATCCTATAAAACTCACACCTGTACTTTAGCTTTATATTTATTGCAATTTTAAAGTATTATAAGTGTCGAATTGTGCGCGGATTTGGATCGCATTGCTGCCTAGCACGTCAGTATAATCTAATTCAACACCAAAGGTTGGTAATCGAACCTCTCAGTTCTTTTATCAAAATTTGTACTCATTTGCATAATGATTGATAATATAAAATTTCTGCTGAATCTCTGAGTTACTGGGATTGCATGTATTATTAATTATAACTCAGTAGCTTTCGCGTGATTTGAGGGACTCCCATTCGATTGTACTTTGAGTTGAATTTTTACGTGGGGGTTTTATTAAAACTTCTATGAGTCTTCGTTGAAATTGTGTTATTTAAGCCTAAATTACATTATCTGGGTTGCGGGGTGAAATTTGAAAGAAATGGGTTAAAAAATAGACGCGTTTGGCTGTTCAGTGAGATGAGCAAAACTCACCGAATTGCTCGGCAGTTCACTTAATGTCCTCATTTTGCCTTTGATCGATTGATATGTAGCTTTCGGCAGTCAGCCTAAATTTCAAACCACACTCGGCGACTCACCGAAAGACCTTTTGTTCTCCCTTTGTCTGCGCCCTTGTATCATTCGTACATCATTTTCAACGAATAGCCTAGCTAGATAAGCACTTCGCCAACTAGTTTGGCAAAGCAATTCTGCACTTGGAACCCTCCCTTCTCCTATTTAAATTATTGTATAACTTGTATTCGAAGTCTTTGCAGAAATGGCTAGACCAAAAGTCGCAAGGAGAAATGAACCACCCCGAAACGAAAGAGCACGTAAGTTTAAAGAAGATGAAAAGAAAGCAGAGCTAGCCAGACAAAGGAAATATACCAAGGAAGCTAGGGCCAGAAGGAGGACTCCTACAAATCCCACAATTTCTCCGTGGAGACGCGGATTCTACACAGCGATAGATTCCTTTTTGGCGGCTCATGACGTGGATAGAATGGGTGAGGCTAACATCGCTACAGAAGCTAAGGCAAATGAAAACAATGCAAACCAGAATGGAAACACTTTGGGAGTTATTGTTTCATATCAAGCTGATGCATCAAAAACCAATGCACAGGCAGATGAACCGAATGCATAAACAGGACCCCCTATTTACCTTCCACTCTAAGTTTCTTTATTTTTACTGCTGAATATTTTATCTCTTCCATTTGAGGACAAACGTTTTTGTTGTTGTGGGGTGAGGCTTTTGATATACATTTGGGTTGTCTGTTTGATATTGGATTGTTTGTTTTGCAATTGTTTGAGCTTAGGACTCTCTCTTGGGTTTAATTGAAAATAATTTTGACCCTTTCGAAAAAATTTCATTTTCCAAAAATTTTCGCCACAGCTTGTGTTGAAAGTGGTTGTTCTTGTTCAAATTCAAGTCTCGATTTTGATCAATACCAATGACTTGAATGGTGCTCTCAATTGAACAAACATGAAAGTTCGGCTGCAACGAGACCAAAAGAAGTTGCATAGGCAATATGTAAACTTTTTGCATCTCATTGTGATTAACCATTTATCGAATTGATTTTCTTGTAATAACCATTACACACTAGCGAAAGTGTGTGGTCTTGTTTGACTTAAGTGTCGATGCCTTGTGTGATGAGCTTACTTTGAACTTTGCATGAATAAACCTAGAATTTGCCCCGTTAGTCTGATTGATTTAGTAAGGTGTACTCTTAAAATGATCTTAGGCAACTTTTGAAGAGTGTGAGCCAAATTTGACATATACCTCTTTTGTGGCCTACCCCGTGAGCGTGTGAAGCTCTCTTGAACACCCTTTGAACCTCACCTTTCTTTGGAAGAACCTTGATGAACCCTAAATCTTACTTAACCCACTACCTATAATCCTCTTGATTTGTGGTTTAGTGAATAGCCAACTTAGG
Source organism: Solanum pinnatisectum (assembly GCA_035578085.1). Lineage (NCBI taxonomy): Eukaryota > Viridiplantae > Streptophyta > Magnoliopsida > Solanales > Solanaceae > Solanum > Solanum pinnatisectum. Next base: position 12,406,951 of record CM069081.1, on the reverse strand, counting down.
CCAAAAGCCTAAGTTGGGGGTATGGTGAAAAGGAAAAGGAGAAGTCAAAGAGTGCAAGAAAACTCTCCCTTAACCCATGGTGTTGCGGAACAATGGAAACCCTCCATAAAAAAAATTACAGAATAAAAATACAAAAGAAATTGGGTTTCCAAGCAATCCTTGGAGGTGAATAAAAAGATGGCATAGAAGCACTAAAAAGAATTGATAAAAGGAAAAGAAGGGAATGCCTTGAGAATACCACATCTCATGAGGAAAAAGTCACTGAGCCTAAATGACCATACCTGTGTACTCAACCCCATTGCAAGCCTTAGAAAGACCTTTTTTATCTTGAGTAAGCTGAACCGAAGATCGATTGGAAAATAAGGGCAAGCCTATGGGTGAAAACATGAATTGTGTTCCTCTTTTTGAGTGTGAGCATTGCATTTGATTCCTGATCTTGAATTGATTAACCTCTGTGTGTGAATATGGAATCATTCTTTATGTAAGGGCATTTAGATACTTTTTATTGAGCTTGAACTTGCACAAGTAGCAAGTATTGCGTACACAATTGATCTTTTGCATGAGTAATTTGAGTCTTGTTGTGTATGTTCATGATTTAGTCTTGTGTAGCACTATTTGAGACATCCTATTTAAACTATTGAACTTGAGTTTTACTTGAGGACAAGTAAAAGTTTAAGTTGGGGGTGTTGATAAGTCAACAAATTAGACTCATTTAGGGCTTTATTTTAATAGAAATAGTGTCCTCAAATGCTTATTTAGTCTAAATATCTTATTAAAACACTTAAGTTTCAGGTATTTGAAGTTTTAATGGAAGCATGGACACTTAGGCGCAAAAAGGAACAAAAAGGCCGAAAAGAACAAAGAAGCTGAAGCCTGAGCATCGCCAAGCATGCTTGGTGATTCACCGAAGGGACGCACTCCGCCCTTTGTTCCAATACGTGAAGCCCTGAAGGAGAAGGATCAAAAAGGCGATGAAAGGAGTAGTCGGCGCTTCGCCGGTTAGTTCCGCGAAGCAGAAGTATACCACCCAATGATCCAGAACGCACAAATGTTGAAGGAAAAGCACAAACGACTGTGAACTAGAAGAAGGGCGAATCGCCAAGTCATTCGGCGTTCATGACTAACCTTGTCGAGCGATCCGCCAGTACTATTTTCTGAAGTCTATAAATACTAAACTCTTTACTAGTTTTTAGAAGAGAGAGGAGAGTCTGAACATTATTATAATTTTTACTTTCGCTTTGATGTTTTCTCTCAAGTTTGGAGAGGGTTTTTGGAAGACTTGAAGAACAAAGGAGTTCATCTTCCCCAAATTGGAAGTGGATCTTCTCTATTCTTCTTTCTTTGCTTAAATAAAGGTCTAATTCTTATACTCACTTGATTTCAACATCAATTTAGGTATAATTTCTTATTTATTGATGTGTGGCTAAAAACCCCCATTCTTGGGGTGTGATTTAGCAGATATGTGTTGATACTATAGTTGTCTTTTTCTTGCTAATAGGTTAGGTGTATTCTAATGGTGATTTCACCTAGCGGTTGTGGTTTAATTTAATGGGATTGTAGTTGCAAATACAAAACCACCCATGTGTTTTCGGCTTGCTCAAGAGAGAGGTCGCGAAACCAAGACCGCTAGACTGATGGCCTAAGGAGTGGGTCGACATGAGGTTCAGCACGAGAGGGTGATCCCTAGTCCCATATCCTAACACTCAGCTCGAGAGAGTGAGTAGGGTAAGGTGTAGGCTGGCCTTCATGCGGCAAATAAGTGTCCGAGAGGAAGCCATTTGAAACTGAGTACGTTGCTCGAGAGGGAACTTATTTCCATCTAAGGCTTAGCCTAGTCACTATTATCTTGCAAATTTCCTATCGAAACCATGTACCCAACGATTTATACCAACATATAATGGGGTGACATCCCAAGAATCTCTCCCTACACTTGACTTCCTTTATATTTTACTATTGTTTTTATTTAAAGTTGTGATAAAACCCCCATCAATAATTGACACTTTTTGTGTCACCCATCGAATTTACTTTGTTTTATTTGCAAATTTCTCAAACTACAGCTAATCAGAATAAGATCCTAGTTTAACCACTATTTTCACTACCACTCCCTTGGGACTCGACCCCAACCCTTGGATGGGTTATTATACTATTGTACGATCATAGACACTTGCATCGGAAGTTGTGTCATTGATTACACAAGATTCAGTGATGCCGGTAGAAAAGGCGAATTTGGCCACTTATCAACTTAAGGGTGTTGCCCAAATTTTGTTTAACCAATGGAAGGAAGAGAGACCGAAGATGTGGGTCCTCTAGATTGGGAAAAGTTCAAAGTTGCTTTCTTTGATAGGTTATTCACCCTTACGATGAGTGAGGAAAAGGTGATTGAGTTCATCAACCTTCATCAAGGAAGTATGAGTGTGAAGGAATATGTTTTTAAATTCACTCAATTGTCTGGATATGCTCCCACAATGGTTGCCGATCCTAGGGCAAAGATGAGTAAGTTCATTTCAAGTTTGTCCAAAATGGTGGTTAAATAATGTCGTACCACCTTGCTTGTTAATGAAATGAACATTTCTCGTCTCATGGTTCATGCTCAACAAATCGAAGAGGAGAAACTTATGGAAAAGTCTAGGGAGCCAAAGAGGGCAAAAATCGGTGATGATAATTCTCTTATGCAAGGTCCGATAGACATGGTTGTTCTAAGTTTCGCAAAGGTTTTCTTGCCAAGGTACCTCCAATGCTCCTTATAAGTTCAACAAAGAGAGGGTGTCTAACCCTAAGCCTCAAGGAGGAAATGGTAGTGGATTTGTATAGCCTACTTGTACTAAGTGTTGAAGAAAGTACGAGGGAAAATGTCTAGTGGGTTCCAATGCTTGTTTTGTTTATGGTAAGATGGACCACAAGATAACAGATTGTCCTTCAGTTGCTAAGAATGAAGGTGATAATCGTCAAAGGGCTCAACCTAATCCTTTGTTCGGTCCAAGGGGTTCGGGTCCAAATGCTCCCAAGCAAAATAGATTTTATGCACTCCAAACTCGTGGTGAACAAGAGGGTTCTCCCAATGTGGTTACCGGTATGTTGAAACTCTTCCAACTTGATGTTTATAATTTACTTGATCTCGGTGCTACCTTGTCTTTTGTGACACCATATGTGGCTATGAGGTTTGATGTTTTTCCGAATGTGTTGTTAGATCCTTTTTTTGTCTCTACTCATGTAGGTGATTCTATTGTGGCTAAGAGGGCCTATAGAAAGTGTCCCGTCTCCTTGTCCCATAGAGTTACTCTTGTTGACTTGGTAGAGCTTGATATGTTAGACTTTGATGTCATCATTGGTATGGATTGGTTGCATGTGTGTTTTGCTTCTATTGATTGTAGAACTCGGTGTAGTCAAGTTTCAGTTTCCGAATGAACCTATCCTAGAGTGGAAAAGGGGAAATTCTATGCCTAAGGGTTAGTTTATCTCTTGTCTTAAAGCTAGAAGATGATTTCTAAGGATTGCATTTACCATCTAGTTAGGGTGAGGGATGTGGATACTGAAACCCCTACTCTTGAGTCCGTCCCCATTGTAAATATGTTTCCGAAAGTGTTCCCAGATGATTTACCTAGTATTCCTCCTGAAAGGTAAATAGACTTCGGTATTGACCTTCTCCAAGATAAGCAACCTATCTCTATTCCTCTTTATCGTATGTCTCCAGCAGAACATTAGGAACTTAAGGAGCAATTAAAAGATTTGTTGGATAAGGGTTTCATCTGACCAAGTATTTCTCCATGGGGTGGTCCAGTTTTGTTTGTTATAAAGAAAGATGGTTCACTCCATATGTGTATTGACTACTGGCAATTGAATATGGTCATTGTGAAGAACAAATATCCTCTTTCAAGGATAGATTATTTGTTTGACCAACTTCAAGGAGCAACTTACTTCTCTAAGATTGACCTTCAGTCGGGTTATCACCAATTAAGGGTGAAAGAAATGACATTCCGAAGATTGCTTTTTGGACTCTGTATGGTTATTATGAGTTTTGTGATGTCATTTGGGTTGACTAATGCTCCAGCGGCATTTATGGATTTAATGAATAGGGTGTTTAGACAATAGCTTAATATGTTCATGATAGTGTTCATTGATGATATATTGATTTATTCGAGAAGTAAAGATGATCACATCAATCATTTAAGGATTGTGTTGCATATTCTCATGGACCGACAACTCTTTGCAAAGTTTAGCAAATGCAAGTTTTGGTTAAGGTCCGTAGCTTTTCTTGGTCACATTGTTTTGAGTTAGGGTATTGAGGTAGATCCTAAGAAGACGGATGCGGCCAAGAGTTGGCCTAGACCTCTATCCCCTTCGAATATCAGAAGTTTCTTGGGTCTAGCCAATTACCATGGAAGGTTTGTTGAAGGGTTCTCTTCGATTACCTCTCCTTTGACAGCTTTAACTCAAAAGAAGGATAAGTTCATATGGTCTGAAACATGTGAACAAAGTTTCCAAGAGTTGAAGGATAGACTTACTTCCACTTTGGTGTTGACATTACCTGAAGGGACCTATCGCTTTGTTGTTTATTGTGATGCCTCGAGAATTGGGCTAGGATGTGTGATTATGCAAAATGTGAAAGTCATTGTCTATGCTTCAAGGCAACTCAAGATTCATGAGAAGAATTACCCTACCCATGACCTTGAACTAGCAGCGGTTGTTTTGCCTTAAAGGTTTGGAAGCATTATTTGTATGGTGTTCATGTCGATGTTTTTACTAACCATAAGAGTTTACAATATGTGTTTAATCAGAAAGATCTAAATCTTTGCCAAAGATGGTGCCTTGATTTATTAAAATATTGTGATATAAGTGTTCTCTATCACCCCGATAAAGAGAGTGTGGTGGCGGATAGTCTTAGTCGATTATCTATGGGTAGTGTTGCAGATATTGTGGATGATAAAAGGGAGTTGGTTCGAGATGTTCATAGATTGGACCGGTTGGGTGTTCAGTTAGTGGACTCTACCATGGGTGGTGTTATGGTTCACAACGGCTCAGAATCGTCTTTTGTGGCGGATATGAAGGCTAAGCAAGGTCTTGATCAGACTTTGGTTGAATTGAAATAGGCGGTGCTTAAAAAGTACGTAGAGGCTTTCTCTCAAGAGGGAGATGGAGTACTTAGATATCAAAATCGTTTGTGTTTTCCCAATAAAGATAGCTTGAGGGAGCAGATCTTGTAAGAAGCCCATATTTCTCGATATTCCTTTCACCTGGGAGCCACTAAGATGTACCATGATTTGTGGGATATCTATTGGTGGAATAGGATGAAGAAGGATATTGCAGGATTTGTGGCTAAGTGTTCTAATTGTCAACAAGTGAAAGTTGAGCATCAGAAACAGGGAGGTTTGTCCCAAGACATTAGCATTCCTACTTGGAAGTGGAAAGATGTGAATATGGACTTCATCAATTGTTTGCCTGGCACTAAGAGACAACATGACTCGATTTGGGTTATAGTAGATCATATGATAAAGTCAACCCATTTCATTCCTATCAAGGTTTCTTATTCGACAGAGGACTATGCTAGATTATACCTAAGAGAAATGGTAAAGTTACATGGAGTACAATAGTTATCACTCAAGTATTGGTATGGCTCCATTTGAGGCTCTTTATGGTAGGAGGTGTAGATCTCATAGGTTGGTTTGAGGTGGCTGAAGTTGCCCTAATAGGTCCCGAGTTGGTGCATGATGCTACAGAGAAAGTTTGACTTATTAGAGAAAGGTTGAAAACGGATCAAAGTGGGCAAAAGTCATAGGTTGATATGATAAGAAGAGATCATGAGTTTGATGTTCATGATTGGGTTTATTTGAAAATCTCACCCATAATGGGCATAATGAGGTTTGGTAAGAAGGGAAAGTTTAGTCCCCATTATGTGGGACCATATCAGATTTTGAGGCGTGTAGTAAGGTTGATTATGAACTTAAATTTCCTAATGAATTGGCATCGGTGTACCCGATTTTCCATGTCTCTATGTTGAAGACGTGTGTTGATGATCCAACATTTATAGTTCCCTTAGAAGGTTTGGGAGTTAAGGAGAATCTTTCCTATGAATAAGTTCTGGCTGAGATTTTAGACCGAAAAGTCAAGAAGTTGAGAAATAAAGAAGTTGCTTCAGTGACAGTGTTGTGGAGGAATCAGTTAGTTGAGGGTGCTACTTGGGAGGCCGAGGCCGATATGATGTTTCAATATCCTCATATCTTTCCTTCTACCCCTACTCTAGCTTGAGGTATTGATTTCTATATAGTTTACTCTTTTGGTGGCATATGTCTTAGGTATTCCCATGATTTCCACATTTATGCATGTTTATGAAAAGCTTAAGTTGTGACAAAATGAGTCAATTTGATTGATTTTTACATGTTTATGTGCATTTGGGTATGAGTTACATATAGACTTTATGATATGATGTTTTGAACAAGCTTTAGCTTGGAGTTGATGTTTCCTCCTCGGATATGTCCATTTATGTGATTGCATTCATGTTGGGCTGTTAGGTTTAAGTTCCTACCCTCCTTATGATGTCTTGAATCTCAATCAAGGATGAATGATTCGAAAGGGAAGATAATCTAACACCTCGGATTCAAAAAGGGTACAAATTTTAGCTTTTAAGAAATCAGGTGCCAGACCGAGGATGCCACCGACGGTCTATCGTCTCACACATGGACCGTGGTTTGCCAACTCAGTTTTTCAAAAATATCAAGTTTTAATACTTTTTCAACGATCCACCAGTACGGTCCATTTAATTCACAAGCCACAGATAGGGTTCATAGGTGAGTCCCAAGCTTAGAGAAAACTCAAGATCAAAAGGTCAAGTGATCCATGGTCGGGATCAACGGACCATCGATTCAAACAAGGTCCGTGGATGAGGTCTGTTGATCTAAGGCTTCAGGATCAACCCTCTGATCCAAACGATGCCCCAACAAGAAAGTTCGTGGTTTGACCTACGGACCGTCAATCAGACCGTTGTTTGGGTCAGTAGTTATTATTTTAAGGGGCTTTTGGGTCTTTTCCTAATTACTCTATCCTAATACTATGTCATTTTACCCTTCACCTAAAACCTCTATCTAAGTGTTTTAACTCCAAAATTTCCCAATTGAAAATCATGCTCTCAAATTCACAAAAGAAGAACAAGTCTTCCTCCCAAATATTTCTCTCTCTCGTAAGTTTGAAGAAGAAGGGTCCAAGCTAGGGTTTGCAAGAGAAGTATCCAATTCCACCATTGAAGTTAAGCAATTGGCATCAAGGTATGATATTTTTCATCCATGGATTCCTTCCATTCATGGAGTTCCCAAATTCTCCTAATTTCAAAGTTAGAAATCATCAATTGAGTTAGGGTTTTTCTTCTATGTTATAGGTTCTCTTGATTACTGATTTAATTGATTGACCCATATTCTAAGATGAAATTGATTTAAGTGGATCTGCCTTCAGATTTGGCATCAGTGCATCCGATATTTCATGTTTCGGTTTTGAATAAATGTATTGGTGATTCTACTTCACTTGTGCCTTTAGAAAGTGTTGTGTGAAAGAAAGTCTCTCTTATTAAGAAATTCTAGTTGAGATTCTAGACCACCAAATCCTAAAGTTGAGAAATAAAGAAGTCTCTTTTGTGGAGGTTCTTTGGAGGATCAGTTAGTTGAGGGTGCCACTTGGGAGGCCGAATCTAATATGATGGCCAAGTACCCTGATCTCTTTCCCTATGCTCCAGTTTCAGTTAGGTTATTAGTTCCTCCTATGTACTGATAACACTCAAATATACGTTTTATAATTCAACATTTATGCAGTCATTAGCAATAAATAACCCAACAAAGAGTTGTTGTTGAATCCCAAAAGGAATTGTAAAGCTAGATTTCAATCACAAAGTACACCCATGAACTTATCTTTTGTGAATTGTTTAATCAACATTAACATAAATATAAATTCAAAAGATCTCAAATTATCAATAATGAGATTTATTAATGAAGGACAAGGGAATTTTGTAAGTAAGAAAAGGAATCCCGGGAGTGTTGGAATTAAGTATCAATTTTGATTGTGGGTAATTGTGTTGCTCAATATAGTCGATTTTTAATAGATCGGCTAGATTACCGAATATGATAAGCATTTATCAATCCAAATCTTCTTTCATGAGATTTTTGTCAAACCTCAACATGTGCAACATACAAGGCTAATCTTTTACGTCAATAAAGTTTCCCCTTTCAAGCAAAACTAACAATTGAATTTAATCAATGATTGTCAATTAACTTATCCAGTCCAAGCACCTTTCACAAGAAAGCATAGAGATCTACAATTAAATTTGAGTTTTAAACCTCAAATCATACATGAAAACATGGTAAGATAATTTAACCTATTATAAATTAATATTTAATTGAGCAAACACAAAGACCCACATATAATTTTGTACCCAAATTGCATTGCACACCCCTAGAATCATGGGGTTTGGCTATCGTGCTACAAAGAAAATGAATTATACCAAATAAATTGTTTTGCATGGAATCAAAATGAGCTTGAATCTTCAATTCCAAAATACCCAAATCAAAAATCCAATAATTCGAAGTCTTACAAGCTAAAACCCCCAAAATCTTAGAATGTTCTATGTTCAGATGTTCATAGCCATGAAGTATATCTTTTTCTATATCTTAAAAACATTTATACCTTCCAAAAGTTTGAAAAAAATTGCACCTCAGATGCATTTTAGCGATGTTAGTCGAGCTCGCCAAATTGTGTGCATTCTCACTTTTGAGATTTATTTCACGGCTTCAGGTGTTGAAATAGTTTGCCGAGCCTCATGGAACCCACCAATCCTGCTCCATAAGTCACTGAGTCTAACTTTCACTCGCCAAGTTGTTTCCATTTTTCGCGAGTTCTGAGGTTCTTTTGGCGATAACACCAGAGCTCACCGATAGGTTTGGCGAGTCTATGTTTAATTCTTTTTCTCACTTATCTACTTAGAATTTTTAGTGAATTATTCAGAAGTATTTGACTAGTTGATTCTTGTTTAGTGAGTCGCTAAAAGTACTTGGTGAGCCTCAAGTTTACTATTGTCTATACTTTTTCATGTTTTTAACTTCTTTTCGCTCTTTTTTGTCATGTTTTGTCCTTAAGTCATCATAGCTGCAATTTAACAATTTAACATTAGAAATAGATATAAAACAACATTGGGGACAATATTTTGTGAACTGATGAGTCCAAAATATCTAACTCATCAAGACCTTCAACTTAAACTTTTGTTTGTTCTCACGTAAATCAAGAGATCAATTAGTTTAACAAAGATGTCTACAAATAGTGCTTCTTCAGAGCTAATGTGCAAGTGCTATCATCACACGGTTACATCTAAGACATGTATTTTCAATTATGTACCGAAAGCTTCAAATGATCACTATCCATTATCAATCAAAGTTCATGCTCACAAATGCTCACTAAGATGCAAAATTATGTTCAACAAGAGTATTCTAGTGCGCTCACACCAAGAACAATTCCATGCTCACACAAAGTTAATCAAGGAAAAAAACTTTAGGAATCAATACAAACTCTCACACTCCCAAAGGGAAAAACATGCATGTTTCTACCAATACAAGCTTGCCCGTATTTTCCAACTGATCAATTAATTTGCTCTTGTAAAACCACAAATGTATTTCAAGGCTTATAACGGGATTGAAGGGCATGATTTAATCATTTTGGTTTATAGTGACTCCACCTTCTTGAAGCATTTCCAGAATTTCACCTCTTAGTCTTCTCTTTCCTCATTTTGAACATGAGATTCATCCTCATTCTTGTCAAAACATTATTTTTCTTGTTCAGCTCATTGGAGACCCCTTTTATTCTAACTACTCAATAAAATAACATTTGCATTATTTGATAGAAAAAGACTTTTTTACTTCTTTTCTCTTTTTTTTTCTTTTTTTTTTATATAAAGGGGTTCCATCTTTTTTCCAGACACATACTAGGATGAGATTCAAAACCTTTTCACTCAGATTCTTTTCTCTTAGCTTACTGCACCCCTAGCTTAGGCTTTTTTCTTGAGTTGGCTATTTGTAAAAACGGATGCTTCAAGAAGATTTTGGTTGTGAACGAAAGGTCATATAACACAACCGGTCGGGGCTTATAGGCTCGTTTCATTACAAAAAAAAATGTTGGGGGCAAATGATGTCTATCTTGGTACACAATTTCACAAGGTGGTCACAATAAAGGTTTAATAAGTAGGCTCACACTCAAAAATAGAGCCTAAGGTCATTTCTCACATTCACAATTATCAAATAATCAGACCAACAAGACTAGTTCTAGGTATCCACAATGCACTAATTTCAAGTATACCTCACCACATATGACACTCAAACACTCTTCCGAACATAACTCTACAAACCTAGCTTGCGTGCAACGATCATTGAAAGTCTCTCAATCGATACTTAAAGTAGTCACATCTAGACACTAAGAGTTCACACAAGAATTATGCAACTAGAATTTCCATTGAACCTATATAAGCACACTTCTTGGAAGGCCGAGGCCGATATGATGTTCTGATATCTTTATCTCTTTCCTTCTACCCCTACTCTAACTTGAGATATTAAGTTCCTCATGGTTTACTCTTTTGGTGTCATGTGTCTTAGATATTCCCATGATTTCCTCATTTATGCATGTTCATGAAAAGCTTAAGTTTTGAGAAACTGAGTCAATTTTATTGATTTTTACATGTTTATGTTCATTTGGGTATGAGTTGCATATAGGCTTTATGATATGATGTTTGAACATGCTTTAGCTTGGAGTTGATGTTTCCTCCTTGGATATGTGCATTTATGTGATTGCATTCATGTTGGGCTATTAGGTTTAAGTTCCTGCCCTCCTTGTGATGTCTTGAATCTCATTCAAGGACCAATGATCCCAAAGGTGAAATAATGTAACACCAAGGATTCAGAAAGCGTAAAAATTTTAGCTTTTAAGAAATCAGGTGCCAGACCGAGGACGCCACCGACGGTCCGTAGTCTGACACACAGACCGTAGGTAGGCCCATGGTTTGCCAACTCAATTTTTCAAAAATGTCAAGTTTCAGTACTTTTTCTATAGTCCACCAGGATGGTCCATTGTTCAATGTACGAGCCGTAGATAGGGTTTGTAAGTGAGTCCCAGACTTAGAGAAAACTCAGGATCAAAAGGTCAAAATCCAAGGCCGGGATCAACGGACTATCAATTAGACCATGGTCCGTGGATGAGGTCTGCCGATCTAGGGCCTCAGGACCAAGCCTTTGATCCAAACGACGCCCCAACAGGACAGTCTGTGGTTTGACCTATGGATTGTCAGTCTAATCATCGTCTGGGTCGGTAGTTATTATTTTGAGAGGCTTTTGGGTCTTTTCCTAATTAGTCTAGCCTAATATTATGTTGTTTAAGCCTTCACCAAAACCCCTATATAAGTGATTTAACTCCACAATTTCCCAATTGAAAATCATTCTCTCAAATTCACAAATGAAGAACAAGTCTTCCTCCCAAATATTTCTCTCTCGAAAGCTTGAAGAAGAAGGGTCCAAGCCAGCATTTGCAAGCCAAGTATCCAATTCCATCATTGAAGTTAAGCAATTGGAATCAATGTATGATATTTTTCATCCATGGATTCCTTTCATTCATGGAGTTCCAAATTCTCCTATTTTCAAAGTAAGAAATCATCAATTAAGTAAAGGTTTTTCTTCTATGTTATGGGTTCACTTGATTATTGATTTAATTGATTGAATTATGATCTCTTGTGCATGAATTGAGTTAACTCTACACTTTTATGATGAATTTCCATGTATCCATGCTTAACCCATATTCTAAGATGAAATTGATTTAAGTGGATTTGCCTTCAGATTTGGCATTGGTGCATCCGGTATTTCATGTTTCGGTTTTGAATAATTGTATTGGTGATTCTACTTCACTTGTGCCTTTAGAAAGTGTTGTGTGAAAGAAAGTCTCTCTTATTAAGAGATTTTGGTTGAGATTCTAGACCACCAAGTCCAAAAGTTGAGAAAGAAAGAAGTCTCTTTTGTGGAGGTTCTTTGGAGGATCAAGTGGTTGAGGGTGCTACTCAATCCTTTGATAGAACAAGACTTTTTTATTTCTTTTTCTCTTTTTTTTCTTTTTTTATATAAAGGGGTTCCATCTTTTTGCCAAACGGATTCAAGGATGAGATTCAAAACCTTTTCACTCAGATTTTTTTTTCTTATCTTACCGCACCCCTAACTTAGGCTTTTTGCTTGAGTTGGCTATTCATAAAAGCCGATGCTTCAAGAAGATTTTGGGTGTGAATGAAAGGTTATATAACACAACCGATTGGGGCTTAGAGGCTCGTTTCATTGCCAAAAAAAAAAGGGTTGGGCTCAAATGATGTCAATCTTGGTACAAAATTTCACAATGTGGTTACAACAAAGGTTTAATAAGCAGGCACACGCTCAAAAATAGAGCCTAAGGTCATTTCTCACATTCACAACTATCAAACAATTAGACCAACAAGACTAGTTCTACGTATCCACAATGCACTAATTTCAAGTATACCTCACCACACATGACACTCAAACACTCTTCCGAACATAACTCTACAAACCTAGCTTGCGTGCAACGATCATTGAAAGTCTCTCAATTGATACTTAAAGTAGTCACATCTAGACACTAAGAGTTCACGCAAGAATTATGCGACTTAAATTTCCTTTGAACCTATATAAGCACACTTCTAATAAAAAGCACTATTCAAGTCATTGATGTTGATCACGATCGATACTCAAATGCTCAAGCAAGCATGCAAACATTTCAACATCAACCAATAACCAAATTTTTAACAGCATCATAGGGAGAGACAAATCACAACCAAACACTAAGCAATATACTAATAATAAAATTAAGAAGTTAATACTACATCATCATCCATTTAAGTACAACCCAAAAGAGATCCAAGACAAGTGTCTCAAAACAACTGAAATACAACCAAAATGAAACAACTAGTAAAGCACCCTCTCCCTACCAAAAGAAAGAAGCAGTGTCCTAAATGCTAAGAAAAACAAAAGAAAACCAATAATGGGGAGTGAGTAGAAGGATCCCCTATCGGGCTAATCCTTGGGAGAACTCTGGCTCACGGGAGTGGCCTCAACTAGTGCATCAATGCCCAGTGCATCACTAGTGGAGACATGCACCGGAGGGTGAATCCCACTTGATCCAACTACAAAATTGTTTTGAGAGAGTTTTCTATGGTAGTCAGTACAAATATATCGACCAAATCTGCCAAGTCAGCGTATATGTCTGTGTCTTAGTCCTCTTAAGATCCTCTTCATCAGTCTTTGATGACTCATCATAATAATCATCAACCTGTGTTGCATCATTTTATGGCCCAACAACATCAGCACTAGGTGCAAAAGAACTTAGTTACTAGAGCATTGGGTAGGGGTACACACCCCAAAGTATAGAGATATCTTTGGATTTAAGCTCATCCACATCTTTCATCAACCCATCAATATCACCCTTTAAAGTTGTCACATCCTCAGAACTAGCCTCAACTTTCTCATGCTCCTCAACCTAAGTGGTAAGGATATCCCGTCTAAGCCAATAATAAGTTAACAGAGTATCTTGCCCTACCATCTCAGCCCATATATGAGCAAGGACATTGAATGGATATAAAGATCATAGTAGGAAAGTAGGTTGTGGACATTCACTAGGTCACTCATACGCTTAAACTAGGTCACTCATATGCTCAGACTTGCGTTGAGTAGGTTGTAGACATTCACTAGGTTCTAAGATCACTACCCTTGTTTGCCTTCTTCAAAGTGTGGAAGCATCTAAAGAAGTGTCCCTCCTTACGAGTACCTAACGATGAGTCATTCCTACATTACACAGCACAAACAACACATATTGGGAGAAGGGTTAGTGAAAATAAATGAAAATTGAAGCTTAAAAAAATATAGTCGGATGCTCACCAAACTGGGTTGGCAACCCACCAAGAAGGTTTGGCAAGCATAAGGTACCTCACTAAATAGATCAGAGGTTCCTGGCAGATATTTGGATAAAAAAGGCGAGCTTAATTACCAAGCAGTGACTCGCCAAACACATTTGGCGAGCCACAAAGAGCTCACTATAAATAGTTGGGATGACTGGCAGATTTTCACACAAACATGCGAGTTGGGGACCAAACATTGACATGGTGAATACCTTGGTGAGCTCCATAGAGCTCGCCGAACAGGCATTCAATAGCCCCCTTAACCCAAATTATGATTTTATTTCATCGAGATTTCAAGAACAATCAATTAAGAAAAGCTAAACAACAATCTTAGGCTACACATAACAATTCAAACACCCCGGGTACTTAGAATTCCCTACAAATCAAACAAGACACAACAAATTGATGAGTTTCCCTTAAAAATGATGTTACCCAATCTATTATTAGGTGAAATCAAGTCGTTTTACTGAATCAACCTATACGAAAAGTCACAATCATTCAATGTGAAGAGGTGTCTGCATTTAATATAATATAAGTAAATATAATTATAAAATATAAATGGATGGATGGATGGATGGATGGAGCGAGGCGGGGCAGCAGTGCATGCATGCATGCATGACAGATAGAAGGCATGCAATGCATGGACAAACACATAGATAGATAGATAGATAGATAGATAGATAGATAGATAGATAGATGTACCTTGAAGAATAATCTTGAAAAATATTTATATTTTAAGAGAATCTTGCTTGGAAGTCTTATGCCTTGATTTTCCTTAGAATTTTGTCTTTAGGGTTTGAGAGAGGAAAAGAAGAAATTAAAAGATGGAAATATGATTGTTTAAAGCTTTGTGGAAGTTAAGAAAATCGTTTTAAGGTTTTCCTAGTGGTATAAGGACAAGAAATTTACCTTTTTTAGAATTTTTCCCATTGGTCAAAATTGAATTGCACTGTATCATTTAGTAAAATGACCATAACTCTCTACTCTAAACTCCAAATGACGCAAACTTGGTGGAGTTTGAAAGAAGATTCATAGACCTTTAATTTTGTAGGTAATAGGCCACCTAATTCTTCATTTTCCAAGATATATGGTCATCTTAAGTTAACCCAAGTAAATCTTATATGGAAAATCTAACTCAACTTTTGGTTAGAGGATTATTATTACCTTAATTCATCTTCAATATCCTCCCACACTATATAGTTGACTTTAACACTTATGCACAATAGAGAATCATCCGGTACAACCCTATACACTTATGAAGAATTCTTCGGACCTTAGCTTATACTCCTTCTGTCCCAATTTATATGACTTACTTTCCTTTCTATTCAGTTCCAAAAATAATGACACATTTCTATATTAAGTAACCATTTAACTTTAAAATATCCATTTTACCCTTAATGAAATGATTTGTAGCTACACAAATTTCTATCATTCATTTTAAACCACAAGTTTTAAAAGTCTTCCTTTCTTTCTTAAATTATGTGCCGAGTTACTACCTCACATAAAATGGGACAAAGGGATTAAATTTTTAGGGTGTTACAATTGTAGTGTGAAATACTCATCAATGAGGTTGGTTTGCGTGATTAGAGGCACTAATTAGATATAAATTGGCATATTAAGAGTCAGTCATGGAACCTTGAGGGATGAATATCTTAATGTAGTATGAATTATCCTAAAAAAGGGAAGTAACACGAGATCATTATGATGTAATTATAGATTGATCAAAGAAGTCTTATAGATTGCTTGAGGTGATGAGTTTTTTAATTCAACACGAGTATTGTGAGTCGTAATTTTACCACAATTGTGTTTTATAACTTTTATGATTTATATGTGGTTTAAAAGTGAATGTGTTCCCGAATATTTGGAACTTGCATGTGGACAAGTCTTATGATATTGAGATTTTTATTCGAGATGTTCTAACTTTATAAGAAATGTTCATTGATAGTTGAAATAGGATTACCGTTATTGAAAATATTTTGTTACTTACTTGAGAATAAGTATTTTGACATATGTTTTTGGTTAAAGTTTTATATTTATGATTTGATAAGAACTTAAATGACATTTACCATTTGAAATGCTTTTAGTGTTTTAAAAAAATACAAATGGGAGTAGACCTTGATGAATTTTGTAGCTAATGGCGGGTTCGTTAGACCTGGTGCGTCTTGTAGTTATAACTTATCGATATAGCCCTTGCTAGTGGGAAGATAGAACTAGCATACCGTTACTGATATCCCTCTAGTAGGGATCTACCGATATGAATATTTGACTGTTTTACGAGGAGTTCACTGTTATTGGTTATATCTTAAAGAAGAAGGCCACACTGATTACATGATTAATTTCTGGAAACCTCCCAAATATAAATTTGATATGAAAGTGATTTTATGAGTTTATTGCTAAATGTTTATATTGATTTTGTCTACATGAACAAATAAGATGGAATATTGTTATCGTTTCTGAAATGACATTTATTTCATGATTTTGATTATTATACTAGCATGTTTTCTGACTCGTCCCTCATTAAAACAGTTTTGGTTAGGTGTTATTACTCACTTAGCTAGCATCTCATTCCCCGCTAAATTTTTACAAAGCATACATGTGACGTTGATGAGAATTTCACTAACTAGAGCTAGCAACCTGACATTCTATAGTGAGCCCTGCACTTGTTTGCATGGGTAGAAAGCTTATTTATTTGTTGTGAACGTTCCTTTGAACTCTTAGAGTTACTCTATAGTCACTTCTTTTACTTGAGTCATTTGTATTCTTTCATTTTTTTAGACGTCTGACTAGTGTTAAACTTCTTTCCATTTTTTAGGAGATGAATTAGTATTATTGTGTGGCAAGAGATTGTTCATGGATATTGTGCCTTGATTTGGAGAGGTTGTTAACTATGTAGCTGATTAATGAGACAGGGAAATTTGGATAAGCCCAAAAATAGAGGAAACTTTGCCCAATTTTCTATAGAATTTTATTAACGCTTGTTTTGAATTTCTCTTCCCTAGCATCGATCATGGTCCCAAATTAGGCCTTGACAATAACACTTATTATTTATATTTATTTATTTTATTAATGACGTCAAAAAAAAATCTTCATATTTTCTTATCTTTAACAAAAAAACAATGTTAGTCTTCACCAAACATAGAATAATTGAAATTTAAGAAAGAGAAAGAGGGGGGGGGGGGGGGGGGAGAAAGACCGAAGAAAAGAGAAGAAGGAGAGAGAGAAAGACAGAAGAAAAGAGAAGGAGAGAGAGACAGAAGAAAAGAGAAGGAGAGAGAGAGAATGTATATTTATTCATTTTGGCAATTAAAGTATAGAACTTGTACTAAAACGCATAATTAATGCTATATAATATATTGTTTAAGTAATTGTGCCTATTTTATCATTGCAACTTATATAAATTTGTCAAAGCTCCATGATTGTCATAGTTATATGTATTGTAAATACAAATTATAAGTTGCTTCTCTCGAACCCTTAGGACATTGGGTTCTGTCTGTTGAGGGATTTGAGGAGTGACAATCTTCCTCAACGAGCTAATTTTTTTTCAATCCAGACCAACTCAATTCTCCTCTAAGTAGTTTCAAATTTTAGATATGAGCTTTGTTTACCGACAATTGATAATGATTTGAAATTTAATTTCAAAGTGGCAATGATTTATTACCAACCAACTCGTGGTTTAATAATCTAACATGCAATTGGAACAGTTTGCATGTTTTAATGTTTACATGTAAAATTCACATTCGTGGCCGGTCAAATTCATATTTATGATTTTTATTACAATTTTTACTCATTTTTATATGTTCAAACAAACCATGCAAGTGTGGCTTATAGGGCAAGTGTGTGAACTATTGTAAGAGCAAAAAAGAAGAGATAATGAAACTCCCAATTAGCCTTCCACCGAGACAATGGATCCATGCATGTCAATCGACACCCACATAAATGCACTTCACTTGCAAGAAGTGTGGTCAAAAGAGCCTTTTTTTTTAAAAAATAAAATAGATTATTATTTTAGATAAGGAATTTTGGCATTTTGTCTAATTTTTCCTATAAATTAACTCTAAGTTGAGTTAACAAGGTGGAAATTTGGAAGATGAACAAAATACCATAAAGTAGTATTAAATATCATTAACGTTTTTATTGTTGGGGTACAGAATTCGAAGTTTTAATAATAACTAATCGAAAGCTGTTTTAATAAGACAAATCTGGCAGCTAATTGACTAGAGCAACCAAGTACTAAACCAACTTCATAAACCTCTGCTAATTACAAAAATTATTTCACCCACCTGCCCCTGGTTCCTCTTTTCTTCCCATTATAAATCAATATCCACAGCTGAAACACTTGTAAATCTCAGGATAAGCATCAAAATGCGCTTTACCAAATCCAAGTGTAGGTAGATCCAAAGAGGATAATAATAATAATAATAACGTTAATAATAATACTTGCATACATTTACTCTCAAGCCTCCAGATTAAGGTCTCTGTGAGTGTATACAATTTCTTTATCACCATCAACAACTTGTCCAGATCCCCTTGCAAGCCTACAAAATAAAAAGGTTGTACCACTACGTCAGTGTTTTGAATTTCATTTCAAAGTGCAAACATAAAAAAGTTATAATATCTTCTTATGTCATAAAACCAGAAAATGGTAACGTCAGTTTGGCGTAGTACACCAAAGCAGAAACTATAATTTCATGTTCCTAGAAACCTACTAAAACCATCTAACTATTAACTCAAATAGCTATATTATCGGACCTATCAATTTCTTTGGACTAAATATCCTTCAAAAGTCATGCTATCACAAAGGAATGAATGAATCATCATAAGATTTATAGTAATACAACCAAGCAGCCAAACATTCAGGGAGAAATGCTATCAAAAATGTGGTGCTCAAAAAACCCAACTGGTTATTTTAGGGAACTGGAAGAAACAATTTTGAAAATGCAAACTGACTATTTATTTCTAGTAAAAAAAAAAAAAAAGAAGAAGATTACCATGAGGTTGCATGTGCAGAAAAGATGGAAGACATTCTGTAGGACTAGGGGTCTAACTGAAAGGGAATTATTGCAAAGAGAAAAAGCACACAATGTTTTTCCCCTCATGGCAATGTCTCATGTGGAGTTCCCAGATAACTTCTACTTAATGCAGTCTAATTGCCAGAAAGATATACAAGTCATTTGACTCATATTCAGAGAGCTAAAGGCATCATACCATCTAGTTGTCAGCAATCCCTCAACTCCAACTGGACCACGAGCATGAATCCGACTTGTACTAATCCCCACCTATGCAGCCAAAAACAATGTTATGTTGCACTGTGAAACAAAGATAGCAGGCAGCATACAATCTAGATCTACAGATCAATTTTATACCTCTGCACCAAGTCCAAAGCGGAACCCATCACTAAATCTTGTGCTTGCATTATGAAGTACAGCAGCACTGAAAAGTCAACATTACATTAAGATGATCAAATATTATTTAAAATGTTTCACATTAGCAGCTGTCATGAGTAGCAATATGTATGGTCTTGGAAACATGTGAAATCCTAGAGGTCTTGGCATATAATGTTTCAAGAAACTATGTGTGCAGGAGGTTGAACATAAAACATACAGAGTAATATCGAACAAAAGAAGGCAGTGGCATGTATGTATACCTGTCAACTTGACGTAAAAACAACTCAGCAACTTCTTTGTCTTCAGTAATGATGCTATCAGTGTGAGCACTGTCAACGAGTGAGGTACACATAAGCATTTTGCAATTCGCATAAAAGAGATTCAAATAAAATACATTGAAAATGACATACAACAGCCTTAAAATTGAATAGTTATGAGAAATGTAACTTGCCTTCCATGACGATGTATGTGCTCTATAGCAGTATTCACATCTTCAACAATTTCCACAGTGCAAGCCAGTGCACCATATTCATGATGGAAGGAATTTGCTTCAGGAATACTAAGCACTGAGCTTGCTTTAGGTCCACCAAACAAAGATACACCTGCAAATGATGCAAACATCATTTTACATATCTTCACATCTACTAACTGTGCTTTCAGAAAAAACAATTGGACAAAAAGCCTAACATTTGGTATATTTAAAGAGATAATGGCAAAAAACATACCTGAACTACAACTTTTTCACGAGCTTCACACCCTAAATACAAATTGTTCCCTTTTCCTACCTTAATTATCACCATCTATGTATTAAAACACACCTTGTTAAGTAGATGGGTTCAGGTACGAAAAGGGAACAACTAATAGTTGGCCTAGACCAATTCAAGGTGTGTTTTTATTACCTAGATGGTAATAGTTAAAGCAGGAAAAATGAACTAATAATTGGGGTATGAAACTTGTGAAAGTGATTGTTCAAGAGTGTTTTTTACCATTAACTCATTTCTAAAACACATGACCTACTTGTTTGCTGGTAAAAGATATAGCTTGAATTCATGCTTATATGTGGTTGAAATCTATAGGATCCCTAGAAACTTTCAGCTAAATATTTAAAGGAAAAATACCGTTATCTAAAAAATACTGCTAGGAAAAAAACACTATAACTCCAGTTTACAGTTTCAACTGAGAATGCAAGAGTGCAGAAGTATGATGATCAAAATCCTTTAAAGACGTCAAATAAACTGCAAAGAAAATTTTAATTAATAACAAAAAATAGCAAACTCAGTCTATGTTGCTCGGACTCTTCAAAATGTCATTGGGTGTGTCAGGTCCTTCAAAAGTAGTGCATTTTTTAAGGATCCGACACGGGTGCGGGAACAATTTTGGAGAGTCCAAGCAACTTAGAATTCAGTAATATATACATTTCATGTCATGTTGGTGAAAGTTGGACTGACAGATGATAGCCATAAACATATGTACAAATTCAAAGTATCTTGGGAATCTTTAGTTTTACAGTGAAATTTAGAGGATCTCTAGTTTTACAGAAACTATAATTTGCCAAAAAAGTTGAATTACTAGGCATTGGAATGAAATTAACCTAAATAAATCAGAGTAGATAAAGACGATTTGTATAGCAGACTGTTCTTTATATTAATCAGAGTAGAAATACAGAATTAGTATATTTGACAGTTCATGAATGAATGGCAATCATGAGTGTCTCCAACTTATTTGGGATGGGATGAGTTGATCATCCTAAGCTAGAAGTTGAATTCTAAAAAAACAACTATGACACGAAACTACATAGAGAATTACAACAATGAGAAGCACTTTGAAACACAAAATGGACCAAGAGGTGCCTTGAACTAACATTATAAAATAAACAAAGTAACGAATGAAGCAAAGGATGAGCTCTGAGAAGCATGACAAAAGATGGATTGGTTTTGTATCCACAAAATAAAGGTTTAAACAAGGAAATAAGAAGAATGCTCAAATCATACTGAACCAACAAATCAGACGACACAATGCACATTCTGTAAACACACTTGATAGATATTGTGAGAAATATAGGAAAAGAATATTATTGAATTATTGTTGTGTACATTATTACATTGAGACCCTATTTATAGACCCTATAATACAATCCTTTACCAAGTAGGATACTATTTAGTATTCCTATTTCTATTTCTATTACTATTCCTATTCTAATAGGATTGTATAAACCTATTCCTATTCTAATAGGATTGTATAAACCTATTCCTATTCTAATAGGATTGTATAAACATATTCCTATTCTAACACTCCCCCTCAAGCTAGTGCATACAATTCATGTACCTAACTTGTTACAAATGTAATTAACACGAGGACTGATGAGCGGCTTGGTGAGATATCTGCAAGTTGATCACTCGACTTCACAAAATTGACAATCAATCTCAATGTGCTTGGTCTTCTCATGAAATATTGAATTTGATGCATAATGCCGATAAAATACAGAGTGATAAAATTACAGTGTTGGAACTTCTCAAACCAAACTTGCAAAGACTGTTTCAGACCATAGAGTGACTTACGTAATCAACATACAAGGCTAAGAAACTCCCCCTGAGCAACAAAATTAGGTGGTTGCTCCATATAGACTTCTTCACAGTGCAGCGGTCGCAAGTGCTCAAAATCTAGTATAAAGTATATGGATCATGTTGGAATCAATAGACGAGTCAATATCAAATAAGTCACCGAAAAACTGGCCAAAACATGCTCATATGCTGGAGTATTAGATTTGATGGCTAAAAGTGGTCACAAACTAAGAAATAAAATTATATGGGTAGGGTTGGAATGATGTCACGACCCAACTAGAAAATAGAAATTATATAGGATAGTTCGAATTGATGGAACGACGCCATTGAAAAAGAGAAATAATATGGGTAAGGTCGGAATGATGGCACGACCCTACTGAAAAAGAAAAATTATATGGGTAGGGTTGGAATGATGGCACAACCATACGCAAATCAGATTTGAGGAGTCACTGGAAAGACGAATGAAACTATGCAAATCAAATCTGAGGAGTCACTGAAAAGACATATTATGCAACTCAGATATGAGAAACTAGTTTAGAAAAATCCACGGTACTACACAAATTATATATGAAAAGTAGTCCGGAGAGTGCACGGTGCTACGCAAATCAGATATGCAAAAAAAGATAGTCACCGGAAGGGTGGCACGGTGCTACACTAATTATATATAAAATAGTAGTCACTGGAATGATAGCACAGTGCTACACAAACTAGATATGAAAAAGTAGTCACCAGAAAGATCGCACGGTGCTACACAAATTAAATATGAAAAAAATAGTCACCGGAATGATGACACGGTGCTACACAAATTAAATATGAAAAAGTAGTCACCGGAATGATGGCACGGTAACCCAACTTTTGCTAACATAATCGTTGACCGGACGGGCGACATATATGGATAATAGCCGTCCGCCGGCAGCGAAAGCTCTTTGATTGTTTACCAAGATCGTAAAGGCTCTGATACCATGTGAGAAATATAGGAAAAGAATATTATTGAATTGTTGTTGTGTACATTATTACATTGAGACCCTATTTATAGACCCTAGAATACAATCCTTTACCAAGTAGGATACTATTTAGTATTCCTATCTCTATTTCTATTACTATTCTTATTCTAATAGGATTGTATAAACCTATTCCTATTCTAATAGAATTGTATAAACCTATTCCTATTCTAATAGGATTGTATAAACCTATTCCTATTCTAATAGGATTGTATAAACATATTCCTATTCTAACAGATATGATTTAATTATAACAGCCACTTACAGCAGAAAAAGAAAAATGAAGATGTAACTAGTTATAGAATACCATCAAGAGACCATGTCACTACCACACTTACCTTTAGATGCTTTTTTACTTGATTAAAACTAAGCAGTCAAACAGAGCTCATTTAGAAGCTTAAAATATAGAAGGAGTCTGCAAAAAAAGCCTCACCTTTTTCTTGAAGTTCCAGAATCAGGTCATTAAGACCTCCAGTTTGCACCAGATCCTCATGAACGAGAAGCGTTTCCTATATAAAAAAAAGTAATTAAGCAAATGATGCTAAAGATGTATATTACATGATTGATACTGGAGATTGTATTAGGACAAAGAATTACAAGTTACCATTGCATTGCAGGCTGCTGGGTAATCTGTTTTTGCATCCAACACAATACGTTTGGCCATATCCAAGTCAGCAGACTTATCAATGAAAACGTGGCAAATACCATCTGGAAAAAATGAAGCAGTTTCACCATCTTAGCACACTTGCTATCAAAGAAGCAAATTGTGCATATAGCATGTAAAAGTTATAAATAATTGTGATAAGATATAAATTACCAGCATGGCCAAGAACAGGAATTTTTGTTGCAGCTTTAATTTGAGAAACAAGTTTATTGCTACCTCTTGGAATAACAAGATCAATAACATCATCAAGCTGGGCAAAGGAAAAAAAAAGATCAGAGCCAAACTCACATCTCATGTACACTTCTATTTGATTTATAAAAATGTACCTTAAGCAATTCAGGGATCTCTTCTCTAGAAGTGACTAACCCAATAAGTCTTTCACCAACAGTTGGAGGAATGGATGAGGTAATCACCTGATATAAAAGGAAAAACCAGAAAAGGAAAGTGGAATAGGTGAAAAGCTATACATCAAGTGGAACACCATGGAAAAATGGTCTGAGAAAACATATCATAATCTCAACTGAACCTTGTGTAAAATTGCATTTGATCTTTTAGCCTCCTTCCCTCCTTTCAACAAGAGGCCATTCCCACTTCGGACTGCTAGAGAAGCTATCTGCTCCACAAAATAGTGTATAAGGGTTTGTGAACATGTGAAGAAGTAAAGCAAGAATAGACAATTCAAGCATGTATCAGCTCCATTATAAAATGGAACATAACCTCACCCCCTGGCATTAAGAAAAAGACAAACTGCGGCACAAGTACCATGGAAATCCAACCACTCTGCTTTTATTTTTCCTTTTGATAGGTTTTTGTAACTTAAAAAGGAACTACTCTATAAGAGAGACATGTAACTGGCATGCAGTAGAACTTTCGATAAAAAAAAAAGGAATATAATTTGCAGCCCTGCTTACCTGTACCAGTGCATCAGGTCGTGACTCAAATATAATCAGGAGAACACCCAATGGAGATGATGTTTTCTCCAGTATGATTCCATCAGCAAGCTGGATAAGGTTATAACATTCCAGAAATCAAGATTACATCCAAGAATGAATTCAAAGATAAATCAGTGATCAAATTTTCGAGTCATAACTGGATGCTCTTTATCAGTATTCCCTAAAATTCCAACTTGGCCAAGCTTCTCCATGGTTAAAGATACAATAGAGTGAAAGACAGTTGTCTATACCATTTGATTTTCCATAAAACAACATTGTTAGCTTTTTCAGGTATACAACTAGTGACAAAGACCCAGAGGACCAAGGAAAATTTAGCTATTCACTAATTTTATTCGTCGCTACTTTTAGGCTGCCTTTAAGCAACCAAAATGAGCTTCAAGTACATGAAAGCCACTGCCTGGATTCCATTCAAGAAGTACTCGATAAAGAAAATGGGATAGATTGAAGAATGAGGCAGATACTATGTGCTACGAATACACTGGTAGTCTTTTGGTTGCGGAATTTCTGCTCTAAGGGAAAGAGATAAAGATACACTCTCTTCACCCACTCTCTGACACATGTATTTGCCTATCCACTATATTGTCTGATCCACTACATTGTCCAAGGCTTCAGAAAGTTATTTCATATGAAGCTATTTCAAAAGATTCCTCTGCAAACTGATCTTTGTTCCTAATCTCAATAAAAGTAATCTTCTTGTACAAATATTGATATCTGGTTTATTCACCTCGTCATTTTGCAAGTCAAAGAGATAATGTTTAAAGTCATGTGGTAGTGCCCGAAAAGCAAGATTCTTACCTCCGTCCTCCTTAAAATGCGGCCAACTGGCTCATCCATGTTAGCAAGCACACGGACTGAGTTTGCAAGACTTGAAATCTATAATTAATTTCAGCAAGATTACTAAAATAAGTATGTGATCTTGCAGTGAAAATTATTTACACAACACTATCTATCATAAGTGAGCAATGTCTTACTTTTCCTGGTTTCATAGCTAACCGAGATATCAAAGAATTCTCATATCCAGCTTGTTGAGCAGCAGCCACATCAGCTTCATTTTCAGCCAGGATTTCTTCTTCTTTTGCTTCCAGTGCATCAGCTATATCTAGCAAAATTTTACTCCTTTCTTGAGAAGAGAGGGTCTAAAGTTAAAGGAAGAAATAGTCAGTAGCCACATCCATGCAGCTCTACTGCAATTTATTATATTTAGATGTCCTCTAGATATAATACCTGAAGCTGCCTGGCACATTCCCTCGCAGAAACTGCCATCTCTCGAGCATCAAAATCTCCTATTGATGCCCATTTAATGGCTTCACGATGAAAGAGAGTGCCAACACGTTGTCCATCTAGTGCTTTAATGATATTATTGTTGGCAAAGCCACTTGAACCACAGAGAGAAAGGGAGAGAGCCAATCAACAAGAGTTGACATATAGGGAGCAACACTAGTGGTGTGCAACCACAACATTACATGAACAGATTGAAGAGTAATACTTTGCTAAATGCAATATGCTTCCATCAGTTACTGATTTGTGTTCATTTTAAACTGAACGACTCATGTGATCACAAGCATCTTGTTCTGCTCACGTTTGAAAACTCCTTAGGCCTATTAGAGTAATTAGATAAAGCTCTTCATAAATTTGTTAAATTACTGCCTAATCTTTGTGAGGTTTGATGCAAAGGCGGATCTATACTATGGGTTCAACAGAAAACGTCATGTTTGGCTTAGACAATAGAAATATATATAGATGAGCTCGCATGGCACACAAATTTACTCTCAACTCTAGCACTCCCAAAACTTAGGATCGGACTTGCAAAATCAAAGTAGAGGTGGTTCGGCCATGTGAAGAAGATGTGCGCGGAGGAACCAATAAGATGGTGTATGAGTTTGGATATAGCAGAATATAATTGAGGTAGAAGTAGACCCAAATGAACTGGGGAAGGTGATTAGACAGGACATGATACATCTTTAGTTTACTACTGAGGGCATATGACCGTAGATAGGAAGGTTAGGATGTCGAGGATTAGTATAAAAGAGTAGTAGGTAGCCATGTGTTGTAGACTTGTAGTACTTATATGGAGAAGGCGGGGGGTTAAGGTCTGCGTACATCCTACTCCCCCATCCCTGACCCTACTTGTGGGATGACACTTGTGTATACTTTTTTGATAAAGAAAACAAAAAAGAAAATATAGGTTCAATAGTTAATATCTATGCTTTTCTAGGATTTTCAAAAAAATACTTTGAAGCCATTAAATTAAAATCCTAGATCCGTCTGTTTTGATGGCAGCATCACATTTTCCATGGTAAAATTGCAAGGGGGAATTTGGTCCAACTTATTAACAATTAATGCAGCCATTTGTCGACACATCAAGCAGAAGTTAGCAATACTGTAGAACTTCTTAAACTAAACACCTCTGCTTGACCAAAAGAGAAATTTTAAAGCTTTCTATCATCAAACTACAACTTTGGATCATGAACTTGGGATCGATCAATGCATATCCATAAAACAACATAACAGTTACCACTGAAATGTGCAAGCTAATATACCCGAATTGAAAGCTAAAAGTTAAACAAATGTAGATAGAGTTCACAATGTCAGAGTTTTGTTAAGTACTAGTACCATACCTAGTTATCACAACGGGAATGCCAGCATAAGCAGCATACACTGCAGCTTTTACCTTGGCAGTCATACCACCTCTTCCAACTCTAGACTTGTCTCCAAAAGTAATTAATCCCTCATGCTTCTCCTTAGCATATGTATGAATTAGCTCTGATTGTGGATCGCTTGGAGGGCCAGTGTAAAGACCTTCAACATCACTCAACAAAACAAGAAGATCAGCTTTTAGCTCCAAAGCCAATAGAGCTGCCAAGCTGTCATTATCCCAAAAGATTCCAGAAGAATCCTGCAAGGAGAGCTAAAACTGTCATTATTATTAAGACAAACATGAACCTAGGAAGAAACGAAAATGAAAAATTTTAAAGACATTATCTATGGATACTAGCTAAAAGTTGAAAATCAGATCAAGTCAAAAAAATAAAGAAACTGAAGATCAAATAAAATCAACATGATATTTTGGACAATTTAAAAGAAACCAATTTAATAGAAGGATTTGTGACATGAATAATGAAGTTAAAAAACAACATCCAAGTAAAGGGAACACATATAACTCATGGTCTCAGAAATATCAATGATCGAGCAAGTTCCAAAGGATCCATATTTGAAACAGCTGCATAAACATTTCTCAAGAATTTAAGAGTTGCACTCTTGGTTGGTCGGTCTTATACACAGGTTAACAAGCCTGTTTTATTTTCATAAACATAATTATTGAACTATTAGAGAAGGAACTCTTACAGGAAGCACCAGCTACAGCAAGTAGAGTATAAAAAACAAGAGAAATGATACCTCATAAGGAGCTTTCCGTGTGCTGATAGCATCGTTCTCATTAAATATAGGTACAACTTTTAGACAGAGCAATGAGTTTACAGTTTCATTGAGTTGTCTTCTAAAATCTGGATCTCTAAAGTCATTATCAGTCACCATAAGCTGAGCTGAGGTTACATCCAACTGTATAAAGGTTAAAAACAAAGTGGGAAGGCCACTATGCAATCCTTGAGCAAAGAAAGGAATGACTCCGACAAACAAAATGAGGTATTAGACCGTAGAAATATACAGAGAAGTTCCAAAAATGAAAGCCTTACCTGACTGAACAACGTATCATACAGAGCCATGAGGCCATTCTGACCTACCGCCGCACAAGCCTTGCCATCAAGATCACCTTGAGGCTTTTGAAGGTCCGCAAAGCTGAAAACATAGACTTTCCAAGGATTAGTAAATATACTCTCGAGGAAACCTAGACCTCAAAATTGACCCGATAGGGAATTTGCCTAAGGCAAGTTTCAGAATGAACTCCTTTGGGGTTCAACCGGGAGCTGTGAGACATTACAAGGCCAATCTGCTATTTAGTACATAGAAAAATTGCGATTGAAATATGCCAGAATGAATCAGACATTTAAAGTAGTATTTTGTAAATGCCAACATGTAAAATATTATCTTTTTCGGGTAATATTTAAGAATACACAAAATCAGATGTAAACTTGTGCATATGTAAGGCAGCTAAGGCGATACAACAATTTTTTATCCAAGTTTGTTAATTGAGTAGGAATTTGGAATGGAAAGAAAGAACCTGCTGTTAATGAGCTTCCTATATCGAAGGCGCTGACGGCCAACCCCAACAGCACCTGAGGTGACCAAAATAACTTCAAAGCCTTGAGAGGTAAGTTCCCGAATCTGTAAGTAGTTTGTGAGGAAATAGAGGGAAACATGGCTGACTATTTAGTGGAAATTGAGAAAGCATAAGATTGACCTACCTGCTCACACAGTGATCCCATTCTTCCAAGTGCTAATCTTCCATCACCTCGGGTAACGACGGCAGTTCCAACCTTGTATATATGTGATTGTATTAACATTAGAGACCGGTTGGCCCATAAACAAGCCACCTTCCAGTCTAAAAAAGGCAAAGGAGGCATAAAGAGAGAGAGAGAATTGGGTATGGTACCTTAATAATGATTCGTTTGACATCCTTTACAAATGCCCGAGCAGGATCAGCGGAATCCATTGATAAAGAATACTCCTATGTTTCTGCTGGCTGCTGCTGCTGCTTGGGTTTACCTAGTAGTAGTCTATAGTGAGTAGAATAAAAGAGATGAGTGATAACTTTCTATCCAACTTATATATAAACATTAATTCGCCCCTCACGTAGGTTGAGGGGTTAGAGAAAACGTAGGAGATCGACTCACATACGTAGGTTTGTCCTTTTTTTTTATTTTTTTAATAAATAAAAATATTTTATGTGGCATTCATTGTCAATAGAGCAATTACGGTATGCCACGTCTGAGGGTACTTTTGGAAATTTGAAATGAACAAGTCATCAGAAAAACAAGGACTTCCCCCACTTTTTCTCTCTCCTTATTTCTCGCTTATTTAATCATAGCCAAATCACGACAAATTAGGTCAGAAAACTAACTTAGTCTCTTCCTCACGAGTTTTCGCAAATTCCTTTTTTTCTCTTTTTATTTTATTCTATCTCAACCACAACCAGACACTAAATTACAAATTTGCATGTGAAAATGAAACGTAAACAACCTAAAAACACTTCCATGTGCCTACTGATTGGAGTTGTTAACCACGTACATCAAACCAATACTATTAAATATCTTATTTATATTTTATGGATCTTTTTCACCTTACAATTTTTGACACGTACTGAAACTATTGCACCCTAACAATTCTGATTTCACAATTTAATATTTACTAAAATTATTAGACGGCAGTTAAATCAATTTTGTTGTATGGAACAGAGTGCTGGTCAGACAAGAATTTCATATTTAGAAGATGCAAGTTATGAAAATAAGATTATTGAGATATGTATGTGGACATAACAGGAGCAATAAGATTAGAAATGAGAATATCCAAGCTAAAGTGAGAGTAGTCTAGGTTGGGGACAAGAATGTCAGGTTCAAAGTTTCAACCAAGTATTAATTTTGATGATAACAAACTAACACAATTTAATAAAAGGACATTTACTTATGGTAAATTTATTTTTGGTATAGGTTTATTTGATGAAGAACGATTTAGGTCTCATTTGTTTTTATTAAGATTAACACATATGAGTCTAAATGCACCTGTAAGTGTGTAGTAATAGTAACAATAACAACAACAACAACAACAACAACAACAACAACAATAATAATAATAATAATAATAATAATAATAATAACAATAACAACAACAACAACAACATAACCAAGTCGAGAATCCATAACAAAATTCATTTATATTTTAATAAAGCTTAGATTGTTCATGGTCTATTAGGAGAGAAGTTAGTTATTCAACATAGATATGAGATATTTAGCCGGACATAGTCCTGGCCAAGAGAGACAGAGCTAAAAGAAAGACAAAAAAAAATACCTTATAAAGTTGGTCGTCACCAAAGTCCAAGATGTGAAGAATTGATCGAATATTTATTTATAGTCGGAACAGTGCTTACAAAGGGATGGCTTTACAAAGATTTACAACTTGCTATAAGAGAGAGTATTCTTTGCTAATTTTTCGGATGTTTCTCTTCTAAGAGAAACTAAGGCTTTTATAGACAAAAAGAAAAACAGAAGGAATCTATGTACAGTAAAAGGGGTCCCACTATCAGGGTCCCTAAACAGTATATCTACTGTTGAGTGGGCTCAGGGCAACAGTGTATCTCCTGTTAAGTGGGCTCAAACTCTTACGGTGTCATCTTCTTTATGTCTTTTCTTTGTCATGTCTTTTATCCATGGCCTTCATTTGTTGCAAAAATTCTTCTGCATCTTGTAGTTCGGTGGTAGATAATATATTGTCTGTTTCAGCCTGCTGCGACTCTTCTATGATATCATCGTTACTTGCCCACTCCGCATTGAAGTGTTCGATTTATCGATCTGGGTTATGGTTTGAAGTAAATTTCTTTTTACTTCTTCTAGATAGTCATTAATCATGTTTTCCTTATCTCCATCTTGAAAGGAGATTCTTCTGGCAATATGCCCTACTGAATTATCATCAATAATT
Source organism: Solanum pinnatisectum (assembly GCA_035578085.1). Classification (NCBI taxonomy): domain Eukaryota; kingdom Viridiplantae; phylum Streptophyta; class Magnoliopsida; order Solanales; family Solanaceae; genus Solanum; species Solanum pinnatisectum. Next base: position 12,375,843 of record CM069081.1, on the reverse strand, counting down.
CCTTTTTGAGAAATTTTATTATATTCATTGATTCTCTTGTTAATGATATCCAAAAGCTCTTGACCAATTAATTGTTTTGTTTTGGGATCTTGTTTCATTTGTCCCAAAAGTTATTGTAATAGGTCATGTATAGGCAAGGAATCTTTTCCTCCGTGAAACCAACTTCAGGAGTCCATTTATGAATCCACGGTATTGAAAATTCAATAAAGAAATAGATTTGATCTATTTTTTTCTAACCAACAGATATGATCTGCATGATACAATTTGTTTAAGTCCGATGACACTTTTGTCCATTCCTTGTATAACTTGACGAACTATTCAGGTAAAATTTGAATTGTAGGATCGTGGTATGACCACTAATTTATAAACCAATTTGGAATTGGCTCTGCAAATATCTTTGCGCACACCATTATGAACCAAGTGTGTTTATGTCTATCATTATTATAATAAAGCACTTTATCAAATGCTTGGATATAATTCCAATACGTGAAATTCATTCAAGTATTGTTGAGGCTTATCTGCCTCTCATTCATGGTAGAAATACACAGTCTTCAACAGATATAACCTGTTTAATAATGATTTTTAGTAAATGAGTAAATAACATTTATAAAAGGTGTTCCAAGTACAATTGGAGGGTATAACTGATTTTTAATCAAGAAAAAGAAATGCGGAATGCAAACTTTACTTTGGCAAATGCGAGTATTACGCAATTTATACTTTATATCTAAAGCATGTCCAAAAGCAGATTTAACCATGTGAGTTGTTTTCTCAAAATACTTAGTAGGTACAAGACCTTCTTGAATACAACTGACATCGGCTCCATTATCAATCATAGCAACATTAGTTATAGAAAAACTATTATCAATCAATATGGTGCATTTAACATATCATTTATGAGCAGTAACAATTTGCATCATTCCTAAAAACATGCCTTGTCTAGGATCAAGATTAACAGTTTCAATCTGAGTAAGACGATGATCATAAATCATTTGATTATGTTTGATAGATTTAATCTCATTTTTTAAATTTTCAATTTCACCTTTTAAATCATCAAAAGAAGAATCTATCGTAGAAATAGTTTGTTTATTAAGTCTGAATAATAATAATAATGATGATGATGACGACGACGATGACGATGATGATGATGACGACGACGACGACGCGATGATGATGATAATAATAATAATACCAAATTTACAGGATCGGAGACCTGGCGGTAATCCGCCCAGTCAGAGATCTAGAAATTCAAGCATCCTTAAGTTAGCGGTAGTCTGCCTGATTATGAATTGAAATACACAAGAATTTTTATGTAGCTTCTCGGACTGCATGGTGTTATTTTACCTGAGCAAAGGGTCTGTCAAGAGTTTAATACATACTTTTTATTGAGCACATGTGTCTGGCAGTTCTAACCGAGTATAAGGCGCCCTTTTTCAACTCCTTAATTGGGCTGTGAACCACGGCTGACCAGATGGAGCCACTAAGGCAAAACCAATAAGAGTAGTACTAGATTCGATTGTACCTCAATCTCAGAACCAAGTCGATAAACCATACCAAAATTCTTTTATATTTTAATAAAGTTTAGATCGTTCATGGTCTATATAGGAGAGAAGTTAGTTATTCAACATAGATATGAGATCTTTAGCCGGACATAGTCTTGGCTAGGAGAGACAGAGCAAAAGAAAGACTAAAAATTTTTGCATTAGGCAATTTATACTTTATATCTAAAGCATGTCCTGATGCAGACTTGACCAAATGAGTAGTTTTTTGAAAATATTTCGTAGGCACTAAGCCTTCTTGAATGCAGCTAACATAAGCACCACTATCAATCATAGCAATGTTAGTAATCAAAAAACTATTATCAATCAAAATAGTATATTTAACATACCATTTATGAGCAGTAATAATTTGCATCATTCCCAAAAACATATCTTGCTTAGGGTCAAGAATAGGTTCTTTTTCAATATGATTTTCAGAAATCCCTTTATTTTTTGAAAATCTGTCTTCAGAAATATGCTTCTCAATCTGAGTAATTCTATGATCACAAATCAATTGATTTTGCTTAAGAGATTTAATCTCTCATTTTAAATTCTCAATTTCAATTTTCAAATCATCGAAAGAAGAATCTTTTTCAGGAAAAGCATTTATTTTTATAAGATGATCATTAACATTTTTTAAAGAGTAGGGAGCAGAATATTCGAAATCATTTAAATCGTTCTTCTTGTTTTCAAAAGGTTTAGAAGAACTAGAACTAGCTTCGTTAGAAGTAGCCAAATTAATGATTTTTTCATGAAGCTTGCTATTAATAACTTCTTTTAAAAGCTCAATCACACAGAAGTGATTGTGTTCATATTAAAATCTTGACATTGCGATTGAAGTTTATAAATTTCATCGTCTTCACAATTGCAAGTATCACCCTGACAAGTAGTGCAAAAGTTATCATAGTTTTTATCGTCATCAGATAAATCAAGTAATTCAATTTCAGAACCTGAATCAAATTCGTAGTCACTGTCAGATCCCGAGGTGTATAACAAACCATAAACCTTTTCATAGGTTTCTCCATCAAGTTCCAAGGTTTTCAACTTATTCAACTTGCAATTAGGGGCAATGAGTCCAAGTTGTCCACACTTGTAGCATTTAATCTTGGAGAGATATATCCCAGATCTATCCTTGGTAAATCTATTAGATTTACGAGAGCTCTTTCTAGCTTTGTATTCTTCTTTGGACCTTCATCGAGATCTTCTTTTCCTATGGGAACCTTCGATTCTTGAGGACTTATAGTACCTGTCCTTGTTGCGGTTTTTAGCAAAAGGATTGGGTAGACTGAATTGCACACAAAAGTCTCCCAATTGAAATCTTTCCTTCAGCTTATCCATCTTAAGCTGTCTAGCCATCTGTAATTCGTTGCACATGTTCAAAACTTCTTGTATGCAAGTTCCTATAATTTTCCCATAAGTATAATCCTTATGGGGGATTTCACTATGACTACCTCTTAGAGCTTTACGAACTCTTTTGGCGAATAAATGAGGAAGGCCATCTAGAAACTTAGATTTCCAATACTCAACCTTATTTTCGGGTAATTCCATAACCCTACTAATGAAGGTATCTTTGTACCATCTGAAATATCCTAAGGTCTAACATCTTAGACCGTTAAGGAGGGTACGAATAGTCTCATGCTTTTTGGTAAATCTTCCATTAAAATGTTTTAAAATGGTGAGGACAAAGGTATACACAACATCTTCTCTATTTTTAACTAGAGCCATGCCCAGATTATCAATACCTTCATCAGTAGCCACTGTATTTATAATGGAAGCTTTCTCTTCCATATTTAGATAATTTTCCCACCAACCGCGAAGTTGGCCCGTAAAACCTGCAACAATCATCTTGTAGATAGTCCTGTCAGTGTTTTTAACACTTTTACAGATTGTTGCATACATAAGCATTCGATGAACAAGAATGGCTAGATGTCTATCAGTCAGCCCATCAAGATTCCATTCATAAATTTAGAACCACTGTAAGATGTATTAGTCTGATTCCAGTCACGCTCCTCTATCAAAACGTCTTAAGGCGTAGGATGGGGATAATAATAAGTGTTCATGATCAATTTAGTAGCACAACCACTATTTTTCTTGGGATAACCCCTGAGTTTATTAAACTCCAAAGAAACCTGATTTTTAAAATCGCCAGTAGTTTCCATTTTATCAGCAAAATCGTGTATAGGCTTAAATTTTAAACTCGAAAGCTTTTTATCAATAAGCTCTTCCAAATTGTTTACAGAATCAAATTTAAAATCTTGAATATCAGGAGGTCTTTGAACACGAGTAGAAACGACCTCGGGTTTTCTTTGAGAAGTTGAAGCAAAATTTGTTTTATCTATATCAACCTTTATATCTTTTATCAAAACAATTAAATCATCAAGCTTTTTATCAAGAGAGCTAATATTCTCGCCCAACACTTTAACATAAAGACTCAAATAATTATTCTGAGTTATAAGTTTGTTAATTTCAGCAATACTGATAGAGGCAATATCTTCCTCAATAAATTTTTGAAATGCTGAGAAAGTAATACCAGTATTATTTGGCAAAACAAAAGATGACTGAGGAGGGTAGATGGCTTTTGTAAGATTACCACTCCCATCTTTATAAGTCATTTCAATAACTTTAATATATAAAGGTAAATAGGTGGTTATAAACTAAGGAACAAAATACATAATTTGATTATGTAAAGCGCAAGTTTCATAAAACTCTTGAGAGATACTATTCATATCTTCTTTACTATAAGAATAAAAAAACCAAGTTTTAAACCGATTCCATTTTTCGTCAAAAAATTCTTTTTGAATATGTTTTCTTGTTAGGGACCTAGGCGAAAATCAATTTGGTGTGAAAACATTAAGAATCGTTTGGGTCAAACTCCACCTCGGAGGCCTAATGAATATCTTTGTCAGAAACATCATCATTCACCTGAACTATATTTGTTTGAGGTTCGTTCTTTACCTTCTCAACCATAGAGTTGTTATCAGATGCAATAGTATATAAAGAAGTAGAACGATCTCGAGCTGGACCATATATAGGTTCAATAGGGGAAATATGATGAACAACAGGCAAAAGTCTACGAATAGATAGAGAATGTCTATTATAAGTGTGATTCACAGAAGACATTAACCTGTTGTTAGCAAAAGATTGCCTATAAGGCGCATAGCTATTATCAGCAAACTGAATACAAATCCTACCATCGGGATTTTGCGATATATGAGAGAATCAGAATTAGTAACCTCATCAGTTAACTGATTTAGGGATATAACCGAATTTAGAGTCCATGAAGTTGAGAAATCTATTTCTTCCCACTTAATAGGTCTCTTGGTGGTGACCTTAGACCTTGCAAAATTGGTTTCCACCAAAATTGGATTCCAAAGAAGTCTCTTCTATTCATCTGGATGATATTCCAGAAAACAATCCGTTATACGCACAATTACAGGAGTATTTCTCTCAAAAGAAAGGTGAAACCTTTGCTTCCATTGCTAAAGATGATATTGATGATATTAAGTCATACGAAAAGGTAGAAAAGAAAGAAATGATATTTCTTTTGGAAAACTCTGAGATTCAGAGAAAAGAGGAACCTTGGAAGATATTCCAACGCTATTTAATTAATGGATTATATTTCCCGGGTAAGTCATACAAAACCCGTTCATACTATGAAACTATCTTGATAAGCATAGGAAGTGTTGAATTTCAATATTTCTCAAGATATAATACCAGCGAGAATGTTTATAACTTCTCCAAAATGATTATCAAACAGATTATATCTATTGAAGATTGGGGTATTTCCACAATGAAAGAAACACAGATCAGCCTTAATAAGGTCCCTACAAATTTCACTTATTGGGATTACATTAATGGTTTCAGTAAAGTCCTCTACTACAACAATGAGAGGCACAAACATAATTGGTTCATTAAGGTTTGTTCAAAGATATTTGCCAGACCAATCCCAAATTGGTTCTTAAACTGGTGGTCATACCACGGTTCGACGGTGAAGATTTTGCCTAAACCATTTTTAAAATTATACAAAGAATGGATTAAGTTTTCGCCAGACCTTAATAATTTATATCACGCAGATCATATCTGCTATATTGAAAAACTTGAACAAAGATATTTCTTCATAGAATTCTCTATTCCATGGATTCACAAGTGGACTCCGGAAGTAGGTTTTACTGAAGAACATATTCCATGTTTATATCGCACCTATTATAATAACTTTTGGGACAAATTGATGAAGAAAGATCCCAAAACAAAGTGCTTATACGGACAAGAACTTCTGGACCTTATTTCAGAAAAAATCCAAGAATATAGTGCTTCTCCGCACAAAGGAATAATTGCTGATAGTTTCGTAAAAGTCATGGCTAGAAGAATCTCCAATCAAGATGGAGATCAAGAAGAAATGATTAATAAGTATTTGGAAGACGTTAAGAAAAGTCTACTCCTTAATATCACAAATTATGCAAAATTCGATACTTCTATGAGGAGTGAAACAAGTGATGATATCCGGGATGATATTCAGGAAGCTCAACTACTTGAGGAAGAAAATCCAGCGGCGATAAATGTGCTAACAGAGGCGGAAGATTTCCTCCGACAACTGAAGAAAAAAGACAAAGTATAAAGATTATTTTCAAGATTATCAAGAATAGTGATAAGTACAGTAGAAACACTGTTCATCTACAGTAAAACACTATTCATCTACAGTAGATATACTGTTACTAGGGCCCATTGATAAGGACCCATTACTGTAGATAGATGCTTTTCTTTCCCTATAAATAAGCTTCATTTGTAGTCTTTTAGGGACAAGTTTAGAGAAACCACTTCTCTCTCTTCTCTCTCCTTTCTTTTGTAATCTCTTAAGTTTGTAAGTGTGTTTACCGGAATATATTCACCAGAGTAATAAATAAAGCTTTCAGTTTGTATAGGCTTTGGTGTTGGCCTTTGCTACAAGGTATTTACTTCTCTCCTTTTCTTTTTAATTTCTCCGATCTAGAGCCGTGACTATGTCCGGCTAAAAGAATCATATCTATGTCGGATATCTAACTTCACTTTTATATTTACTATGAAAGATCTAGACTTTATCTAAATATGAATAAATTTCTATATAGTTTCTTGATTTGGTTCCGAGATGGTTGGTACAGTCAGATTCGATGCAATACGTTATTGGCTTTGTCTTAGTGACTCCGTCGGGCCAGTCGTGGTTTTAGCCTGAAAAATGAGTTTGATAAGTAAGGCACCTCATACCCGGTTAGAACTGCCAGACACATGGGCTTAATAACAATACGTATTTAAATCTCGACAGACTCCTTGCTTGGGTAAACGGACTAAGTCCTTCCATACAGTCATAAAACTATAAAAATTTGTATATGTTTTGATTGGCATTCCATGAATTCAGATGTTGACAAGCTAGATTGAAGATGACCGTGCGGACTACCACCCATCTTCTGAGATCCTGTTTCGTTGGTATCAGAGCCTAGAAACTTTCATAATAAATATGAGATTGATGTGAAGTATACTACATAGATATGAACTTTATCTTCATGGATCTTGGAGAAACGAGTACTAAAAGTACTAAATTGGAAGAGGTAGATATACCTCAAAACCTTGATTTGTTAAATAAATAGACTATTCCTAATATTAATATAAAAACCATTTATAATTATGGTTGGTTTGATAAAATTTTGAATAAACAGCTGATTAAAACAACTGAACAATCTTTGGCGTTAAATTTTTCAGAACAGACTATTCGTTTGTTGAGTAAGAGAGATATTGATATGTATAAATTACAGTATAATTTTTTGCCTATTGGCATGATACAGATTGCTTTTAAGCTGTTAACTCTCAAAGGGTTACCTGAAACATTTTTAGCTGCTTTACGTGATGCTCAAAACCTAAATTTTAGACAATCTTTAATGGGTTCGATAGAATCTACGATGGCCTATGGTCTAGTTTATTTTAATACACAACCTAATCTGCAGTTATCTTTAACTGATGCTAATATTCTTGATGCTTTGACTTTAAATGTTAAAACACATGGTTATAATTATGCGTCTGGATCTGAATTAATTTGCTTTTCTTATAGAATATAGTTTAAATTACTTTCTACATTGAACCCAAGATGTAAGTTATATGATACATCTGCTGAAACAATTCTAGTCGAAACAAATTTTGCTAGATCTAAGGTCACTACTAGAAGACCTATAAAATGGGAAGAAATTAATTTTCCAACTACTTGGACTTTAGAATCAGTAATTCCTCCAAGTCAGATGGCGGATGCAGTCACTAATTCTGAGTACTCTCATATCACTCAAAATTCGTATGGTAGGATTTGTATGCAGTTTAATGATATTCCTTTTAGTAGACATTCATTTTCTTCTTCTAGAAGATTGCCTGCTATGCATCATATTTCCCCTATTGATCCTGTGTATGGTCCGGCCAGAAATCGTGCCGCTTCTTTACATACTTTACCATCTGTTATATCTGCGGATCAAAGTGATAAATTTGTTAATAAAATAAAGATTAATCCTAGGTTGAATATTGTTCATGCAAATGATATTGCTTCTGATATTTCTGATAGGGATATTCCTTCTCAGTCCGAAATGGACTTTGATCTTAATAATACTTGATGATGGATGTACACCAAATAGATTTTAGCCCAGGTTCGCTGGCAAGAAAGTACATTCAGAATGAATTTTTAAGTGATAAATGGAACCAGTTTAAAACTTGGTTTTTTGACACTTATAGTACTGATGACTTGAATAATATTTCTCAAGAATTTTATGAAACTTGTGCCCTTCATAATCAAATTATGTCTTTTGTGCCTTAGTTTATAACCACTTATTTGCCATTATTCATCAACGTTCTTGAAAGATCTTATAAAGATGGAACTGGTAATATTATTAAAGCGGTGTATCCACCTCAGTCATCCTTCGTTTTACCTAATAATACTGGTATTAGTTTTACGGCCTTTCAAAAATTTGTTGAGGAAGATGTGGCGGTAGTCAGCATCAATGAAATTAATAATCTTATTTCTCAAAATAATTATTTGGGACTTTATGTTAAAGTGCTAGGTGAACATATTGGTTCTCTTGATAAAAAGTTAGATGAACTAACTAATTTGATAATTCAAATAAAAAATGATTTAAAAACTTATGATAAAGCTTCATCTTCTAAAAATAATTCTGAAAAGATTATTATGACTCCTCATGTGCAGAGACTTCCAGAAATTACTGATTTTAAATTAAAATCATTTAATGAATTAGAAGAACTTTTCAAGTTCACAAAACTCATCCCGCCTCGCTGTATAATAGGAGAATTAGATGAAGAGGATCCATATGAAGATCCTGATGCTCCTGGGGATGATCTTCCCCTTCCTCTGGTATAACCCGATCATCCTTGAACCTTGGTCACCCAAGGAGGATCCATCCTACAAACAAAATATTTAGTTTTATTCGATGTCAATGTCATAATAATAACTATAGAAATCAATAATTTCTTCACAAAAACAAATTTCTGCAATGATGTCTCTCATCATGGCATCTACAATTTTGTATATAATTATTCCTTGTATATCTCTATTAAGGGGTACAACCTTTATAATAGTAATCAACATTTTATCTGAAAGCAAAGGAGATAAAAATCCCATTAAGATGATAGGTATTCTCTGGATAAGAAATCCGGAAGAGAGTTATCACTTCCCTTTTTATAATGAATATCAAAATCAAAACGAGCTAACTGGGCCTGCCACCTAGCAAACATTAATTTTGAAGAATCATGTTTAAAATCTTTGTCAAACATATATTTCACGGATTTAGCATCTGTTTTTATCAAAAACTTTTGATTGTATAAATCATCTTGAAATTTCAATACACATTTAACAATGGTTAGCATTTCATGAGCTACCGTAGCGTATTTTTTCTGAGCATCGCTCCATTTTCCTGAATGAAATCGAATCAAATATTCAGTTTTATCGTGAGGATTAATCTGTTTTAAAATCCCACCATAACCAATATTAGATGCATCGGTTTCAACTATTTTTTGCCAAGTCGGGTTAGCAAGAGTTAAGCAAGGTAAAGATTGAACACGAAGTTTTATATTCTTTACCAAAGTGGTATGACTATCAGTCCAAGGCGATTTATGATCCTTTTTTAACCTGTCATATAAAGGGGCCAAGTCTCTAGATAAATTTTTATAAAAGGGAGATATATAATTTAAACTTCCCAAAAATCTTTGTAATTGTGTCCGATCTATAATAACGTCTGAAAACTTAGAAGAGAAGTCAATTGATCGTTGAATAGGGGTTACCTTCCGCTGACAAATAAGATGTCCGAGAAATCTTACATTAGTTTGAAATAAACTCATTTTCGATTTAGAAATTACCAAATCATTTTGTATAACAATTTTTTTGAAAATATCTAAATGTTTAATATGCATTTCAAGAGTCTTTGAATAAACCAAAATATCATCAATATAGACTATGATAAAATCCAAATATGGATTAAAAATATCATTCATAATTTTTTGAAATTCAGAGGGTGCGTGTTTTTTAAACCAAATGGCATAACATTCCACTCGTATTGTCCAAATGGGATGTTAAAAGCCGTTCTATTAGAATGTTCTTTAAAGATTTGAATTTGCCAATAACTTGATTTTAAATCAAATTTTGAGAATATATTGGCATCATATAATCTAGACAATAAATCTTTTTTATTTGGAATCGGATATCTGATCCATTTTAAATATTTATTTAATGGTTTGTAATTTATTACTAACCTAGGGACACCCCATTCTTTTTCAGCTGCATTGTTAACATAAAATGCAGTACATGACCAAGGAGATTTTGAAGGTTTGATCAAACCTTTCTGTAGTAAATTATCAATTTTCTTTTTGCAAAATTCTACTAATTCGACATTCATCTGACAAGGACGAGATTTAGTAGGCATATTATCCTCGGAGAAATTATCTTCATAAGGAAGAGTGACAATATGCTTTTTACGATTCCAAAAAGCACTAGAGTGATCGGCACAAATATCAACGGTCATTTGTTCGAAAAATCAATTTAATTTTTTCCTGTACTTTAGTGGATTTCACAGTGTCAAATATATTCATACTAAATAATTCTAATTGTAAAGAATCAACATGCTTTTGTTTCATATCAATTAAAACATTAATATCACGAGAAATAGGATCAGTGATAAAAGTATAATTTATATCCTGATTTTCATAAGTAGCCGAAAAACCTTTAGCATTTATGCTGTTAAAAGGGTATATAGCATTTATGAAAGGAGTTCCAAGTATAATTGGAGGATATAGCTGATTTTTTACCAAGAAAAAGAAATGCGGAATGCAGACTTTATTTTGGCAAATACGTGTATTAGGCAATTTATCCTTTATATCTAAAGCATGTCCTGATGCAGATTTAACCATGTGAGTTGTTTTCTCAAAGTACTTAGTAGGTACAAGTCCTTCTTGAATGCAACTTACATTTGCTCCACTATTAATCATAGCAATGTTAGTGATAGAAAAATTATTATCAATTAAAATGGTGCATTTAACATACCATTTATGAGCAGTGACAATTTGCATAAGTCCTAAAAACATACCTTGTCTAGGATTAATATTAAGAGTTTTTGCAAGAGTATTTTCTTCAGCAATATTTTTCCCTTTGTTATTAATAGTTTTAATCTGAGTAATAAGATGATCACAAATCATTTAATTTTGTTTAATAGATTTAATCTCATTTTTCAAATTTTCAATTTCATTCTTCAAATCATCAAAAGAAGAATCCCTTGTAAAAACAATTTGTTTATTAAGTCTGTTATGAACTTCAGATATAGAATAAGGGGCAGAGTATTCAAAATCATTCTTTTGTTTAACGAAATTTTTTGAAGAACTAGCAGTATTATTAACCGCTAATTGAATAATTTTTTCACAGAGATTATTATCAGTAACTTCTTTTAGCAGTTCTATAACATTATCAGAAGTAATAGTGTTAAGATTTAAATCTTTAAATTAAGATTGTAATTTATAAAATTCATCATTTTCACAAGAACACATATCACCTTGACCAAATTTACAAGTATTACAAGCATTAGGATTGACATTCTGAACAGTTTCAGGCAATTTATTATCTTCAAAATCATAACTTGATTCTGAATCATAATTTGATTCCAAACCAAAAGTATAAAGGAAACTATAAACTTTATCATGAACATCGTCATCAAGTTCTAAGGTTTTAAGCTTTTCAAGCTTACAGTTAGGAGCTATATGTCCGAAATTTCCACACCTATAACACTTAATTTTGGCAAGTTCTCGCCTAGACCTATTTTTGGTAAATCTACCAGATTTTCGAGAGGTTTTTCTCTCATTCCGTTCTTCCCTAGACCTACGTCTATGTCTCTTCTTCCTATAAGGTTCATCTGTAATATCTCGATCTCGATGTTTGGTTTTATTCTTGCTATTACCTGGAATCTCAGGTAAACCAAACTTGTGCTGATAAAGGAAGACAGTTAAAGCAGAAGAATGTCCCTATTGAAATTAGACTTGATAATATTGTCTTATAAGACACTCTAAATCTCCATGGTCTTGTACAACTTTCTATGTTAATAAACACGCTGAACAGGCGTTGTTCCATTTGCTAGAATAGAACTGAATAATATAATGATGTTTGTTATCCGGACAATATCTCTTTCAAAATTATTTGAAGATAATAACTGCTTTAGTAACTACTCAGTATATTAATGTCATGATTAAGCAACAAAATTATGCTAACATTTATATGAGCATTTTGGGGGAACAGATCACTTCCCTTCATGATAATGTTGATAAACTACTTTCTAAACTCAATTCCAATAATAAAGGAAAAGAGAAAGTAGCCAACACCAGTATTCAACCTCCACCAGAGATTGATGATTTCAAGATAAAAGACTTTTCAGATCTTGAGAAGTTTTTAGAAAACAGGTTCAAAGGTGGAAGTATAAAGCCTTTGAAGGTTAATAACCTTCACGACGAAGCAGAAAGCAGTCATAAACAAGACTTTTCTGATGGAATTAATAAAATCTCTGAATAATATGCGAGAAAACTGGTCCAAAGGATGTACTACTATCCTAGACCCACTCCTTAGGATGTGCTATTGGAAGAGCATGAACATATTATAACTAATAATTATAATGGGAAAGAAATCTATGAATGAAACATAGATGGTTATACAGATAGACAGATTTATACAACTTTACATTGAATGCTCATGTACAGCACTATCTGTAAGACTAACAAGAATAGTGATAAAACTATTGTTGATATGATAACAATAGGTTTTACTGGCCAATTAAAAGGTTGGTGGGATAACTATCTCAACCAAGAGCAAAGGGATAAAATCCTTCAAGCAGTAAAACAAGAAAGAGAATAGAATTTTACCCAAAATGCGGTGTATACCCTTGTTCTAAATATTATAGAATATTTCTCAAGGAGATGGTCGGATAATAGCTAGACCATAAGAACCTTGCTCCAAAACCTTAGGTGCAAGACTCTCACATCTTTCAAATTCTATAAAGATGTCTTTCTTAGCAGAGTTATGGAGCTGCCGAAGTGTAATAACACTCATTGGAAATCCAAATTTATAGATGGATTACCAGCCCTTTTTGTAGAAAGAGTTAGGAAAACTCTCAAAGGAGAAAGCCATAGTATTAACTATGATGATTATACCTATGAAAAACTTATAAGTGCTTGCGCACAAGAAGGACTTTCTTTATGCAATGAAATCAAGTTGAATCAACAGATTAAAAGACATCGTTTTAATGAAAGACAACAATTGGGAGAATTTTGTGAACATTCGCTTTGGATATTCCTAAGACAAGTTCCAAAGATAAGAAGCATTCTTCTAAGAATAAATCTTCCAAAAAAGATTATAAGGAATGGAAGAAAAGAAGAATTGCAAAAAAGGAAAGAAGAGCCGAAGATAAAAAAAAAAGGTGAAAAAAGATTTTATAAATCTAAACGGAAATTTGACAAATCAGATACTTGCCATAAATGTGGAAGATTTGGCCACTATGCAAGAGATTGCAGAGTCAAGGAAAAAATTAAATCCCTTGACGTTGATGATAATATCAAAGAGTCTCTCTACAAAATCATCCTAAATTCTGATTTAATAAAATTAGAAATAGAGTACAGTAGTCATGAGGAATCTTCTACGAGTGAAGATCTTAAATCTCTTCACCAAGAAGATTATATGTCTTCAGATGATGATTGTTTACCTTGTTAACAAGGGTTAGAGTACAAAAATGAAGGGGAAGAGATTGATCTTTATAAGATCTATTCCCAGTTCAAGGAATTAAGCATTAATGTAATTGATAATGACAAAGTTATAGAGCTCCTACAGACTATAAAAGATCCGGAAATAAGAGCTTAGATTATTGATAAAATTAGTAATACTTCCACCTCTAAAAATCATATCACAGAGGATATCCCTACCAAAGATGGTTCATACACCATGACAAAAGTTAAGAATCTTCTATTAGAAAGAAGGAAACTTATAAGTTCTCCTACTACTATTAGTGATCTAAATCAAGAGATTAATAATCTCAAAGAAGATATTCAATGGTTAAAGGAAAAGAATATCACTGTAGAAATTAGACTTGATAATATTGAAAGTCTTAAAGAAATGAGTAATAGCTCAAATTCTTCTTCTAATGAAGAAGATGATAAAGATCTTGATTTTCCAAAGACTCTTAATTTTGGTAATAATAAAGAAGACTTTTTACAAAGCTTAAAAGCTTTTACTTCCCAAAAGTTTTATACTGAAATTACTCTTCTAATAGATTATAATTACAAAAAAGAATTTATTGCTCTTATAGACATTTAAATTGCATTCAAGAAGGACTTATTCCTTCAAGGTATTTTCATAAAACTACTCATAGTCTCAGGTCTGCAAATGGTAGAAAAATGGGAATTGAATATAAGTTGCCCAAAGCTTTTATATGTAACGGAAAAAATTGTATTCCTCAAAGTTTTGTTATAGTAAAAGATATTACTAACCAAATCATTTTGGGTGTACCTTTTATAAATGAAAATTTTCCCCTTACTTATTGGGAAAATAAGAAGATTATAGGTACTTGGAATGGAAAACCTTTTATATTGGAATTCATTACAAAACCTTTTACAAGAATGATAAATGAATTTTCTTCAAATTTGATATTAAAACATAATCAAGTCAGTTTTATAAAAGGAGAGATTAATAGTATTGAGATTGATAATATTCTTCAAAATCCTAAATTACAGGATAAGATTGCTATCTTAAGGAATCAGTTCTCCCTTGATATTTGTGGAGATCATCCAAATGCTTTTTGGAACAGGAAAAAGCATGTTGTTAGCCTTCCATATGAGGATAACTTTATTGAGAATAATATTCCTACAAAAGCAAGGCCTTGATAGATGAATTTAGATTATCTGGAGTTATGCACAAAATAAATTGATTCCTTGCTTCAAAAAGGTCTTATATGACACTCTAAATCTCCATGGTTTTGTACAACTTTCTATGTTAATAAATACGCTGAACAAGAAAGAGGTGCACCTAGTTTGGCGATTAATTATAAACCTCTTAACAAAGCTTTGAAATGGATTAGGTACCCTATTCCTAATAAAAAATATTTATTGGATAGAGTATATGATTCTATTATATTTTCAAAATTTGATTTAAAATCAGGTTATTAGCAGATTCAGATAGCTGAGTCAGACAGTTTTAAAACTGCTTTTAATGTCCCTGTGGGCCAATATGAGTGGAATGTCATGTCATTTGGTTTAAAAAAATGCTCAATCTGAATTTCAAAAAATTATGAATGATATTTTCATGCCCTACAATAATTTCATAATAGTCTATATAGATGATATACTTGTATTTTCCAAAAATGTGGAAACTCATTTTAAACACCTTGATCTATTCAAAAAGATTATTGTTCAAAATGGCTTGGTAATATCCAATCCTAAAATGGCCTTATTTCAAACAAATGTTAGATTTTTGGGTCATAATATTGAAAGGGGTAATATCAGCCCTATTAATAGAAGCATTGAATTTGCATTCAAATTCCTTGATATTATGAGTAATAAAACACAGGTATAGAGATTTCTTGGAAGTCTCAACTATGTTGCTCCTTTTATAAAGGATTTAGCCAAGGATACTGCTATTTTATATGACAGATTAAAGAATAATCCTAAAGCTTGGTCCGATAATCATACTGAAGAAGATAAAAGGATTAAGACAAAGGTGAAAAACCTTCCATGTCTCACCTTGGCCAATCCAAAGTAGGAGAAGACGGTTGAAACAGATGCGTTAGACATAGGATATGGTGGTATCCTTACACAATATTGTTCGGATAACAAACACCATTATATTATTCAGTTCTATTCTGGCAAATAGAACAACGCCCAAAAAAATTACGCCACTATAGCAAAAGAAATTTTGGCAATAGTGAAAAGTGTTTTAAAGTTCCAAGGAGATCTTTACAACCAAAAGTTTTTGATAAAAACTGATTGCCAAGCGACTAAATTTATGTTTAATAAAGATTGTAAGCATGATGCTTTTAAACAAATGTTTGCAAGATGACAAGCTTTATTAGCACCATTTGATTTCGACATTCATTATAAAAAAGGTTCAGATAATAGTCTGCCTAATTTCCTTACACGAGAATATTTAGACTAATCTTTGTTTTTCATTCAGGATGAGACCTTCATGTCATCCACCCTCACAGAGAGGAAGAGGAAGAACAGGAGCTGGTAGAGGTAATATCCTCACTCAAATGGGAAACCAAAAATTGGTAGCAGCAAATATTGCTTCTACAAGTGGTCTAAATACAGACCATCTGATGTACAAAGAATTTTTGGATTTTATTCAATCCAAACAAAAGAAGGATGATACTCCTCCAACCTATTCCACAGTTCTCATAGACGAAGAAAGCACAGAGGTGTTCAACCAAAATGATAAAAACGAAGTCATACTTCTTTTAGAATATAGTGATTTGCGATGGAAAGATGACCCATGGGAGTTAATGTCCAAGTATCTGGACCTGCTTATAAATACATGATGCATTATGAGATGATACTCTCAGCGACAGGGATGACATGGATGACATAGACGGGTGAATTTCAACATTTTTACCCAGCTAATATAAGAAAAGTTTATAACTTTTCAAAGATTATTATAAAAAGAATTTTTACCCCAGAAGAATAGGGAATGAGCCCCTTAAAGGAAAGGGATTATATCCACCTGGAACAAAAGATTGCAGTAAAATATAATTACTGGGATTATGTGAAAAGCTTTAATAAAGCCCTTTTATATGAAAATGCTAATAGAAAGCATTCATGGTTCACTAAAATATGTTCTCATGTTTTCGACCAACCAATTCCAAATTGGTTTTGTAAATGGTGGACTTTATATGGCCCCTCAATAAAAATCCTACCAGAACACTACAAGAGATTATATTCTGAATAGGCTGACATAACCCCTAAGCTTATAAGTTAAGAACAAAATAACATCTTTCTTGAGGGAATGTCCTTAATGTATTTCTTCATAGAATTCTCAATCCCCTTGATTATGAAATGGTCCATAGAAGTTAATAATACTTCTGAAGAATTCCCATGTCTACAACGAACTTTTTATACAAAGTTTTGGAACAAGCTGATACAAAAGGACCTTGAAGGGAAAATTCATGGTCAAGAAATTTTAGACTTAATAAACAAAACAATCGATAAATATCATAATACAGATCGATTAAAATTACAAGGAGATGATCTTGGTCCTTTTAAACAAATTACAAGGAAACTTCAAATGAAGAAAGGGATAATATCTAAATCAGAGGCAATAGCCATATACATGGAAAAAGTGAAAAGAGATCTAATAAAAAATCTCGATATGGATATTAGAGATGATATTTCCATGGTGTCAGCAAGCCACACTAATAATGATGATGAAGCATGCATAGCTGGCGAAGCCCAGAGTGATAATAGCAATGAGGAAATTGACATTGATGCTCTCCTCAAAAAATTCCAAGAGCAAGTAGAAGAATCTTTCGACCAAGCCACCTATAAAGGAAAAGATAAGATGTGAAGAAGGCCCCATAAAAATTGAAATAATTGGGGTAATAAGCCAAAAGACTTTAATAAAGAAGAATAGTAGGCCAGAATAATATGTCAGCCATATGTTGTAATGGAAAGATCACGCCTGTTTGTCGGTCTTATCCTTTTATTATTGGCCATTGTAAATTGTGTGGGCCACCTTTTCTTATCACTTTAGATTTCTCGACCTCTATATAAAGAGGTGAAACTTTCTTTAGTGAGGCAGGTTTTAGAACCCCCCCCCCCTCTCTCTCTCTTTCTAGTAATATTTTCTTTGTAAATTTTGGAGTTTGAATAATAAAAAGCTTTCAGTTTGGTTGGTACATCATCTCGTGAGGAGTTCTACTCCCGATACTTTTAATTTCTAGTTTTTCTTTATGTGCATAGCCTAAATGATAGGCTGGAATAGTTGTGTTGAACTATAACATACTAGGTTACTATCAGAAATGGCGAATGTGTCTATTATTAAGATAGTTTGAACAGTAATACTAAGGTCAAGTATAAGTGATCCAGGCAGTTAATGAAAGGCTGTTGAAGGAATCCGTTGGATTACCCGTTAGCCAGGTGGGCGTGTAGGGTAGACCCGGATAGTAGAAGCTTTCATCAATTATTGCGAGAATTGCTTATGTTTGTAAAGGCCCCTTGAGTAGAACTGAACGATCCGTTATAATTGTGGTATCAGGAAGAGGAAGAACAGGAGATGGTAGAGGTAATATCCTCGCTCAAATGGGAAACCAAAAATTGGCAGCAGCAAATATTGCTTCTACAAGTGGTCTAAATATAGACAATCCGATGTACAAAGAATTTTTGGATTTTATGCAATCCAAACGAAAGAAGTATGACTTCTTTTTTATCATTTTGGTCGAACACCTCTGTGCTTTCTTCGTCTATGAGAACTGTGGAATAGGTTGGAGGGACTTTCTTTATGCAATGAAATCAAGTTGAATCAACAGATTAAAAGACATCGTCTACCTTAGGTGCAAGACTCTCACGTCTTTCAAATTCTATAAAGATGTCTTACTTAGCAAAGTTATGGAGCTGCCAGAGTGTAATTTGGAGCAAGGTTCTTATGGTCTTGCTATTATTCGACCGATTCTCCCTTGATATTTGTGGATATTATCCAAATGCTTTTTGGTTTCCCATTTGAGCGAGGATATTACCTCTACCAGCTCATGTTCTTCCTCTTCCTCTCCGTGAGGGCGGAGGCCATGAAGGTCAATAATAATAATAATAATAAATTATTATTATTATTTAATTTCTGATTAAGTCTTTTAGCATTATTTCTCTAATCTGAGCCGTGACTATGTCTGGCTAAAGATTCATATTTATGTCGGATAACTAACTTCGCTTTTATATCTACCATGAAAGATCTAGACTTTATTAAAATATAAATAAATTTATATATGGTTTCTTGACTTGGTTCTGAGATGGTGGTACAATCAAATTCGATACTATTGTTATTGGCTTTTTCTTTGTGACTCCGTCTAGCTAGCCGTAGTTCTAAGCCCATTAATGAGTTGAAAAAAGGCGCCTATACCCGGTTAGAACTGCTAGACACATGGGCTCAATAACAAAACGTATTAAATCTTGTCAGGCCCTTTGCTCGGGTTAAAGTATTAGATCCTTTCATACAGTCATAAAACTATATTAAATTTGTATATATTTCGATTGAGATTTAATCCTTCCTTGAATTCGGATGCTAATAAACTAGATTGAAGTTGACCGCGCAGACTACTGCCAGTCTTCAGAGATCCTGTATTTTGGTATCAAAGCCTAGGAACTTTCATGGTAAATATGAGATTGATGTGAAGTATATGACATAGATATGTTCTTTTCAACATGGATCTAGGAGAAATGAGTACTAAAAGTACTAGATTGGAAGAGGTAGATATACCTCTAAACCTTGATTTGTTCAACAAAAGGACTATTCCAAAAATTGATATTAAAACCATTTATGATTATGGTTGGTTTGATAAAATATCTCATAAACAGTTAATTAAAACAACTGATCAATCTTTGGCGTTAAATTCGTCTGAACAGACTATGCGTTTGTTAAATAAATATGATAGATTTATACAAAACTCAGTATAATTTCTTGCATATTAGCATGGTTCAGATTGCTTTTAAACCTTTAGCTATTAAAGGGTTACTCGAGACATTTTTAGCTGCTCTTCGTGATGCTAGAAATTTAAATTTTTGATAACTTTTGATGGGTTCGATTGAGTCCACGGTAGCATATGGCCCAGTATACTTTAATACTCAGCCTAATTTGCAATTATCTTTAACTGATGCTATATTCTTGATGCTTTAACTTTAAATGTCAAAACGCATGGTTATAATTATGCACCTGGATCTGAATTGATTTGTTTATCTTATAGAATTTATTTTAAATTGCTTTCTACGTTAAATCCAACATGTAAGTTATACGATACATCTGATCAAACTATTTTAGTAGAAACTAATTTTGCTAAATCTAAGGTCAATACTAGAAGACCTATAAAATAGAAAGAAATTAATTTTCCTATTACTTGGACTTTGGATTCGGTTATATCTCCTAGCCAGATGGGTAATGCTGTCTCTAATTCTGAATTTTCTCATATTACTCAAAATCCTGATGGAAGGATTCACATTCAATTTGATGATAAAAGTGTTCCTTATAATAGACATTCATTTTTTGATAGAAGATTGCCTGCTATTCATCATATTTCCCCGATTGAACCAGTGTATGGTCCAGCTCGTAATCATGCTGCTTCTTTAGATATCATACCTTCGATTATATCTGCTAATCAAAATAAAATAAAAATTGATCCTCATTTGAATATTGTTCAAGCTAATGATAATTCTTCTGATATTTCTGATAAGGATATTCCTTCTGTATCCGAAATGGATTTTAATCCTAATAATACTTAATGATAAATGTACATCAAATAGATTTTTAGTCTAGGTTCACTATCAATAAAGTACATTCAAAATGATTTTTCAAGTGATAAATGGAACCAGTTTAAAACATGGTTTTTTGACACTTATAGTGCTAATGGAACTAGTTTAAATCATGGTAAGTATACGGCGAACTTCAAACTTTACAAAAGGAGAGCTTTACAATTTAGATAGAGAGAGGGGGCATTTTCTAACCTACCCCTTTACAGACTAAAACTAATCATATGCATAAAAAAAAGAATCTTTGTACAGTAACCGTGGGTCCCTTATCAGTGGGTCCCATATGTACAATAACATTGTATCTACTGTTGATCAACAGTGTATCTACTGTTGATGATGACTTTTATTGTTAAAGATATACTTCACAGCTTGTCATTTTTCTTTAATTCTCGAAGGAATTCTTCCTCCTTTCTCAGCGTATCTTCTGAAGTGAGTTTTTTCGACTCACAAGGTTGAGCCTCTTGAATATCTTCTGCGACGTCATCACTTGTCTCACTTCTCATAGAAGTGACTGATTTCTCGTATTGAGTAATTTTGAGGAGTAGATTCCTCCTGACTTCGTCTAGATAACTATTGATCATCTTCTCTTTATTTCCATCTTGAATGGAGATTTTTATGGCAATATGCCTAACCGAGCTTTCAACAATTATCCCCTTTTGAGGAGTAATACAATATTCTTGGATCCTTCTTGAAATAAGATCCAACAGTTCTTGTCCATATAGAGACTTTGTTTTAACATCTTTTTTCATCAGTTTGTCCCAAAAATTATTATAAAAGGTTCGATATAAACAAGGAGTTTGCTCCTCGATGAATCCCACTTCCGGGGTCCTTTTATAAATCCAACGAATAGAGAATTCAATGAAGAAATAAATTTGTTCAATTTTTTCAATATAACATATATGATCAGTATGGTATGATAATAATAATAATTTATTCAAATAAAATAAAGTATTTTGTGTGCAGGATGGACCCTCCTTGGGTAACCAAGGGTCGAGGCAGGGGAAATAACCCATGAGGAAAGGGAAGATCATCCCCAGGATCATCATCAGGATTGTCATACGGATCCTCTTCTAACTCCCCAATTATACAACGAGGAGGCATGAGTTTGATAAACTCGAAAATCTCTCAAAATGCGGCATCATCGTCAGTACATCTGGAAGATATTCCAGAAAATAGCCCATTATATGCACAACTACAGTCATATTTGTCTCAGAAGCAAAGTGATACTTTTGCCTCTATAGCTAAAGAAGATATTGATGATATCAAATCTTATGAAAAGGTATCAAAGAAAGAAATAATATTTCTTTTGTAAAACTCTAAAATTCAGAGAAAAGAAGAACCTTGGAAGATATTCCAGGGATACTTGATTAACGGATTATATTTCCTGGGTGAGTCATACAAAACCCGATCTTATTATGAGACCATTTTGATAAGCACTGGTAGTGTTGAATTTCAGCACTTCTCAGGATACAACACCAGCGAGAATGTTTATAACTTCTCCAAAATGATTATTAAATAGATTATATCTATTGAAGATTGTGGTATTTCCACAATGAAAGAAAGGCAGATCAGCCTAAATAAAGTCTGTATGAGTTCCACCTATTGGGGCTATATTAATGCTTTTGATAAGGTCCTCTACTACAATAATTAGAGACATAAGCATACATGGTTTATAAAAATTTGTGTAAAGATATTTGCAGAATCAATCCCTAATTGTTTTTTGAATTGGTGGTCATACCACGGTCCAACAACAATGATTTTGGTATTAGGGCCTAGGAACTTTCATGGTAAATATGAGATTGAGATAAAATATTTGACATAGATATGCTCTCTTGAACATGGATCTAGGAGAAATGAGTACTAAAAGTACTAGATTGGAAGAGGTAGATATACCTCAGAACCTTGATTTGTTAAACAAATGGACTATTCCAAATATTGATATTAAAACCATTTATGATTATGGTTGGTTTGATAAAATAACTCATAAACAGTTAATTAAAACAACTGAACAATCTTTGGCATTAAATTCATTTGAACAAACTGTTCATTTGTTAAATAAACGAGATATTAAATTATATAAAACTCAGTATAACTTTTTGCATATTGGCATGGTTCAGATTGCTTTAAAACCTTTAACTCTTAAAGGATTACCCGAGACATTTCTAGCTGCTCTTCGTGATGCTAGAAATTTAATTATTTGACAATCGTTAATGGATTCGATTGAGTCCACTGTAGCATATGGCCCAGTATATTTTAATACTCAACCTAATTTCCAGTTATCTTTAACTGATGCTAACATTCTTTATGCTTTAACTTTAAATGTTAAAACGCATGGTTATAATTATGCACTCGGGTCTGAATTGATTTGTCTATCTTATAGAATTTATTTTAAACTAATTTCTACATTAAATCCAAGATGTAAGTTATATGATACATTTGATCAAACTATTTTAGTAGAAACTAATTTTGGTAAATCTAAGGTCACTACTAGAAGACCTATAAAGTGGGAAGAAATTAATTTTCCTACTACTTGGACTTTGGATTCGGTTATATCTCCTAGCCAGATGACAGATGCTGTCACTAATTCTGATATTCTCATATTACTCAAAATTCTGATGGTAAGATTTGTATTCAGTTTGATGATAAGAGTGTTCCTTATAATAGACATTCATTTTTTGATAAAAGATTACTTGCTATTCAGTGTATTTTGCCGATTGAACCAGTCTATGGTCCAGCTCGTAATCGTGCTGCTTCTTTACATACCAAACCCTCGACTATATCTATTGATCAAAATTAAATTAAAATTGATCATCGTTTGAAATATGTTCAAACTCATGATAATTCTTCTGATGTTTCTGATAAAGATATTCCTTCTATATCCGAGATGAATTTTAATCCAAACAATACTTGATGATAATGTACACCAAATAGATTTTAGTCCAGGTTCACTGGCGCGAAAATATATTCAAAATGAATTTTAAAGTGATAAATGGAACCAATTTAGAAATTGGTTTTTTTTGACACTTATAGTAATGATGATTTAAATAATATTTCTCAAGAGTTTTATGAAACTTGTGCTTTGCATAATCAAATTATGTATTTTGTTCCTTGGTTTATAACCACTTATTTACCTTTATTCATCTTCTTGAACGATCTTATAAAGATGGATCTAGTAATATTATTAAGGTTGTTTATCCACCTCAGTCATCTTTTATTTTACCAAATAATACTGGTATCACCTTTACTTCCTTTCAAAAATTTGTTGAAGAAGATGTTGCGGCAGTCAGCATCAATGAAATTAATAATTTGATTTCTCAAAATAATTATTTGGGACTTTATGTTAAAGTTTTGGGTGAACATATTAGTTCCCTTGATAAAAAATTGGATGAATTAACTGCTTTGATAATTCAAATAAAAAATGATTTAAAAACTTCTCAAACAGCTTCTACTTCTAAAAATAATTCAGAAGCTCAGATTATTTCTTATCATGTGCAAAGCCCCCCTGAGATGAGGGATTTTAAATTTAAACCACTGTATGATTTGGAAGAACTTCTTGATAAAAAGTTGTCTGAATTTGGTGCAAAACCTCTGGATTTGTCAGAAAATTTTGCTAATGAAATGGAAAACACTTTTTGATTTTAAAAATCATTTTTCTTTAGAAATTAATAAACTTCATGGTTATCCCAAGAAGAATGGTGGTAATACTAAGATTGCTCATAAAACTAGCATGCAAACCTACTATTATTCCAGACCAATTCCTCAAGATTGCTTATAGAGGAATGAGACCGGAACAAGACTAATACCTCTTATAGTGGGTCTGAAATTTATGAATGGAATCTTGATGGTTTGACTGATAGACAGCTAACTATTCTTGTTCATAGAATGCTTATGTACGCAACTATCTGTAGAAGTGTTAAAAACACAGATAGAAATATTTGTAAAATGATTATTGCATGTTTTACTGGCCAACTTCGAGTTTTGTAGGATAATTATATGAGCATTGAGGCTAAATCTGCGGTGATAAATGCTACTTCTGATACTGAAAGTGCTGATAACTTAGGCATGACTCTAGTGAAAAATAGAGAAGACGCTATTTATAACTTGGTCTTAACCATTTTAGAACATTTTAATGGTAGATTTACTAATCAGCATGAGACTGTTTGTACCCTATTAAATGGTCTACGATGTTGAACCTTGGGAGAATTTCGATGGTATAAAGATACTTGTATGAGTAGGGTGATGGAACTACCCGAAAACAGTTATGAGCATTGGAAAACTAAGTTTATAGATGGTCTTCCCCCTTTATTTGCTGAGAGAGTTAGAAAGACTCTAAAGAACGCACATGGTGAAATTCCTTATAAGGATTATACTTATGGTAAGCTGATAGGAGTTTGCATTCAAGAGGATATAAATTTGTGCAATGAATTGAAACTATCCAGACAGCTTAAGATGGATAAGCTTAAGGAAAGATCTCAGCTTGGAGACTTTTGTACCCAGTTCGATTTACGTGATACTTCGGCTAATAGCAAGAAGAAGAAGCATAGAGATTCTAGGTATCTTGATAAACCTTACAAGAAGAAGAGGTCTAGATATAGATCTAAGGAAGAGCGAGACGCTAGAAAAGCCATTTGTAAGTCTAATAGATTTACCAAGAATAGGTCTAAGTGTGAGCTCGCCAAGATTAAGTGTTATAAGTATGGTAATTTCGGTCATATACCACCCAATTGTAAGCTTGAAAAGCTGAAGACCTTGGAATTAGATGAAGAAATTCATGATAAGGTTTATAGTTTCTTATACACTTCTGGTTTTGAGTCCGATTATGATTCTGCTTCAGGTTCTGAAGAAGAGATTGATTTGTCTAATTTATCTGATAGTAATCAGAATGTTAATATGAATGCTTGCAATGATTGTCATGGTGATATTTGCTTTTGTGAAAATGATGAAGTTTAAAAATTGCAATCTCAATTTGAAGATTTGAATCTGAATACTATGACTTCTGATAATGTGATAGAACTTTTGAAAGAAGTTACTGATAATAATATTCGTGAAAAAATTATTCAATTAGCTGTTAATAATAATGCTAGTTCTAGTTTTTCAAAAAATTCTGAAAAACAAAAGGATGATTTTGAATTTGAGTACTCTGCACCTTATTCTTTGTCTGAAATTAGTAATAGACTTTATAAACAAACTATTTCTACACGAGATACTTCTTTTAATGATTTGAAAAATGAAGTTGAAAATTTGAAAAATGAGATTAAATCTCTTAAACAAAATTAAATGATTTGTGATCATTGTCTTACTCTGATAGAGACTGTTAATAATAAAGGTAAAAATATTGCTGAAGATAATACTCTTGCAAAACCTTTTAATCTTGATCCAAGACTAGGTATGTTTCTAGGAATGATGTAAATTGTTACTGCTCATAAATGGTATGTTAAATGCACCATATTTATTGATAATAGCTTCTCGATAACTGATATTGCTATGATTGATAGTGGAGCCGATGTTAGTTGTATTCAAAAAGGTCTTGTACCTACTAAATATTTTTAAAAAACTACTTATATGGTCAAATTTGCTTCTGGTCATGCTTTAGATATAAAGTATAAATTACCTAATACTCGCATTTGCCAAAATAAAGTTTGCATTCCGCATTTCTTTTTCTTGGTTAAAAATCAGTAATACCCTTCAATTATACTTGGAACCCCTTTTATAAATGCTATTTATCCTTGTACTAGCATAAATGCTAAGGGTTTTTGCTACTTATGAAGACAAAGATATTAGTTATACTTTTATCACTGACCCTATTTCTCGTCATATTAATGCTTCGATTAATATGAAACAAAAGCATGTGGATTCTCTGTAACTTGAATTGTTTAGTATAAATATATTTGATACTTTGAAATCCACCAAAGTACAGGAAAAAATTAAATTAATTTCTGAACAAATTGCTATTGATATTTGTGCTGATCATCCTAGTGCTTTTTGGAATAAAAAAAGCATATTATTACTCTTCCCTATGAAGATGATTTCTCTAAGAATAATATTCCTACTAAATCTCGTCCTTGTCAGATGCACACCGAATTGGTGACTTCTGCAAAAAGGAAATTGATCATATACTACAAAAATGTTTGATAAAACCTTCAAATCACCTTGGTCTTGTACTGCATTTTATGTCAACTATGCTGCTAAAAAGGAACGTGGTGTCCCTAGATTGGTTATCAATTATAAACCTTTAAAATAAATATTTAAAGTGGATTAGGTATCCTATTCCCAACAAAAATGATTTGTTGTCTAGATTATATAATGCCAATATATTTTCAAAATTTGATTTAAAATCAGGATATTGGCATATCCAAATATTTAAATAGCATGCTTATGGAATTGCTTTTAATATCTCATTTGGACAATACAAATGGAATGTGATGTCAATTGGTTTGAAAAATGCTCTTTTTGAATTTCAGAAAATCATTAATGATATTTTCAACCAATATTTGAACTTCATCATTGTTTATATTGATGATATTTTGGTATTTCCAAAAACGTTTGAAATGCATATTAAGCATCTAGACATTTTCAAAAAAATTGTGACATAAAATGGTTTGGTAATTTCTAAACCAAAAATGAGTTTATTTCAAACTAATGTTCGCTTTCTTAGACATCATATTTATCAAGGTAAAATCACCCCGATTCAAAGATCAATTGACTTTGCATCAAAATTTCCTGATGTTTTCACCGACATGACTCAATTGCAAAGATTTTTGGCAAGTTTAAATTACATATCCCCCTTTTATAAAAATTTATCTCGTGATTTGGCCCCTTTATATGACAGGCTGAAAAAGGATCATAAATCTCCTTGGACTGATAGTCATACCGCTTAGGTAAAGGATATTAAACTTTGTGTTCAATCTTTAGCTTGCTTAACTCTTGCTAATCCTGCTTGGCAAAAGATTATTGAGACAGATGCGTCTAATATTAGCTATGGTGGGATTTTAAAACAAATTAATCCCAACGACAAAAATGAATATTTGATTAGATTTCATTTTGGGAAATGGAGCGAAGCCTAGAAGAAATATGCTACGTTGGCTCATGAAATGTTAACCATCGTTAAATGCGTGTTGAAATTCCAGGACGATTTATACAATCAAAAGTTTTTGAGAAAAATTGATGCTCAATCTGTGAAGTATATGTTTAATAAAGATTTTAAACATGATGCTTCAAAATTAATATTTGCTAGGTGCCAGGCCCAGCTAGCTCCTTTTGATATTGAAATCCAATATAAAAAAAGGAGTGATATCTCTCTTTCGAATTTTCTATCCAGAGAATATTTAACTTCATGATGAGTTTTTATTCAGTTTTCTTTGATGGAAAAACTTTAATCACTATATTAAAGGTAATTCCTCTTGATAAAGATTTACAAGAATTAATATTATGGAAAATTATAGTTGATATCTTTCGAGAAGATTTCTCTATTCATGATTTTGAAAAAATCATCAATTTCGAAGAAGAAAATTACTACAGTGACTACTATGACGCATCCAAATAAAACAAAGTGTTTTGTGTGCAGGATGGACCCTCCTTGGGTACCCAAGGGTTGAGGCAGGGGAAATAACCCAAGAGGAAGGGGAAGATAATCTCTAGGATCATCATCAGGATCGTCATACGGATCCTCTTCTAACTTCCCAATTATACAACGAGGAGGAATGAGTTCGATAAACTCTGAAATCTCTCAAAATGCGGCATCATCGTCAGTACATTTGGAAGATATTCCAGAAAATAGCCCGTTTTATGCACAACTACAGGCATATTTGTCTCAGAAGCAAAGTGATACTTTTGCATCTATAGCTAAAGAAGATATTGATGATATCAAATCTTATGAAAAGGTATCAAAGAATGAAATGATATTTCTTTTGGAAAACTCTAAAATTTAGAGAAAAGAAGAACCCTGAAAGATATTCCAGCGATATTTGATTAACGAATTTTATTTCCCGGGTGAGTCATACAAAACCTGATCTTATTATGAGACCATTTTGATAAGCACTAATAGTGTTGAATTTCAGTACTTCTCAGGATACAACACCAGCGAGAATGTTTATAAATTCTCTTAAATGATTATTAAACAGATTATATCTATTGAAGATTGTGGTATTTTCACAATGAAAGAAAGCCAGATCAGCCTAAATAAAGTCTCTATGAGTTTCACCTATTGGGACTATATTAATGCTTTTGATAAGGTCCTCTACTACAATAATGAAAGACATAAGCATACATGGTTTATAAAAATTTGTGCAAAGATATTTGCAGAATCAATTCCTAATTGGTTTTTGAATCGTTAGTCCTACCACGGTCCAACAACAAAGATTTTGCCTGATCCATTTCTTAAATTATATAAAGAATGAGTTAAAGTTTTACCAGATCTCAACGACTTATATCACACAGATCATATCTGTTATATTGAAAAAATTGAACAAATTTATTTTTTCATTGAATTATCTATCCCATGGATTCATAAATGGAACCCGGAAGTGGGATTCACCGAGGAACAAATTCCTTGTTTATATAGAACCTTTTATAATAATTTTTGGGATAAATTGATGAAAAAAGATCCCAAAACAAAGTCTCTATATGGACAAGAACTGTTGGATCTTATTGCAAAAAGTATCCAAGAATATTGTATTTCTCCTCAAAAGGGGATAATTGCTGATAGCTCCGTTAGACATATTGGCAAGAAAATTTCCATTCAAAATGGAAATAAAGAAGAAATGATTAATAGTTATCTGGACGAGGTCAGGAGGAATCTACTCCTCAATATTACCCAATACGAGAAATCAGACACTTCTATGAGAAGTGAGACAAGTGATGATGTTGCAGAAGATATTCAAGAGGCTCAACCTGATGAGTCAGAAAAACATAATTCAGAAGATACGCTGAGAAAGGCGGAAGATTTCCTCCGAGAACTAAAGAAAAAGGACAAGCTGTGAAGTTTATCTTTAACAGTAAAAGCCATTATAAACAGTAGATACACTGTTACTGTACATATGGGACTCACTGATAAGGGCCCACAACTATTGTACAAAGATTCTTTTTCTTTTCTATAAATAAGCTTAGTTTTAGTATAGAAGAGGCAGGTTAGAAAACCCTCTCTCTCTAAATTGTAAAGCTCTTCTTTTGTAAAGTTTGAGTTCATTGGATACTTACTGAAGTTAATAAAGTGTATAGTTCTCTCGTAGGCCTTGGATTCAGCCACATTTTCAAGGTATTATTATATTTATGTTTAAATCTTTTAGTATTATAGATTTGAGCTGTGACTATGTTCGGCTAAAGATTCATATCTATGTCTGATAACTAACTTCGCTTTTATATCTACCATGAAAGATCTAGACTTTATCAAAATATAAATAAATTTATATATGGTTTCTTGACTTGGTTCTGAGATGGTGGTAAAGTCAGATTCGATACAACATGTTATTGGCTATGGTGGGATTTTAAAACAAATTAATCCCAATGACAAAAATGAATATTTGATCAGATTTCATTTTGGGAAATGGAGCGAATCCCAGAAGAAATATGCTACAGTGGCTTATGAAATGTTAACCATCATTAAATGTGTGTTGAAATTTAGGACGATTTATACAATCAAAAGTTTTTGATAAAAACTGATGCTCAATATGTGAAGTATATGTTTAATAAAGATTTTAAACATGATGCTTCAAAATTAATATTTTCTAGGTGCCAGGCACAACTAGCTCCTTTTGATTTTGAAATCCAATATAAAAAAGGGAGTGATAACTCTCTTCCATATTTTCTATCTAGAGAATATTTAACTTCATGATGAGTTTTTATTCAGTTTTCTTTTGATGAAAAAACTTTAATCACTATATTAAAGATAATTCCTCTTGATAAAGATTTACAGGAATTAATCTTATGGAAAAATTATTGATGATATCTTTCGAGAAGATTTCTCTATTCATGATTATGAAGAAATCATCAATTTCGATGAAGAAAATTACTGCAGTGACTACTATGGCACATCTGAATAAAAAAAAAGTGTTTTGTGTGCAAGATGGACCCTCCTTGCGTAACCAAGGGTCAAGGCAAGGGACATAATCCAAGAGGAAGGGGAAGATCATCCCCAGGATCATCATCAGGATCGTCATATGGATCCTCTTCTAATACCAAGTGACAGGATCTCTGAAGACTGGTGCTAATCCGCGCGGTCAACTTCAATCTAGTTTATTAGCATCCGAATTCAAGGAAGAAATCCGAATAGAAATATACACAAATGTAATATAGTTTTATGACTGTATGGAAGGATATAATCATTTTACCCAAGCAAAGGGTTTGTAAAGAGTCAATACGTATTATTATTGAGCCCATGTGTCTAGTAGTTCTAACCGGGTATAGGTGCCCTCTTTCAACTCATTAATGGGCTTAGAACCATGGCTGCCTAGACAGAGTCACAAAGACAAAGCTAATAACGTGTTGTATCGAATCTGACTGTACCACCATTTCGGAACCAAGTCAAGAAATCATATATAAATTTATTTATATTTTGATAAAGTCTAGATCTTTCATGGTAGATATAAAAATGAAGTTAGTTATCCGACATAGATATGCATCTTTAGCTGGACATAGTCACAGCTCATATTTAAGAAATAATACTAAAAGATTTAAACAAAAATAAAATAATACCTTGAAAAGGTGGCCGACTCCAAGGCCTACGAGAGAGAGAGGGTTTTCTAACCTACCTCTTATATACTAAAACTAAGCTTTTTTATAGAAAAGAGAAATAATCTTTGTACAGTAGTTGTGGGCCCTTATTAGTGGGTCCCATATGTACAGTAACAATGTATCTACTGTTGATAATGGTTTTTACTGTTAAAGGTAAACTTCACTGCTTGTCCTTTTTCTTTAGTTCTCGGAGGAAATCTTTCGCCTTTCTTAGCGTATCTTCTGAATTATGTTTTTCTGACTAATCAGGTTTAGCCTCTTGAATATCTTCTGCAAATCATCACTTGTCTCACTTCTCATAGAAGTGTCTAATTTCTCGTATAAAGTAATATTGAGGAGTAGATTCCTCCTAACTTCATCCAGAAAACTATTAATCATTTCTTCTTTATTTCCATCTTGAATGAAAAATTTTCTGGCAATATGTCTAACAGAGCTATCAGCAATTATCCCCTTTTGAGGAGAAATACAATATTCTTGGATCCTTTTTGCAATAAGATCCAGCAGTTCTTGTCCATATAGAGACTTTGTTTTGGGATCTTTTTTCATCAATTTATCCCAAAAATTATTATAAAAGGTTCTATATAAACAAGGAATTTGCTCCTCGGTGAATCCCACTTTCGGGGTCCATTTATGAATCCATGGGATAGAGAATTCAATAAAAAGATAAATTTATTCAATTTTTTCAATATAACAGATATAATCTGTGTGATATAACTCGTTGAGATATGGTGAAACTTTAACCCATTCTTTATATAGTTTAAGAAATGGATCAAGCAAAATCTTTGTTGTTGGACCGTGGTATGACCACCAATTCAATAAACAATTAGGGATTGCTTCTGCAACTATCGTTGCACAAATTTTTATAAACCATGTATGCTTATGTCTCTCAGTATTGTAGTAGAGGACCCTATCAAAAACATTAATATAGTCCCAATAGGTAAAACTCATAGAGACTTTATTTAGGCTGCTCTGCCTTTCTTTCATTGTGGAAATACCCCAATCTTTTATAGATATAATCTGTTTAATAATCATTTTGGAGAAGTTAAAATCATTCTCGCTGGTGTTGTATCCTAAGAAGTGCTAAAATTCAACACTACCAGTGCTTATCAAAATGGTCTAATAATAAGAACGAATTTTGTATGACTCACCCGGGAAATATAATCTATTAACAAAGTATCGCTGGAATATCTTCCAGGGTTCTTCTTTTCTTTGAATTTCAAAGTTTTCCAAAAGAAATATCATTTCTTTCTTTGATACCTTTTCATAAGATTTGATATCATCAATATCTTCTTTAGCTATAGAGGCAAAAGTATCACTTTGCTTCTGAGATAAATATGCCTGTAGTTGTGCGTATAATGGGCTATTTTCTGGAATATCTTCCAGATGTACTGACGATGATGCCGCATTTAGAGCGATTTTGGAGTTTATCAAACTCATTCCTCCTCATTGTATAATTGGGGAGTTAGAGAGGATCCCGTATGACTATCCTGATGATGATCTTGGGGATGATCTTCCTCTTCCTCTTGCGTTATTTCCCCTACCTTGACCCTTGGTTACCCAAGGAGGGTCCATCCTGCACACAAAACACTTTGTTTTATTCGGATGCGTCATAGTAGTCACTGCAGTAATTTTCTTTAAAGAAATAGATGATTTATTCATAATCATGAATAAAGAAATCTTCTTGAAAGATCTCAACGATAATTTTCCATAATATTAATTCCTGTAAATATTTATCAATAGGAATTACCTTTAATATAGTGATTAAAGTTTTTTCATCAAAGAAATCTGAATAAAAACTCATCATGAAAATAAATATTCTCTAGATAGAAAATCTGGAAGAGAGTTATCACTCCCTTTTTTATATTGGATTTCAAAATCAAAAGGAGCTAGCTGGGCCTAGCACCTAGCAAATATAAATTTTGAAGCATCATGTTTAAAATCTTTATTAAACATATACTTCATAGAATGAGCAACACTTTTTATCAAAAACTTTTGATTGTATAAATCGTCCTGGAATTTCAACACGCATTTAATGATAGTAAACATTTCATGAGCCACCGTAGCATATTTCTTCTGGGCTTCGCTCCAATTCCCAGAATGAAATCTGATCAAAAATTCACTTTTGTCGTTGGGATTAATTTGTTTTAAAATCCACCATAGTCAATATTAGACTCATCTGTCTAAATAATCTTTTGCCAAGCAGGGTTAGCAAGAATTAAGCAATGTAAAGATTGAGCACGAAGTTTAATATCCTTTACCAAAGCGGTATGACTATCAGTCCAAGGAGATTTATGATCCTTTTTCAGCATGTCATATAAAGGGGTCAAATCACGAGATAAATTTTTATAAAAGGGGGATATGTAATTTAAACTTCCCAAAAATCTTTGCAATTGAGTCCTGTCAGTGATAACATCAGGAAATTTTGATGCAAAGTCAATTGATCTTTGAATCGGGGTGACTTTCCCTTGACAAATATGATGTCCAAGAAAGCGAACATTAGTTTGAAATAAACTCATTTTTGTTTTAGAAACTACCAAACCATTTTGTATCACAATTTTTTTGAAAATGTCTAGATGCTTAATATGCAATTCAAATGTTTTCGAAAATACCAAAATATCATCAATATAAACAATGATGAAGTTCAAATATTTGTTGAAAATATCATTCATGATTTTCTGAAATTCAGAAGGAGCATTTTTCAAACCAAATGACTTCACATTCCATTTGTATTGTCCAAATGAGATATTAAAAGCATTTATATAAGCATGATCTTTAAATATTTGGATATTCCAATATCCTTATTTTAAATCAAATTTTGAAAATATATCGGCATCATATAATCTTGACAACAAATCATTTTTGTTGGGAATTGTATACCTAATCCACTTCAAATATTTATTTAAAGGTTTATAATTGATAACCAATCTAGGGACACCACGTTCCCTTTCAGCAGCATTGTTGACATAAAATGCAGTACAAGACCAAGGTGATTTTGAAGGTTTTATCAAACCCTTTGTAGCAAATTATCAATTTCCTTTTTGCAGAATTCCACCAATTCAGTGTTCATCTAACAAGGACGAGATTTAGTAGGAATATTATTCTCAGAGAAATCATTTTCATAGGAAGAGTAACAATATGCTTTTTTTTATTCCAAAAAGCACTAGGATGATCAGCACAAATATCAAAAGCAATTTGTTCAGAATTTAATTTAATTTTTTCCTGTACTTTGGTGGATTTCAAAGTATCAAATATATTCATACTAAACAATTCAAGTTGCAGAGAATCAACATGCTTTTGTTTCATATTAATCAAAGCATTAATATCACGAGAAATAGGGTCAGTGAAAAAAGTATTAATAATATCTCTGTCTTCATAAGTAGCAGAAAAATCGTTTGCATTTATGCTAGTAAAAGGATAACTAACATTTATAAAAGGGGTTCCAAGTATAATTGGAGGGTATAACTGATTTTTAACCAAGAAAAACAAATGCGGAATGCAAACTTTATTTTGGCAAATGCGAGTTTTAGGTAATTTATACTTTATATCTAATGCATGACCAGAAGCAGATTTGACCATACGAGTAGTTTTTTCAAAATATTTAGTAGGTACAAGACCTTCTTGAATACAACTAACATCGGCTCCACTGTCAATCATAGCAATATCAGATTCGACAAGCTATTATCAATCAATATGGTGCATTTAACATACCATTTATGAGCAATAACAATTTGCATTTTTCCTAGATACATACCTTGTCTCGGATCAAGATTAAAAGGTTTTGCAAGAGTATTATCTTCAACAATATTTTTACCTTTGTTATTAACAGTCTCTGTCTAAGTAAGACAATGATCACAAATCATTTGATTTTGTTGAAGAGATTTAATCTCATTTTTCAAATTTTCAACTTCATTTTTCAAATCATCAAAGGAAGCATCTCTTGTAGAAAGTTTGTTTATAAAGTCTGTTACTAATTTCAGACAAAGAATAATGTGCAGAGTACTCAAATTCAAAATCATTCTTTTGTTTTACAGAATTTTTTTCAAAAACTAGAACTAGCATTATTATTGACAGCTAATTGAATAATTTTTCACGAGGATTATTATCAGTAACTTCTTTCAAAAGTTCTATCACATTATCAGAAGTAATAATATTCAGATTCGAATCTTCAAATTGAGAATGCAATTTATAAAATTCAACATTTTCACCAGAGCAAATATCACCATGACAATTATTGCAAGCATTCATATTAACAATCTAATTACTATAAGATAAATCAGGCAAATCAATCTCTTCTTCAGAACCTGTAGCAGAATCATAATCGGACTCAGAACCAGAAGTGTATAAGAAACTATAAACCTTACCATGAATTTCTTCATCTAATTCCAATGTCTTCAGCTTTTCAACCTTACAATTGGGTGCTATATGACCGAAATTACCACACTTATATCACTTAATCTTGGCGAGCTCACGCTTAAACATATTCTTGGTAATTCTATTAGACTTATGAAAGGCTTTTCTAGCGTCTCGCTCTTCGTTATATCTATATCTAGACCTCTTCTTCCTGTAAGGTTTATCAGGATACCTAGAAACTCTAAGCTTCTTCTTCTTGCTATTAGCCGAAGTATCAGGTAATTCGAACTGGGTACAAAAGTCTCCAAGCTGAGATCTTTCCTTAAGCTTATCCATCTTAAGCTATCTGGAGAGCTTCAATTCATTGCAAAAATTCATACCTTCTTGAGTGCAAACTCCTATCAGCTTACCATAAGTATAATCCTTATAGGGTATTTCACCATGTGTATTCCTTAGAGTCTTTCTAACTCTCTCGGCAAATAAAGGTGGAAGGCCATCTATAAACTTATCTTTCCAATGCTCATAACTATTTTCGGATAGTTCCATCACCCTACTCATATAAGTATCTTTATACCATCGAAATTCTCCCAAGGTTCTACATCATAGACCATTTAACAGGGTTCGAATAATCTCATGCTGACTGATAAATCTACCATTAAAATGTTCTAAAATGGTTAAGACCAAGGTATAAACGTCTTCTCTATTTTTCACTAGAGCATGCCTAAGTTATCAACACCTTCAGTATCAGAAGTAGCATTTATCATTGCAGCTTTAGCCTCAATGCTTATATAATTATCCCACCAACCTCGGAGTTGGCCAGTAAAACCTGCAATAATTATTTTGAAAATATTTCTATATGTGTTTTTAACACTTCTACAGATAGTTGCATACATAAGTATTCTATGAACAAGAATAGTTAATTATCTATTAGTCAAAGAATCAAGATTCCATTCATAAATTTCAGACCCACTATAAGAGGTATTAGTCTGGTTCTACTCTCGTTCCTCTATAAGCACATCTTGAGGAATTGGTCTAGAATAATAGTAGGTTTGCATGCTAGATTTATGAGCAAACTTAGTATTACCACCATTCTTCTTGGGATGACCACGAAGTTTATTAAATTCTAAACAAACATGATTTTTTTAATCAAAAGTGTTTTCCATTTTATCAGCAAAATTTTCTGAAAAATCCAGAGGTTTTGCACCAAATTTAGACAACTTTTTATCAAGAAGTTCTTCCAAATCATACGGTGTTTTAAATTTAAAATCCCTAATCTCAGTGGGCCTTTGCACATGACAAGAAATAATCCAAGATTCTGAATTATTTTTAGAAGTAGAAGCCATTTGAGAAGTTTTTAAATCATTTTTTATTTGAATTATCAAATAACTGCTTTGATAATTCAAATAAAAAATGATTTAAAAACTTCTCAAACGGCTTCTACTTCTAAAAATAATTCAGAAGCTCAGATTATTTCTTGTCATGAGCAAAGGTCCCTTGAGATTAGGGATTTTAAATTTAAACCACCGTATGATTTGGAAGAACTTCTTGATAAAAAGTTGTCTGGATTTGGTGAAAAACCTCTGGATTTGTCAGAAAATTTTGCTAATAAAATGGAAAACACTTTTGATTTAAAAAATCATGTTTGCTTAGAATTTAATAAACTTCGTGGTCGTCCCAAGAAGATTGGTGGTAATACTAAGTTTGCTCATAAACCTAGCATGCAAACCTACTATTATTCCGGACCAACTCCTCAAGATGTGCTTATAGAGGAACGAGACTGGAACCAGACTAATACCTCTTATATTGGGTCTGAAATTTATGAATGGAATCTTGATTCTTTGACTAATAGATAATTAACTATTCTTGTTCATAGAATGCTTATGTATGCAACTATCTATAGAAGTGTTAAAAACACATATAGAAATATTTGCAAAATAATTATTGCAGGTTTTACTGGCCAACTCTGAGGTTGGTGGGATAATTATATGAGCATTGAGGCTAAAACTGCGGTGATAAATGCTACTTCTGATACTAAAGGTGTTGATAACTTAGGCATGACTCTAGTGAAAAATAGAGAAGACGTTGTTTATACCTTGGTCTTAACCATTTTAGAACATTTTAATGGTAGATTTATCAATCAACATGAGATTATTCGTACCCTATTAAATGGTCTACGATGTAGAACCTTGGGAGAATTTCGATGGTATAAATATACTTATATGAGTAGGGTGATGGAACTACCCAAAAACAGTTATGAGCATTGGAAAGCTAAGTTTGTAGATGGCCTTCACCTTTTATTTGCCGAGAGAGTTAGAAAGACTCTAAGGAACACATATGGTGAAATTCCTTATAAGGATTATACTTATGGTAACCTGATAGGAGTTTGCACTCAAGAAGGTATAAATTTGTGCAATGAATTGAAGCTATCCAGACAGCTTAAGATGGATAAGCTTAAGGAAAGATCTCAGCTTAGAGACTTTTGTACCCAGTTCGGTTTACCTAATACTTCGGCTAATAGCAAGAAGAAGAAGCATAGAAATTTTAGGTATCCTAATAAACCTTACAGGAAGAAGAGGTCTAGATATAGATCTAAGGAAGAGCGAGACATTAGAAAAGCCTTTCGTAAGTCTAATAGATTTACCAAGAATAGGTCTAAGCATGAGCTCGCCAAGATTAAATGTTATAAGTGTGGTAATTTCTATCATATAGCACCCAATTGTAAGCTTGAAAAGTTAAAGACCTTGGAATTAGATGAAGAAATTCATGATAAGGTTTATAGTTTCTTATACACTTCTGGTTCTGAGTCTGATTATGATTCTGCTTCAAGTTCTGATGAAGAGATTGATATGCCTGATTTATCTGATAGTAATCAGAATGTTAATATGAATGCTTGCAATAATTGTCATTGTGATATTTTCTCTTGTGAAAATGTTGAATTTTATAAATTGCAATCTCAATTGAAGATTTGAATATGAATACTATTACTTCTGATAATGTGATAGAACTTTTGAAAGACGTTACTGATAATAATCTTCGTGAAAAAATTATTCAATTAGTTGTTAATAATAATGCTAGTTCTAGTTTTTCAAAAAATTCTGAAAAACAAAAGAATGATTTTGAATTTGAGTACTCTGCACCTTATTCGTTGTCTGAAATTAGTAACAGACTTTATAAACAAACTATTTCTACACGAGATGCTTCCTTTGATGATTTGAAAAATGAAGTTGAAATTTGAAAAATGAGATTAAATCTCTTAAACAAAATCAAATGATTTGTGATCATCGTCTTACTCAAATAGAGACTGTTAATAACAAAGGTAAAAATATTGTTGAAGATAATACTCTTGCAAAACCTTTTAGTCTTGATTCGAGACAAGATATGTTTCTAGGAATGATGCAAATTGTTACTGCTCATAAATGATATGTTAAATGCACCATATTGATTGATAATAGCTTCTCGGTACTGTTATTGCTATGATTGATAGTGGAGCCGATGTTAGTTGTATTCAAGAAGGTCTTGCACCTACTAAATATTTTGAAAAAGACTACTCATATGGTCAAATCTGCTTCTGGTCATTCTTTAGATATAAAGTATAAATTACCTAATACTCACATTTGCCAAAATAAAGTTTGCATTCGGCATTTATTTTTCTTGGTTAAAAATCAGTTATACCCTCCAATTATACTTGGAACCCCTTTTATAAATGCTATTTATCCTTTTACTAGCATAAATGCTAACAATTTTTCTGCTACTTATGAAGACAAAGATATTAGTTATACTTTTATCACTGGCCCTATTTCTCGTGATATTAATGCTTCGATTAATATGAAACAAAAGCATGTTGATTCTCTACAAATTGAATTGTTTAGTATGAATATATTTGATACTTTGAAATCCACCAAAGTACAAGAAAAAATTAAATTAATTTATGAACAAATTGCTATTGATATTTGTGTTGATCTTC
Source organism: Solanum pinnatisectum (assembly GCA_035578085.1). Classification (NCBI taxonomy): domain Eukaryota; kingdom Viridiplantae; phylum Streptophyta; class Magnoliopsida; order Solanales; family Solanaceae; genus Solanum; species Solanum pinnatisectum. The sequence continues at coordinate 12,336,231 of CM069081.1, read as the reverse complement.
CAAGTGCTTTTTGGAATCGAAAAAAGAATATTGTTACTTTTCCCTATGAAGTGATTTCTCTGAGAATAATATTCCTACTAAATCTTGTCCTTGTTATATGAACACCATATTGGTGAAATTCTGCAAAAAGGAAATTGATTATTTGCTACAAAAGGGTTTGATAAAACCTTCAAAATCACCTTGGTCTTGTACTGCATTTTATGTCAACAATGTTGCTGAAAGGGAACGAGGTGTCCCTAGATTGGTTATCAATTATAAACCTTTAAATAAATATTTAAAGTGGATTAGGTATCCTATTCCCAACAAAAATGATTTGTTGTCCAGATTATATGATACTAATATATTTTCAAAATTTGATTTAAAATCAGGATATTGACAGATCCAAATATTTAAAGAGCATGCTTGTAGAATTGTTTTTAATGTCCCATTTGGACAATACGAATGGAATGTGATGCCATTTGGTTTGAAAAATGCTCCTTTTGAATTTCAGAAAATCATGAATGATATTTTCAACCCATATTTGGACTTCATCATTGTTTATATTAACGATTGGAATTTTCGAAAACGTTTAAAATGCATATTAAGCATCTAGACATTTTCAAAAAAATTGTGATACAAAATGGTTTGGTAATTTCTAAACCAAAAATGAGTTTATTTCAAACTAATGTTTGCTTTCTTGGACATCATATTTGTCAAGGGAAAGTCACCCCGATTCAAAGATCAATTGACTTTGCATCAAAATTTCCTGATGTTATCACCGACAGGACTCAATTGCAAAGATTTTTGGGAAGTTTAAATTACATATCCCCCTTTAATAAAAATTTATCTTGTGATTTGGCCCCTTTATATGACAGGCTGAAAAAGGATCATAAATCTCCTTGGACTGATAGTCATACTACTTTGGTAAAGGATATTAAACTTCGTGTTCAATCTTTACCTTGCTTAACTCTTGCTAACCCTGGTTGGCAAAAGATTATTAAGACAAATGTGTCTAATATTGGTTATGGTGGGATTTTAAAACAAATTAATCCCAACGACCAAAATGAATATTTGATTAGATTTCATTCTGAGAAAAAGAGAGAAGCCCAGAAGAAATATGCTTCGGTGGCTCATGAAATGTTAATCATCGTTAAATGGATGTTGAAATTCCAAGACGATTTATACAATCAAAAGTTTTTGAGAAAAACTGATGCTTAATCTGTGAAGTATATGTTTAGTAAATATTTTAAACATGATGCTTCAAAATTAATATTTGCTAGGTGGTAGGCACAGCTAGCTCCTTTTGATTTTGAAATCCAATATAAAAAAAGGGAGTGATAACTCTCTTCCGGATTTTCTATCTAGAGAATATTTAACTTCATGATGAGTTTTTATTCAGTTTTCTTTGATGGAAAAACTTTAATCACTATATTAAAGATAATTCCTCTTGATAAAGATTTACATGAATTAATCTTATGGAAAATTATCGATGATATCTTTCTAGAAGATTTCTCTATTCATGATTATGAAGAAATCATCAATTTTGATGAAGAAAGTTACTACAGTGACTACTATGATGCATTCGAATAAAACAAAGTGTTTTGTGTGCATGATGGACCCTCCTTGGGTAACCAAGGGTCGAGGCAGGGGAAATGACCCAAGAGGAAGGGGATGATCATCCCCAGGATCATCATCAAGATCGTCATACGGATCCTCTTCTAACTCCCTAATTATACAACGAGGAGGAATGAGTTTGATAAACTCCGAAATCTCTCAAAATGCGGCATCATCGTCAGTACATCTGGAAGATATTCCAAAAAATAGCCCGTTATACGCACAACTACAGACATATTTGTCTCAAAAGCAAAGTGATACTTTTGCCTCTATAGCTAAAGAAGATATTGATGATATCAAATCTTATGAAAAGGTATCAAAGAAAGAAATGATATTTCTTTTGAAAAACTTTGAATTCAGAGAAAAGAAGAACCCTAGAAGATATTCGAGTGATACTTGATTAATGAATTATATTTCCTAGGTTAGTCATAAAAAACCTGATCTTATTATGAGACCATTTTGATAAGCACTGGTAGTGTTGAATTTTAGCACTTCTCAGGATACAATACCAGCGAGAATGTTTATAAATTTTCCAAAATGATTAGTAAACATATTATATCTATTGAATATTGGGGTATTTCCACAATGAAAGAAAGGCAGATCAGCCTAAATAAAGTCTCTATCAATTTCACCTATTGGGACTATATTAATGCTTTTGATAAGGTCCTCTACTACAATAATGAGAGACATAAGCATACATGGTTTATAAAAATTTGTGCAAAGATATTTGCAGAATCAATCCCTAATTGGTTTTTGAATTAGTGGTCATACCACGGTCCAACAACAAAGATTTTTCCTGATCCATTTCATAAATTATATAAAGAATGGGTTAAAGTTTCACCAGATCTCAACGAGTTATATCACATAGATGGGAATATATACTCATGGATTCATAAATGGACCCCGAAAGTCGGATTCACCGAGGAGCAAATTCCTTTTTTATATAGAACCTTTTATAATTATTTTTGGAATAAATTGATGAAAAAGGATCCCAAAACAAAGTCCCTATATGGACAAGAACTACTGGATCTTATTGCAAAAAGGATCCAAGAATATTGTATTTCTCCTCAAAAGGGGATAATTGCTGATAGCTTCGTTAGACATACTATTAGGAAAATTTCCATTCAAGATGGAAATAAAGAAGAAATGATTAATAGCTGTCTAGATGAAGTAAGGAGGAATCTACTAATCAATATTACTCAATATGAGAAATTAGACACTTCTATGAGAAGTGAGACAAGTGATGATGTTGCAGAAGATATTCAATAGGCTCAACCTGATGAGTCAGAAAAACATAATTCAGAAGATACACTGAGAAAGGCGAAAGATTTCCTCCGAGAACTAAAGTAAAAGGACGAGCTGTGAAGTTTATCTTTAACAGTAAGTAGATACATTGTTAATCAACGATAAATACACTGTTACTGTACAAATGGGACCCACTGATAAGAGCCCACAACTACTGTACAAAGATTCTTTTTCTTTTCTAAATAATAATAATAATAATAATAATAATAATAATAATAATAATAATAATAATAATAATAATAATAATAATAATTATAGGTGGTATAGTTCAACACTCTTTTCTTATGAATATCATAAAGAAGAACAGTAGAAAAGAAGAATATGATATACCGCAACAATTGGATTTACTTAATAAGTGGACTATTCCTAAGATTTCACCCAGAATTATATATCAAATGGGAAATTTTGAGAAACTTGATTTAAAACAAGTGGTTAAAACCACTGAAGAAACTATCACCATTGATAATGATCATCAAACTTTTAGACTCATATTTGAAACTGCTCTTGCCCCGTATAGGGATACTTATAGATTTATGCATATTGGCTTGGTTCAGGTGGCGTTTAAGCCCCTTACCTTGCGTGGACAACCTGAAAGTTTTATAGCAGCTTTACGTGATGGTAGAAATCATAATTGGAAAAAGTCTCTAATAGGGACTATTCAAACTAGTCTAGCTTATGGACCAGTTTATTTTAATGTGTATCCTAATTTGCAGCTTTCTTTGCAGGATAAGAATTCATTAAGTTCTCTTATGCTAAATGTTAAACTTCATGGTTATGATTATATGCCTGGTACTGAAGTTGTTTGTATTTGTTATAGAATTTATTATAAATTATTACATACCTTAAATCCTATGTGTAAAATTATTGATTTTAAAAATGAGACTATTTTAATAGAAACTAATTTTGGAAAATCTAGAGTAGTAACTCGAAGACCGATTAAGTGGGAAGAAATTCATTTTCCGCAAGAATGGGTAATTGAGGGAGCTACTCCTCCTAAAAATAATATAAATGAAGAAATTTCAGAAATTGAACAGTTGAATGATGGAACTGTTAAAATAAAGTTTACTGATTTTATGTCAAGTAATAAAATTGAAAGTGGGAGCATATCTTCTAGAATTACTAGATCTAATTCCTCTTATATATCACCCCTGGACTATTTTGTACAGGTGCCTTCTAGGGCTTCTAATTCTCAAATTAGAGAAACTTATAGATGTGATAATATAAAAATTGATAAAGATAATATTGCTAGACCTGGCTCAGATTTAGATATAACTGAATCTGAAATGAATTTCTCAGATAGGTTAAATACATAGATTTATTTTATGATGACTTACAAACCTATTGATTTTAGCCCTGGTTCCCAGGCAAGAGCAAAGATAGCTAAGGAATTTCAAAAATCCAGATGGAAACCTTTTAGAAAATGGTTTTTCAAAAACTTTAATATAGAAGAACAATTTCAATTCCAAGAAGAATTTTATAAAGATCTTATTGAATCAAAAACAAATATTTTAATTGCATTTGTTCCATGGTTTATGTGTAAACATGTTTATAATTATATTTCGATGTTAGAAAAGGATTTTACCTTAAGTAATGGAGAAATTACGAAATCAGTATTCATTACAATCGTTCCAAATTAATAAAGATGATAAAATTGTTCATTTTAATGCTTTTTCAAAATTATTTGAAAATGATACTGCTTTAGTCACCTCCCAGCATATTAATTTGATGATAAAACAACATAATTATACAAATATTTATATGAGCATGTTAGGAGATCATATAGTGTCTTTGCATGAAAAAGTTGATAAACTTTTATCTCATATGAGTAGTGATAAGAAAGGCAAGGGTACGATTGCTCAACCTAGCATTCAACCTCCCCCAGAAATTGAAGACTTTAAATTAAAGGATTTCTCTGACTTAGAAAATTTCCTTGAAAAGGCTTTTAAAGGTAATAACCTTAAACCCTTAAAGATTAATAATCTTTCAGAAGGGGAAAGTAGTGGTACAGGTAATAAGGAATTTTTTGATCAAATTAATAAAATATCAGAAAAATTTGCAAGAAGACCGGTTCAAAGGATGTTCTACTATCCTAGGCCAACTCCTCAAGATATTCTAATAGAAGAACAAGAATATGTGGTGACAAATAGTTATAATGGAAAAGAAATTTATGAATGGAACATAGATGGTTATACAGATAGACAGATTTATACAACTATGCACAGGATGTTGATGTATAGTACTATCTGTAAGACTAATAAAAATAGTGATAAGACTATTGCAAAAATGATAACTGCAGGGTTTACAGGCCAGTTGAAAGGATGGTGGGATAATTATCTTAACCAAGACCAAAGAGATAAGATCCTTTAGGCTATAAAACAAGAAGGTGAATGACAAGTTCAAAATTCAGTTTATACACTGGTCTTGAATATTATAGAACATTTTTTAGAAAGATGGTTAGATAATAGTGAAACCATCAGGACTTTACTTCAGAATCCAAGGTGTAAGACTCTTACATCTTTTAGGTTCTATAAAGATGTTTTCCTTTGCAGGGTGATGGAATTGCCAGAGTGTAATAGCACTCATTGGAAATCGAAATTTATTGATGGATTGCCAGCTCTTTTTGCTGAAAGGGTAAGGAAGGTCCTTAGAGGTGATAGTCCTAGCATTAATTATGAGAATTATACTTATGGGAAATTGATAAGTGCTTGTGTGCAGGAAGGTTTGGCTTTATGTAATGAAATTAAGCTAAATTAGTAGATCAAAAGGCATCGTCTTAATGAAAGACAACATTTGGGAGAATTTTGTGAGCAATTTGTTCTTGATATTCCCAAGCCCGCTTCCAAGGATAGGAAAGAGAAGCAGAAAGAGAAGCATTCTTCTAGACATAGATCTTCCAAAAAGGATTATAAAGAATAGAAAGAAAAGAAAAAAGAAAGAATGAAAGAAAGAGTGATCATAGATTTTATAAATCTAAACGTAAGTCAGAGACTTGTCACAAATGTGGAAGATATGGTCACTATGCAAAGGATTGCAAAGTCAAGGAAAAAATTAAAAACCTTGATATTGAGGATAATATTAAAGAATCTCTTTATAAGATTATGCTCAACTCTGATTCGGAAAGGTCAGATTCAGAGTATAGCAGTCATGGAGAATCGTCCACAAGTGAAGATTTGAAAGCTCTTCATCAAGAAGATTATATGTCTTCGGAAGAGAAATGTCTACCTTGTCAACAAGGATTGGAATGTGAAAAGAATGGAGAGGAAGATGATCTTTATAAGATATATTCTCAGTTTAAAGAAATAAGTATTAATGTCATTGATAATGACAAGGTTATGGAGCTCTTACAAACAATTAAAGATCCTGATATAAGAGCTCAAATTATTGATAAAATTAGTAAGAAAGAATCTACCTCAAAGGATAATACTCCAGAGGAGATACCAACTAAAGAAGGTGCATATATCATGGCAGAAGTTAAAGATCTTCTGTTAGAAAGAAGGAAACTTATAAGTTCTCCAACTACCATTAATGACTTGAAAGAAGAGATTAATAATCTCAAGGATGATATTCGAAATCTTAAAGAAAAAAATGTCATAATAGAAACTCGTCTTGATAGCATGGACATCAGACGAAATTTGAGTAATAACTCAGCCTCTTCTTCTTCAGAAGAAGGAGAAACTAATAATTTAGACTTTCTTACTAATTTAAATTTAGGTAATAATAAAGCTGATTATTTACAAAATCTAAAAGCTTTTACTTCTCAAAAATTTAATTCAAAAATTACTCTTCTTATAGATTATAATTATAAAAAAGAATTTATTGCTTTAATTGATAGTGCGGCAGATTTAAATTGTATCCAAGGACTTATTCCTTCAAGATATTTTCATAAAACTACTCATAGTTTAAGATCTCAAATGGCAAGAAATGAATATTAAATTTAAATTACCTAAGACTTTTATTTGTAAAGGAAAGCAATGTGTTCCTCAAAGCTTTGTTTTGGTTAAAGATATTACTAACCAAATTATTCTAGGAGTACCTTTTATAAATGATATTTTTCCCCTTACATATTGGGATAATGAAAAAAATAATAGGTACTTGGAATAATAAACCTGTTAAATTAGAATTTATTACTAAACCTTTTACTAGGATGTTAAATGAATTAAACTCAAAGATGATTTTAAAAAATAATCAAATGAATTTTCTTAAAGGAGAAATTAATAGTATTGAGGTTGACACTATTTTGCAGAATCCTAAATTACAGGATAAAATTGCCATTTTAAAAAATCAGTTTTCTATAGCTATTTGTGGAGATCATCCTAATGCTTTTTGGAGTAGGAAAAAGCATGTTGTTAGTCTTCCATATGAAGATGATTTTAATGAGGATAATATTCCTACCAAGGCTAGGCCATTCAAGATGAATTCTGAATATTTGGAATTATGTAAAAAAGAGACTGAATCACTACTTCAAAAAGGCCTTATAAGGCATTTCAAGTCTCCAGGTCTTGTACAGCATTTTATGTTAATAAACCTGCTGAACAAGAACGAGGTGCTCCCAGGTTGGTTATAAATTATAAACCACTCAATAAAGCTTTAAAATGGATAAGGTACCCTATTCCTAATAAAAAGGATTTATTAAATAGAGTTTATGATGCTATTATATTTTCTAAATTTGATTTAAAATCAGGATATTGGCTAATTCAAATCAAAGAATCTGATAGGTATAAAACAGATTTCAATGTCCCTATGGGTCAATTTGAATGGAACGTTATGCCTTTTGGCTTGAAAAATGCTCCATCTGAATTTCAAAAAATTATGAATGATATTTTTATACCTTATAGTAATTTTATCATTGTATACATAGATGATATTCTTGTGTTTTCAAAAAATATAGAAACTCATTTCAAACATCTTGATTTATTTAGAAAAATTATTATTCAAAATGGTTTGGTTATTTCTGCCCCAAAGATGGCATTATTTCAAACCAAGGTGAGATTTTTAGGTCATAATATTGAAAAGGGATGTATCAGTCCTATTAATAGAAGTATTGAATTTGCATCTAAATTTCCTGATGAAATTACTAATAAAACTCAGTTGCAGAGATTCCTTGGGAGTCTTAACTATGTAGAACCTTTTATAAAGGATCTAGCTTTGGATTCGGCGATATTATATGATAGGCTTAAAAATAATCCAAAGGCTTGGTCAGCTGATCATACTAAAGCTATTAAACGAATTAAGGCTAAGGTTAAAAACCTTCCATGTCTCACTTTGGCAAATCCAAATTGGGAAAAGACGGTTGAGACAGATGCATCAGAAATAGGGTTTGGGGATGTTCTTACCAAATATTGCCCTGAGAATAAACGCTATTATATTGTTCAATTTTATTCAGGAAAATGGAATCCAGCGCAAAAAAATTATGCCACAGTAGCTAAAGAAATTTTGGCTATTGTGAAAAGTGTGCTAAAATTCCAAGGAGATCTTTATAACCAAAAGTTTATTATAAAAATTGATTGTCAAGCAGCAAAGTTCATGTTTAATAAAGATTGTAAACATGATGTGTCTAAACAAATGTTTGCTAGATGGCAAGCTTTATTGGCACCATTTGATTTTGATATTGTTTATAAAAAAAGGTGAAGATAATAGTCTTCCTGATTTTCTCACTAGAGAATATTTAGACTAATCATAAATGTCTTTGTTTTCAGGCATGAGACCGTCATGGCCCCCTTCAAGGAGAAGAGGACAAGGAAATAATCGAGGAAGAGGAGGTCATATCCTCGCTCAATTGGGTAATAAGCAATTGGTGGCAGCTTCTAGCTCGACAGATACAGGAGGTTTTAATAACCATCCGATGTATAAAGAATTTATAGAGTTTATGAAATCCAAACAAAGTCAGGATAATACTCCTACATATTCCACTATATTAATGGATGAAGAAAATATTGAAGTTTTTGACTTAAATGAGAAAAAAGAAGTTATACTTCTTCTAGAAAATAGTAATCTTAAATGGAAAGAGAATCCTTGGTAGTTGATGACAAGGTATTTAGATACAGTCTGTTATACTACGATCAAGCATAAATACAGTGATGCATTATGAGATGATACTCACTACCATGTGGTCCGTAGAATTCCAGCATTTTTACCCTGCTAATACTAAGAAAGTTTATAACTTTTCTAAAATTATTATAAAGAGAATAATCTCTCCAGAAGAATGGGGAATGAGTTCGCTAAAGGAAAAGGATTATATCCATCCTGAACAGAAAATCACAGTAAAATATAACTATTGGGATTATGTGGATAGCTTTAATACAACTTTATTATATGAGAATGCTAATAAAAAGCATTCATGGTTTATAAAATATGTTCATGTTTATACACAAAATATTCCTAATTGGTTCTCGCAAATGGTGGATGTTATACGGACCATCGATAAAAATCTTGCGTAACATTTTAGGAAATTATATTTTGAATGGTTGATATATCTCTAAATCGATAAGTATGGAAAAAGATAATATCTTTTTTGAAGGAATGTCCATAATGTTCTTTTTAATAGAATTTTCCATACCATAGATTATGAAGTGGAATGTGGAAGTTAATACCACTTCAAAGGGATTTCCCTGTTTACAGAGAATTTTTTATAAAAAATTCTGGAACAAATTAATTAATAAAGATTCTGAAGGGAAATTGCATGGACAGGAAATTTAGATTTAATAAATCAAACAATTGATAAATATCATATGCAGGAAATTTCACAACCACAGGATATTAGCCTCAGTCCTTTTAAACAAATTGCTAGAAAACTTCAGATGAAGAAAGGGGCAATATCTAAATCAGAGATTATTGCTTTATATATGGAAGAAGCAAAGAAGGATTTAATAAAAAATCTTGATATTAAAATTGGTGATGATTTTTCAATGACTTCAGCGAGTCATATTAATCAAGATGATGAAGTATGTTTGGCAGGAGAAGGCCAAAGTGAAGAAGAAGAAATTGATATCGATGCTCTTTTCATGAAATTCCAAGAGCAAGTGGAGGAATCCTCCGACAAATCCACGAACAAGGGAAAAGCAAAAGTATAGGAAGACCCCACTATACAATGACAAAGGGGTAGTGGACAAAAACTTTTATAAAAGAAAGGAATCTACTTTTATAAAGATAATATCTTTAAAAAAGGGAGATAGTGGCCACCTAAAGATATGTAGGCCACGTGAAATAAATGTGAATACCACATTATCTTGTTGGTCTTATCGTTTTGTTATTGGCCAATGTAAAAAGTGTGGGCCGTTGTAATTTTACGTTTCTATCCTTTTAGTCCTCTATATAAGGAGGCATAAGTTGTAGTAAGGAGGCAGGTTTTAGAACCCCCCCCCCCCCTCTCTCTCTCTCTAAAATACTCTCTTTTGTAAAATATTTTCAGAGTTTGAATAAAAGTTTCCAATTTGGTTTGTATAATTTTGGAGTTCATTTACAGGTACTAGTATCATTTACTTTATTTCTTTCTTTATTTATTCTGTTGATACTTAGCCTAATGACAAAGTTAAATTATTGTGTTGAACTATATCATACTAGGTTGTTATAATTTAATGGAATTGTAATTCATAAAAGATGGTTTAAAGTGGCTGAAATTAAGGTCAAATTTTAATAATTTATGGCATGTTAATAAAAGAGGAGTTTGATCCGCTGATTACCCTATAAAGTGCGGACCAATGTATTCGCTGATTACCCCGTGTTGTGGGCATCTGGTAGAGACCGTTGGATTACCCTAAGGGCGGACCCGGATATGGATTCTTAATTATCATGCTAAAATTACTTGAATTTGTAAAAGACCCTTACAGTAAGCTGTGCGATCTGTTTTCTTATGGGACCCCGCTATACAATGACAAAGGGGTAGTGGACAAAAACTTTTATAAAAGAAAGGAATCAAATAATAATAATAATAATAATAACAACATATTTAATATAATTAAAAATTATTTTTTATTTAGTATTCTATGTTCCCAGTATAGTAAAATCCAATTCAACCAATAAGACCCATTAATCCTAATTTCAATACCCATATCCTTGCATCACTTTACCCATCAAAATATTGATGATATAGAGAATACTTAGGTTTTGATACAGAGAAAAGGAGCATAGGCATGGCAAGGTCGAAACGAGGACAAGGAGGATTACTCCAACCGCCATTATCGTTTGGGAGAGAATAGTTGAGAGGGCAGAAGTTAGTAGCACTAATGAAGATGGAAGGATTTCCAGCATGGCACCATTGTTGGTAGTTATTACACCATTGATGGAAGGATCTCAAAGCACGCTCCAGAACTCAGTCCATTATTGAGTAGCATGTGCTCAGTGCTCATTGTTTACTCCTTAATTCTTATTGTATAGGTCGCCATACCCACATGCCCCACTTGTAAACCCATCTCAAATCTCAAAATTATAGTTACATTACACTTTTAGATTTACAAATTGACTTATACTTTTGAAAAGATTCAAGTAATAAATACGATAGAAAAAAGGGTAAAGAGATGATTTAAGGCTGAAAATCTTACCTTTTGTTGCATCTTATCTATCAAGACATGAATGAATCTTCTCTTTAATTTTGATATAAGTTGTCTTTGTATCATGATGTTTTGATGGGTATTGAAATTAAGGTTAATGGGTCTTTATTTTGATTGGGTTGGATTTTACTACATGGGTCGGATAGGATACTAATTAAAAAGTAAATTTTTAATTATAATAAAAATATATACACGTGGAGCCATGTAAGCACCATATAGGCATGCCACATAAGATAATAAAGGTGGTGATACGATGCTTAATCGCATAAGGGCAAATAAGTGCCCAAAGTTGATGATGAGGCAAATATTAGAAAAGTATGACGAAGGATAAATATGACCATTTTCTAACAACAACAACAACAACAATAGCAGCAAAACAACAATATTTCTAAAGTCTTTCATAAAATTATTTAAATCAATCAAGGTAGATAATTTCTAGACAATATTATTTTTATGGCGTAAGAACAATTTGGTTGTCATGTTTGTTGCTTTTCACTTGAATTATTTGAGGTAAGTAATTGTCATCTTAATAAATTAATCACTCACAAAACATCAATTTTCCATTTAAAAAGATAGACCATCTCGCTTAAAATCAAAAGACAAGAAACAATAGTAAAATTGAATAAATCATCTACATTTGCACATAAAAATTGTAAGTTGTAGTTTTAATATGTATCAATTTTATAAATTGTTCAAAATACAAATAATTAGAAACTACACACACACACACACACACACACACACACACACACACACACACACACACACACATATATATATATATATATATATATAGTTAAGATCACAAATGGATGAGGTGATATATTTACCTTTCCAATTAGTAAATGTTAAACAACTCACATTTCAAATATGACGCTAAAGGACTTAGACAAGGGATCCTATGTCTCTATTTCCTCGCTTGCTATTTCTATGAAACACTTGAGTAGAGGCCAATACCCTAACAAAATTCCTAAGCTTTACACATCATCCTGCATGCTTGGAATAACTCATCTTCAAGGGCGGCTAAACGTGATTGGGGGCCTAAAGCGAAATTTTAATTCGAGGCCTAAAATATAAACAAACTTCATATACATATTTATTCAAAATTTATTTTTCTTACACTATTTAGATGAAAATTATTAGTATTTTAATATTGTTTTTCAATTATTAGTTTCAGGTAAGATTTTATCAACTCAACATTGAAAAACATCCTTTTAGTGAGGCAATTATTATATGAATTGTTAACATAATTCTATAAGTAAATAGTTGACAAATATTAAATAAAGATAAGAGTTAGAACCATAGAATTTGACGCAAGAAGTTGATGACTTGGTATACCCATTTTAATATGCTTGTAGTAATGCTTGAAACTAAAATTTAAAAAGAAATAAAAAAGAATTAGTAAATCACTTTGTTTAACACTTTTCACTATTAATTCTTATTTTTAAGAAAGTATAAAAAATGTTAAAGTGGGTAAAATAATATATTTTCAAAAAAATTATACTTTTTATCATAAATAATGAATTTTTTGTATAGAAATTTTAACATATAATTTATTCTTGATAAAAATTTGAGGCCCCCGAAATTTGGGGGCCTAAGGCAAAAGCCTTATTTTGCCAAGCATAGAGCCGGCCCTGCTCATCTTAGCTTTGCAGACGACCTATTTCTGTTTTGCTAAGGGTGACTTGCCTTCTGTTACAGCTATTCAACAGATTTTCAATAGATTTTCTACATCCTCTGGACTACAAGAAAAATTGGATAAAAGCTTTGTATATTTTGCAGGGGTATCACTGGTGGTTAAAGACTAAATTTTGGGTCAACTTGAGTTTACTAATCAAGGTGAAATCTATCTTACGCCGGAAGGATGCAGTTGGCACAAACAGTCTTATTTTGTATATAGGCCTTCTAGTCGCAACTGTTTCAAATTCCAACGAAGGTACTGACAACTATATAGGAACATTATAGAAGCTACATTTGGTCTAGTTCTAATGTTATTACTAAAAAGGCTCGAATAGCATGGGAGAGGATGTGCTCTCCTAAATGTGTTGGAGGTATGAACTTGATCAACCTCCAACTATGGAATAAGGCATCACTTGCTAAAAGATGTTGGGACTTAGAACATAAGCAAGATAAAATGCAAATAAAATGGGTACATAATTATTATATAAAAGGCCAATTATCCAAAACCTTGCTTTGTCACAACAAGCAAGCTGAATGATTAGAATATTGTGGCAGCTAAAATAATTTGGAGAACTACCAGCAACCTCTTAAGGTTGGTCAGAGTATTATACAACAAATTTACTCTGCATCTATTGAGGTTATAAAAAGACTACCATGGAAGGGCATGACGACAAAAATGAGGCTAGACCTAAAGCTATATTCTCCCTATGGCTATATTTACAAGAAAGGTTACTCAATGAAGGATAGACTCTTGAAATGGGGTGTGAGTGTAGAACTCGTTATGTCTTTTGCAATGCTTGCCTGGAAACTAGAACTCACTTGTTTGTCCAGTGCTCTTTGCTAGTTCTTTGTGGACTAGAATCTACTTTTGGATCAAAAGAACAACATTAATCACAACTGATTTGGAGAACCACCTAGCTGGAGCCATGAGGGATGCCAAAGGTAAACGCTGAAGGCTCAACTTTTCAAAGTGGTATACATTAAAACAATTCCCATGATATGGATGGAGAGGAACCAAAGACAATTTGAGAAGAAAATAGAGTGATGGAGATGATTGCAAAAGACATAGCATTTACCTGCAATGCCAGAGCCCAACCTATGATCAGTAATCTATTGTAGCAATATAAATTTAAGATAACTCTAGACCTCCCAGTAGAAGCTCTTGATCCTCTTGTTGGGACGTGGAGTGATATAGTCTATATGGCTAAGTCATCCATAAACCCCTAGTGTAATGTTGGTTCTCAAGGCGTTAGACAACAAATTGTGTTTGAATTTGGTTGTGGTTTTGTAATGCATCCTTTGGTGATTAATAAAGTCCAACTAATTACAAAAAAAAAATTATATTGATTTGTATTGCATTTATTTAGCAACAAACAACTCTCTCTAAATAATAAAATTTGTAAGCTAATTTATTTAAATAAATTTGCTTGTACAAATATAAAACATAAAATCAAGAAACAAACAAAATGATAAAATGCTTTGGGGGATATTTTTATCTTTACATTGATTAATCTCATGGTGTTAAATCATATGCATGTATTCAGTGGCAGAGTCACAATTTAATGAAGGGTGTCCAAAAAATTAGGGCAAAAATAGTCACTAGTGCTCTTTCAAGGCATCTAACTACCACTAGGTTATAACATTTTGTTCTGTCAAGGATGTCCAAAATATGTTATTTAATCACTTCGTATATTATTTTACTTATATATACGGTATTATTTTTTTCGACGAAGGGTGTCCAAGCTTAGTCAAGGCTTCATGTATTACTAATACCTACAAATGGAAGGTATTAGTAATACATCACATAATAATACAATGTAGGATGTATAATTAATCCATAAATTAATTATACTTAGGTCCAAAATTTCTACCAAATATAGTACTAAATAATATCATACATAATACATGAATAGTATCATGTGTCTTTCATAAAACAAAATTGTCTTTATTTAGCACTAATTATAATAAAATATCCTTGCAATTTTTTGACATCGTCAAAGTGGCTCTTTGCATATCGCTTATTTTTAGAGCTACAAAATGGGCTGGCCCATCCCATCCGCTAACCCATACACGCTTTGAAATTTGATGTGGCTTGTGCATTTTTGTATGGGCTGAAATGGTCGGACATCCCACAAGTACGTACTACGAATTTTGCGGCCAGCTCTTTTCTTAAGAACATATTTTTTAATAATTTTTAAAATTAAATTATAATTTAAAAATATTATCAAAAATATCAACAAGACAATTTTACGTGGTGTTAGTGTTACTACTTATTAATCAAATACACAAATAAAATTATCTTTATAATATTTATTAAGTTTGATTTCAAGTAAAAACATAAATAGCTAAATAGAAATATTAACCTAATTGTTCTCCAAAGATCATAATAAAACAAAAACTATGACAATATTCCATAGGTTATAGCCTATGTAGTGATTCCTAGAAATTTAAGGAAATTTTATTTTCTCAGAGTACATAATTTATAAACATAATTTGTATTTAAATTGTAATATTTCAAACTTTTATGATTTTGAGTTTAGACTCTTGTTATTTTTAATACTCTATATTTCTTAATTTATTTTTCTTTGGCCCACAGCATCTATCCTTATTTCTGCCCCACAAATCGATGCATTTATTCATACCGGGCTAAAAAGCCCTTTTCTTAAATGGGGTCCAAAAGTTATAGTCCAAATTATACTAAATTACGGTTAGGCAAGTCCGACCTAACGCCTAGCCTATATCGACAGCTCTAGCTATTTTTAAAACTCAAATATTACATATAAGAAAAGGGAATAACACACATCGCTCTGTCAACGCGTGTGTTTCCCTTGAAATAACATTGAACTCGAGGGACATTTCGTTGTCACATGCTTATCTTTTGCTGCCTCAACCTTAATGCCTCCTTCCCATGAAGCGCCGCCACACACTTCCATTTCCACCTCTATTCTCTCCTCTACAGGAAATTTTTAAATAACTTTTAGAATCCATTAATGACATTTGCTCTAATGTCATATTAAATCACTTGGATGCCAAAGACTACTAAGTGCATCAACACTTGTGTAATCCACTTAGGTACCAAGCTGATAATTCCTTTCTCCCCAAGTTGTTTCCTTGGTTCTCTCCACCACCTAGCTCCTCTCTATATATTTTGGTTGGTCTAGTCTTCTAAGTGCATAACTTAGAGAGGAGTAATACTTAACCAATTCTTAATATCTTCTTTCGACTTGCTTTCTTTTGTATTATTTATGTTTTGTTGATTCATGTATCCTGTAATTTATTAGGAAGACTTGTTTAATCTTGTGGAAACATTTCGCACTGCTGAAATAATTTTTTGTGATAGTGCCTAGCAATGACTCAAGTATTATACACACACACACACACACACACATATTCTTAATACACACACACACACATATATTACTTAAGAATATTATTGTAGTAGCATTTATCCTAATTTGTCTTATTATTTTGATATTATAATTTCCCATCTATTATATTTTCCAACAATCTAAGAAACTATGACAAACAATAATAATACTTCAAACTATTTCTAACACTACCAATGTTAGTGCTACCCGCTTTCTAGCTCCAATTGTCTCGCCATATGCCAAACCATTTCTCGATGTGTCAAATATTGAAATTTTTGCTAATGAACATTCAAAAGGTGGAAAGAACATGTTTTTCATTGCTCAACGTTCATGGTGTTGACATGCACTGCTATATCCACAACCGTGTAGATGTTGAGTAGCAAAATTTTTGAATCATGGTAATATGCCAATAAGGTATGTCACATACTATATTATAAACTATTTCTAACGAATCGCTTGATGTATACCGTAGCTTCAAAGAAGAAAAAGACATTTAGAAAGCCTTGATTAAAAGTTCACCACAAGACGCCATTAAACAAAAAGTTTGTGTTCGTAAGATTTTATCAATGGCAGATGGAGTAACAAAAAGGAGATGAAAATTCAAATTAAGAATATCATCAAAATTGCTTGAAGACTGAAGGCCGAGATCACTCTACGTAAAAATTGTCATCAAAGGTGCTATTGAAAAATTACTGCATCATGGAATAATTACTAAAATAACTTTAAAACACAAGCATAAATTTCACTATTGAGAAAATAGTGACTCACATTCTAATTGAAGACACCAACAAAAAGGAGTCATTCAAAGCAAAGGAGTTATGCCTTAAGGCAAACTTAGTACAAGGTCAAAGCACAATAAAAGGTATGGTAATAATTCTAATGGTTACAAGCCTTATACTTCCAATTTTAAGCAAAAGAAAGGCTTTGTTTTACTTGTGGAAAACCACAGTAGAAGGATAATAGAAAATGACAAAGAAAAGGGTTATCCTCCAAGGCTAATTTGAATGGCTGGAGATGAAATTATTGCAGCTATCATTTTTCAAGCAAACATTGTTGCACATATAAAGAACGGGTGAGACTATGGAGCTACTACATTTGTTACTCAGCGAATCACATATGCCCCATACATCAATAGGGATAAAGAAGTTGTTCATCTTGAGACTCAAGAACTACTAATGTCTTGGATAAGGGCAAAGTGCTCCTAAAACTTACTTGAAATACTTTAGCCCTTATAGATGTGCTATATGTTCCTACAATGCATGCAAACCTAATTCTCGTAGCCTTTCTTAATAAAACTGGAGGAAAGTGTCATTTGAATATGAAAATATCATATTGACAAAAATAATGTGTTTGTGGGAAAAGGCTATTGCAACTAGGACTTTTTGTACTTAATGTTTGAAATGTTGTGAATGAAAAAGCATCCACTTTGCTTACATGATTGAATATATTTCTTTATGACATGTTAGATTAGGACTTGTTAATTTCTCTTATATATGAGATATGCAATCACTATTTGATAACTGATTTAGATTCAAATAATATTAATAAATGTGAAATATGTGTTAAGCTTAAAACTACTAAGAAGTCATGTTTTAAGAATAGAGACACTAAATTATTGTCTTTAATTCACACCGATTTAGGTGATTTAAAACAAACAATGACTCTAGAGGTGGTAAAAGATATTATGTGGAATTTTATTGATGATTTTTCTAGATTTACTAAGTTATATTTACTTAGAAATAAAGATGATGCTTTCAATGCATTTATTTCTTATAAACTAAAGTTGAAAAATCAACTTAGTAGAAAACTCAAGACAATTAGTTCTGGAGTAGAGGGAAAGGAGAATATTTGTCCTTAAATGTCTTTTTGTGAAAAAAGGAATTATTCATAAAGTAACTCCACCTTACTCTCTCGGCTAATGGAGGGAAGTTGAAGGAAATAGAACTTACAGAAAGTGATGAACTCTATGTTAATATGTTCTAATGCACCTAATAATTTGGGTGGTGAAGTTGTATTATCCTCGATGCCACTTACAAAGTAGAATTTCATAAAAGGACTGGCAAAATATCTTATGAATTGTGGAAAGGTTATAAACCAAATTTAGTTATTTAAAAGTATGGCGTGTGTAATCTTACTAAAGTTCTTCAGTGCCCGAACTCTAAGAAGAGGAAAATTATTCTAAAAACAAATGGACTGTGATGTATATCGATATGGCTTCTAACATAGCATCCCGCATATAGATTTCTTATTTTAAAGAGGATGTGCTTGATTGCAATACTATTATTGAGACAAAAATAGCTGAATTCTTTTGAACATATCTTTTCCACTATGTAAAATTTCTCATGTATTCATGAAAGAAATAAAGTGAGTCTATTTCTCTAATATTGAAGAAATCCAAGAAGGAGTAA
>CM069081.1:12019194-12317231 GCA_035578085.1 Solanum pinnatisectum | reverse complement strand
ACCTTGCTCCAAGAGCAGGTGCAGGGCTCGCATCTTTAGATTACATAAAAGAGATCTTTCTTGCATGAGGATTATGGATTTCAGAAGTGTAATAACACTCGTTAAAAATCACGAATTTATAGATGGATTACCGATACTTTTAATAGAAAGAGTTAGGGAAAACTCTGAAGGAGAAAGCCATAGTATTAACTGTTAGTGATTATACACATGGAGAAAACATAAGTGCCTTGCGTAGAAGGACTTCTTTATCACGGTAAGTCGAAGTTGGATAGCATGTTAAGACATCTTAACTAATGAAAAGACAACAGGTAGATTTTGCCAGACATTTGCTTTGGATATTCCTAAGACAAGTTCGAAGATAAAGCGTTAACCTAAGAATAATCTTCCAAAAGATTATAAGGAATGGAAGAAAAGAAAATTGCAAAAAGGAAAGAAAATGAAGATTAAAAAAAGTGAGAAAGAAAGATTTTATAAATCTAAACGGAGAATTTGACAAATCGATACTTGCCATAAATGTGGAAGATTTGGCCACTATGCAAGAGAGATTGGCGAAGAGTCAAGGAAAAAATTAAATCGCTTCGACAAATATTGATAATATCGAAAGAGTCTCTCTGCAAAAATCGTCACAGTCTGATTGAAAATTAGAAGCAATCCCGGCGATCATGAGAATGCCTGCAGTGAAGATGTTGACTCTTACTTTGAGAAGATTATATGTCTTCGGATGATGATTGTTTACATATCGACAAAGGGTTGAAATTACGAAAATGAAAGGGAAGAGATTGATCTTTGCATAAGATCTGTTCGATTCAATTAAGCATTAATGTAAACGATAATGAC
Organism: Solanum pinnatisectum; assembly: GCA_035578085.1. Taxonomy (NCBI): domain Eukaryota; kingdom Viridiplantae; phylum Streptophyta; class Magnoliopsida; order Solanales; family Solanaceae; genus Solanum; species Solanum pinnatisectum. The sequence goes on along the minus strand of CM069081.1, from coordinate 12,316,394 downwards.
AAGATATAGACTCCTACAAACTATAAAAGAGCCGACAGAGCAGATTATTGATAAAATCAATAATACTTCCACACTCTAAAAGTCGTACATGGATATCACTACCGAGATGGTTACGTACACCACATGACAAAAGTTAAGAATCTTCTATTAGAAGAAGAAGGAAGCTTATAAGTTCTCTACTACTATTATTGATCTAAATCGAGAGATTAATAATCTGAAAGAGATATTGATGGTTAAAGGAAAGAATATCATGCTGTAAATTAGACTTGATATATTGAAGTCTTAAAGGAAATAATTAATACTTCAAATTCTTATTACAATGAAGAAGATGATAAAAGATCTTGATTTTCCAGACTCTTGGTACAGTAGTAATAAAGAGACTTTTACAAAGCAAAGCTTTGCTTCCCGAAAGTTTTATCTTGAAATTACTCTTACAATAGATTATAGTACAAAAAGAATTTATTGCTCTATAGACATTTAAATTGCATTAGAAGGACTTATTCCTTGAGGTATTTTCATAAAACTACTCGTAGTCTACGAATTACATAAATGGTAGAAAAATGGGAATTAGATATAAGTTGCCCCAGCCTTTTATATGTAGCGGAAAAAATTGTATTCCTCGAAGTTTTATTTATAGTAAGATATTACTAGCAAATCATTTTAGGTGTACCTTTTATAAATGAAAATTTTCCGCAACATTGGGAAAATAAGAATTATAAAATTACTTGGAATGGAAAACCTTTTATATTGGAATTAGATTTACAAAACCTTTCTGAAGATGATAAATAAACACTCTTGAATTTGATAATGAAACATAATGTGATTAGTTTTATAAAAGGAGAGATTAATAGTATTGAGATTGATATTTGCTTGAAATCTGAAATTACGGGATAAGATTGCTATCTTGAGAATCAGATTATAAGCGATATTTGTGGAGATCGTCGAATCTTTTGGAGCGAGGAAAAAGCATGTTGTTAATATAAAGTATAGGATAACTTTATTGAGAATAATATTCCTACAAAAGCAAGGCCTTGATAGATGATTGAGTTATCTGGAGTTATGCACAAATAAATTGATTCAATTGCTTGAAAAGATCTTATATGACCACTCTAAATCAGTAGTTTTGTACAACTTTCTATGTTAATAAATCATTTGAACAAGGAAAGAAATTAGCTAGTTTAAGCGATTAATTATAAACCTCTTAATAAAGCTTTAAAGAATGGATTAGAATTGCCCTATTCTAATAAAAAATATTTATTGGATAGAGTATATGATTCTATTATATTTTAAATTTGATTTAAAATCGGGTTATTAAGCGATTAGGATAATTTAGTCGAACAGTTTAAAGCGCTTTTAATGTCACTGTGGAGCTGATATGAGTGGAGATAATATCATGTCATTTGGTTTAAAAAATGCTAATCTGAATTTCAAAAATTATGAATGATATTTTCATATTTCTGATAATTTACTTAATAATCATATAGATGATATACTTATTATTTTCCCAAAAATGTGAAACTCATTTTAAACACCTTGATCTATTCAAAGATTGTTGTTCAAATATGGCTTAGTAATATCAATCCTAAAATGGCCTTATTTCAAACAAAAGGGGTAGTATGCTCAGTACTATTAATAGAAGCGTTAATTTGCATTCAAATTCGCTTGATGTTATGAGATAATAAAACACGGTATAGAGATTTCTTGTCTCAAGCTATATTTGCTCCTTTTATAAAAATTTAGCTTGAGGATCTTCTGCTTTATTTTATACTGTGATTAAAGAATAATCCTAAAGATTGAGTCAGATAATCATCTCTTGAAGAAGATAAAAGGATTAAGACAAGGTGAAAAACCTTCCATGTCTCACCTTGGCCAATCGAAGTGGGGAGAGGAAGCGGTTGAAGCAGTCGTTAGACATAGGATATGGTGGTATCCTTACCTGATATTGTTCGGATAACAAGCGGCATTATATTATTCGGTTCTATTACGGCAAATAGAACAAACGCCCGAAAAAAATTCACGCCTTGCTATAGCTTAAAGAAATTTTGGCAATAGTGAAAAGTGTTTTAAGTTCAAAGGAGATCTTTACAGCGAAAAGTTTTTGATAAAGCGGTTGCCATGGCGACTAAATTTATGTTTAATAAGATTGTAAGCATGATGCTTTTAAACAAATGTTGCAAGATGACAAGCTTTATTAGCACCATTTGATTCGACATTCATTATAAAGAATTTGGATAATGAATGCGCCTAATTTCCTTACCGAATATTTAGACTAATCTTTGTTTTTCATTGAGGATGAGACATACATGTAAATCACTTTCATGAGAGAAGGAGAGGAAGAAAAGAGCAGTAAGAGGTAATGTCACTCGCTCAAATGAAACCAAAAATTGGTAGCAACAAATATTGCTTCTACAAGTGGTCTAAATACAAACCATCGATGTCTGAAAGAATTTTTGGATTTTATTCAATCCAAACAAAGAAGGATGATACTCTCCGACCTATTCCACGATTCTCGTAAGCAGAAAGCCAGAGGTGTTCACCAAAATGATAAAAGCAAAGTCATACTTCTTTTAGAATATAGTGATTTGCGATGGAAAGATGACCCATGGGAGTTAATGTCAGAAATGTCTGGACACCTTATAAATACATGATGCATTATGAGATGATACTCTCGGCGAGGATGACATGGATGACATAGGCGGGTGAATTTCAACATTTTTACCCAGCTAATACAAGAAAAGTTTATAACTTTTCAAGATTATTATAAAAGAATTTTACCCAGAAGAATAGGGAATGAGCCGCCAAAGGAAAGGGATTATATCAATGGAACAAAAGATTATGATAAAATATAATTCTTGGGATTATGTGAAAAGCTTTAATAAAGCCCTTTTATATGAAAATGCTAATAGAAAGCATTCATGGTTCACTAAAATATGTTCTCATGTTTTTCGACCAACCAATTCCAAATTGGTTTTGTAAATGAGTGGACTTTATATGGCCGCTCAGTAAAATCTACCCAGAACACTTTAAGAGATTATAATGAATAGGGTGACATATCTCCTAAACATAAGTTAAGAACAAAATAACATCTTTCTTGAGGAATGTCCTTAATGTATTTCTTCGTAGAATTCTCAATCCCTTGATTATGAAATGGTCAGTAGAAGTTAATAATATACAGAAGAATTCCCGTATCTCGGTGAACTTTTTATACAAAGTTTTGGAACAAGCTGATACAAAAGGACCTTGAAGGGAAAATTCATGGTCAAGAAATTTTAGACTTAATAAACAAAACAATCGACAAATATCATAATATAGATCAATTAAAACTACAAGGAGATGATCTCGGTCCTTTTAAACAAATTACAAGGAAACTTCAAATGAATAAAGGGATAATATCTAAATCAGAGGCAATAGCCATATACATGGAAGAAGTGAAAAGAGATCTAGTAAAAAAATCTCGATATGGATATTAAAGATGATATTTCCATGGTGTCAGCAAGCCACACTAATAATGATGATGAAGCATGCATGGCTGGCGAAGCCCAGAGTGATAATAGCAATGAGGAAATTGACATTGATGCTCTCCTCAAAAAATTCCAAGAGCAAGTGGAAGAATCTTTCGACAAAGCCACCTGTAAAGGAAAAGATAAGATGTGAAGAAGGCCCCATAAAAATTAAAATAATTGGGGTAATAAGCCAAAAGACTTAAATAAAGAAGAATAGTAGGCCAGAATAATATGTCAGCCATATGTTGTAATGGAAAGACCACGCCTGTTTGTCGGTCTTATCTTATCACTTTAGATTTCTTGACCTCTATATAAAGAGGCGAAACTTTCTTTAGTGAGACAGGTTTTAGAACCCCCCCCCCCCTTCTTTCTCTCTTTCTAGTAATATTTTCTTTGTAAATTTTGGAGTACGAATAATAAAAATCTTTCAGTTTGGTTGGTACATCATCTTGTGTGGAGTTCTACTCCAGGTGCTTTTAATTTCTAGTTTTTCTTTATGTGCATAGCCTAAATTATAGGCTGGAATAGTTGTGTTGAACTATAACATACTAGGTTACTATCAGAAATGGCGAATGTGTCTATTATTGAGATAGTTTGAACAGTAATACTAAGGTCAAGTATAAGTGATCCAGGCAGTTAATAAAAGGCTGTTGAAGGAATTCGTTGGATTACCCGTTAGCCAGGTGGGCGTGTAGGGTAGATCCGGATAGTAGAAGCTTTCATCAATTATTGCGAGAATTGCTTATGTTTGTAAAGGCCCCTTGAGTAGAACTGAACGATCCGTTATAATTATGGTATCAGGAAGAGGAAGAACAGGAGCTAGTAGAGGTAATATCATCGCTCAAATGGGAAACCAAAAATTGGTAGCAGCAAATATTGCTTCTACAAGTGGTCTAAATACAGACAGTTCGATGTACAAAGAATTTTTGGATTTTATGCAATCCAAACAAAAGAAGTATGACTTATTTTTTATCATTTTGGTCGAACACCTCTGTGCTTTCTTCGTCTATGAGAACTGTGGAATAGGTTGGAGGGACTTTCTTTATGCAATGAAATCAAGTTGAATCAACAAATTAAAAGACATCGTCTACCTTAGGTGCAAGACTCTCATGTCTTTCAAATTCTATAAAGATGTCTTCCTTAGCAAAGTTATGGAGCTGCCAGAGTGTAATTTGGAGCAAGGTTTTTATGGTCTCGCTATTATTCGACCGGTTCTCCCTTGATATTTGTGGATATTATCCAAATGCTTTTTGGTTTCCCATTTGAGCGAGGATATTACCTCTACCAGCTCCTGTTCTTCCTCTTCCTCTCCATGAGGGCGGAGGCCATGAAGGTCAATAATAATAACAATAATAATAATAATAATAATAATAATAATAATAATAATAATTATTATTATTATTATTATTATTATTATTATTATTTAATTTCTGATTAAATCTTTTAGCATTATTTCTCTAATTTGAGCCGTGACTATGTCTGGCTAAAGATTCATATTTATGTCGGATAACTAACTTCGCTTTTATATCTACCATGAAAGATCTATACTTTATTAAAATATAAATAAATTTATATATGGTTTCTTGACTTGGTTCTGAGATGGTGGTACAATAAAATTCGATACTATTGTTATTGGCTTTTTCTTTGTGACTCCGTCTAGCTAGCCGTAGTTCTAAGCCCATTAATGAGTTGAAAAAAGGTGCCTATACCCGGTTAGAACTGCTAGACACATGGGCTCAATAACAATACGTATTAAATCTTGTCAGGCCCTTTGCTCAGGTTAAAGGATTAGATCCTTTCATACAGTCATAAAACTATATTAAATTTGTATATATTTCGATCAAGATTTAATCCTTCCTTGAATTCGGATGCTAATAAACTAGATTGAAGTTATTGTAGCGGACTCTTGCGATCTTGAGAGATCCTGTATTTTGGTATCAAAGCCTAGGAACTTTCATGGTAAATATGAGATTGATGTGAAGTACATGACATAGATATGTTCTTTTCAACATGGATCTAGGAGAAATGAGTACTAAAAGTACTAGATTAGAAGAGGTAGATATACCTCAAAACCTTGATTTGTTCAACAAATGGACTATTCCAAAAATTGATATTAAAACCATTTATGATTATGGTTGGTTTGATAAAATATCTCATAAACAGTTGATTAAAACAACTGATCAATCTTTGGCGTTAAATTTGTCTGAACAGACTATGCGTTTGTTAAATAAATGAGATAGATTTATACAAAACTTAGTATAATTTTTTGCATATTAGCATGATTCAGATTGCTTTTAAACCTTTAGCTATTAAAGGGTTACCCGAGACAGTTTTAGCTGCTCTTTGTGATGCTAGAAATTTAAATTTTCGATAACTTTTGATGGGTTTGATTGAGTCCACGGTAGCATATGGCCCAGTATACTTTAATGCTCAGCCTAATTTGCAGTTATCTTTAACTAATGCTAATATTCTTGATGCTTTAACTTTAAATGTCAAAACGCATGGTTATAATTATGCACCTGGATCTGAATTGATTTGTTTATCTTATAGAATTTATTTTAAATTGCTTTCTAAGTTAAATCCAACATGTAAGTTATATGATACATCTGATCAAACTATTTTAGTAGAAACTAATTTTGCTAAATCTAAGGTCAATACTAGAAGACCTATAAAATAGAAAGAAATTAATTTTCCTACTACTTGGACTTTGGATTCGGTTATATCTCCTAGCCAGATGGCTAATGCTGTCACTAATTCTGAATTTTCTCATATTACTCAAAATCCTAATGGAAGGATTCACATTCAATTTGATGATAAAGTGTTCCTTATAATAGACATTCATTTTTTAATAGAAGATTGCCTGCTATTCATCATATTTCCCTCGATTGAACCGGTGTATGGTCCAGCTCGTAATCGTGCTGCTTCTTTAGATATCATACCTTCGATTATATCTGCTGATCAAAATAAAATAAAAATTGATCCTCATTTGAATATTGTTCAAGATAATGATAATTCTTCTGATATTTCTGATAAGGATATTCCTTCTGTATCCGAAATGGATTTTAATCCTAACAATACTTAATGATGAATGTACACCAAATAGATTTTTAGTCTAGGTTCACTGTCAATAAAGTACATTCAAAATGATTTTTCAAGTGATAAATGGAACCAGTTTAAAACATGATTTTTTGACACTTATAGTGCTAATGGAACTAGTTTGAATCATGGTAAGTATACGGCGAACTTCAAACTTTACAAAATGAGAGCTTTACAATTTAGAGAGAGTGAGAGGGGGGATTTTCTAACCTACCCTTTACAGGCTAAAACTAATCATATGCATAAAAAAAAGAATCTTTGTACAGTAACCGTGGGTCCCATATGTACAGTAACATTGTATCTACTGTTGATCAACAGTGTATCTACTGTTGATGATGACTTTTATTATTAAAGATATACTTCACAGCTTGTCATTTTTCTTTAATTCTGAAGGAATTCTTCCTCCTTTCTCAGCGTATCTTCTGAAGTGAGTTTTTTCGATTCACAAGGTTGAGCCTCTTGAATATCTTCTGCGACGTCATCACTTGTCTCACTTCTCACAGAAGTGACTGATTTCTCGTATTGAGTAATTTTGAGGAGTAGATTCCTCCTGACTTTGTCTAGATAACTATTGATCATCTCCTCTTTATTTCCATCTTGAATGGAGATTTTTCTGGCAATATGCTTAACCGAGCTTTCAACATTATCCCCTTTTGAGGAGTAATACAATATTCTTGGATCCTTCTTGAAATAAGATCCAACAGTTCTTGTCCATATAGAGACTTTGTTTTGAGATCTTTTTTCATCAGTTTGTCCCAAAAATTATTATAAAAGGTTCGACATAAACAAGCAATTTTCTCCTCGGTGAATCCCACTTCCGGGGTCCTTTTATAAATCCAACGAATAGAGAATTCAATGAAGAAATAAATTTGTTCAATTTTTTCAATATAACAGATATGATCTGTATGGTATGATAATAATAATAATTTATTCAAACAAAATAAAGTATTTTGTGTGCAGGATGGACCCTCCTTGGGTAACCAAGGGTCGAGGCAGGGGAAATAACCCAAGAGGAAGGGGAAGATCATCCCCAGGATCATCATCAGGATTGTCATACGGATCCTCTTCTAACTCCCCAATTATACAACAAGGAGGCATGAGTTTGATAAACTCGAAAATCTCTCAAAATGCGGCATCATCGTCAGTACATCTGGAAGATATTCCAGAAAATAGCCCATTATATGCACAACTACAGTCATATTTGTCTCAGAAGCAAAGTGATACTTTTGCCTCTATAGCTAAAGAAGATATTGATGATATCAAATCTTATGAAATGGTATCAAAGAAAGAAATGATATTTCTTTTGTAAAACTCTGAAATTCAGAGAAAAGAAGAACCTTGGAAGATATTCCAGTGATACTTGATTAACGGATTATATTTCCTGGGTGAGTCATACAAAACCCGATCTTATTATGAGACCATTTTGATAAGCACTGGTAGTGTTGAATTTCAGCACTTCTCAGGATACAACACCAGCGAGAATGTTTATAACTTCTCCAAAATGATTATTAAATAGATTATATCTATTGAAGATTGTGGTATTTCCACAATGAAAGAAAGGCAGATCAACCTAAATAAAGTCTGTATGAGTTCCACCTATTAGGGCTATATTAATGCTTTTGATAAGGTCCTCTACTACAATAATGAGAGACATAAGCATACATGGTTTATAAAAATTTGTGCAAAGATATTTGCATAATCAATACCTAATTGTTTTTTGAATTGGTGGTCATACCACGGTCCAACAACAATGATTTTGGTATTAGGGCCTAGGAACTTTCATGGTAAATATGAGATTGAGATAAAATATTTGACATAGATATGCTCTCTTGAACATGGATCTAGGAGAAATGAGTACTAAAAGTACTAGATTGGAAGAGGTAGATATACCTCAGAACCTTGATTTTTAATCAAATAGACTATTCCAAATATTGATATTAAAACCATTTATATTATGGTTGGTTTGATAAAATATCTCATAAACAGTTAATTAAAATAACTGAGCAGTCTTTGGCATTAAATTCATTTGAACAAACTGTTCGTTTGTTAAATAAACGAGATATTGAATTATATAAAACTCAGTATAACTTTTTGCATATTGGCATGGTTCAGATTGCTTAAAAACCTTTAACTCTTAAAGGATTACCCGAGACATTTCTAGCTGCTCTTCGTGATGCTAGAAATTTAAATTTTTGACAATCGTTGATGGGTTCGATTGAGTCCACGGTAGCATATGGCCCAGTATATTTTAATACTCAGCCTAATTTGCAGTTATTTTTAACTGATGCTAACATTCTTTATGCTTTAACTTTAAATGTTAAAATGCATGGTTATAATTATGCACCAGGATTTGAATTGATTTGTCTATCTTATAGAATTTATTTTAAACTACTTTCTACGTTAAATCCAAGATGTAAGTTATATGATACATCTGATCAAACTATTTTAGTAGTAACTAATTTTGCTAAATCTAAGGTCACTACTAGAAGACCTATAAAGTGGGAAGAAATTAATTTTCCTACTACTTGGACTTTGGTTTTGATTTATATCTCTAGCGGATAGCGGATCTTGTCACTAATTCTGATATTCTTATATTACTCAAAATTCTGATGGTAAGATTTGTATTCAGTTTGATGATAAGAGTGTTCCTTATAATAGACATTCATTTTTTGATAAAAGATTACTTGCTATTCAGCGTATTTCGCGGACTGAACCAGTGTATGGTCCAGCTCATAATCGTGCTGCTTCTTTACATACCAAACCCTCGACTATATCTGTTGATCAAAATTAAATTAAAATTGATCCTCGTTTGAAATATGTTCAAGCTCATGATAATTCTTCTGATGTTTCTGATAAAGATATTCCTTCTGCATTCGAGATGAATTTTAATCCAAACAATACTTGATGATAATGTACACCAAATAGGTTTTAGTCCAGGTTCACTGGCGCAAAAATATATTCAAAATGAATTTTTAAGTGATAAATGGAACCAATTTAGAAATTGGTTTTTTTGACACTTATAGTAATGATGATTTAAATAATATTTCTCAAGAGTTTTATGAAACTTGTGCTTTGCATAATCAAATTATGTATTTTGTTCCTTGGTTTATAACCACGTATTTACCTTTATTCATCAACGTTCTTGAACGATCTTATAAAGACGGATCCGGTAATATTATTAAGGCTGTTTATCCACCTCAGCCATCTTTTATTTTACCAAATAATACTGGTATCACCTTTACTGCCTTTCAAAAATTTGTTGAAGAAAATATTGCGGCAGTCAGCATCAATGAAATTAATTATTTGATTTCTCAAAATAATTATTTGGGACTTTATGTTAAAGTTTTGGGTGAACAGATTAGTTCCCTTGATAAAAAATTAGATGAATTAACTGCTTTGATAATTCAAATAAAAAATGATTTAAAAACTTCTGAAACAGCTTCTACTTCTAAAAATAATTCAAAAACTCAGATTATTTCTTGTCATAAGCAAAGTCCCCCTGAGATTAGGGATTTTAAATTTAAACCACTGTATGATTTGGAAGAACTTCTTAATAAAAAGTTGTCTGAATTTGGTGCAAAACCTCTGGATTTATCAGAAAATTTTGCTAATGAAATGGAAAACACTTTTGATTTTAAAAATCATTTTTCTTTAGAAATTAATAAACGTCGTGGTTATCCTAAGAAAAATGGTGGTAATACTAAGATTGCTCATAAAACTAGCATGTAAACCTACTATTATTCCAGACCAATTCCTCAAGATGTGCTTATAGAGGAATGAAACTGGAACAAGACTAATACCTCTTATAGTGGGTCTGAAATTTATGAATGGAATCTTGATGGTTTGACTGATAGATAGTTTACTATTCTTGTTCATAGAATGCTTATGTATGCAACTATCTATAGAAGTGTTAAAAACACAGACATAAATATTTGTAAAATGATTATTGCATGTTTTACTGGCCAACTTCGAGGTTTGTAGGAAAATTATATGAGCATTGAGGCTAAATCTGCGGTGATAAATGCTGCTTCTGATACTGAAAGTGCTGATAACTTAGGCATGACTCTAGTGAAAAATAGAGAAGACGCTATTTATAACTTGGTCTTAACCATTTTAGAACATTTTAATGATTGATTTACTAATCAGCATGAGACTGTTTGTACCCTGTTAAATGGTCTACGATGTAGAACCTCGGGAGAATTTTGATGGTATAAAGATACTTGTATGAGTAGGGTGATGGAACTACCCGAAAACAATTATGAGCATTGGAAAGCTAAGTTTATAGATGGTCTTCCCCCTTTATTTGCTGAGAGAGTTAGAAAGACTCTAAAGAACGCACATGGTGAAATTCCTTATAAGGATTATACTTATGGTAAGCTGATAGGAGTTTACATTCAAGAGGGTATAAATTTGTGCAATGAATTGAAACTATCCAGACAGCTTAAGATGGATAAGCTTAAGGAAAGATCTCAGCTTGGAGACTTTTGTACCCAGTTCAATTTACGTGATACTTCGGCTAATAGCAAGAAGAAGAAGCATAGAGATTCTAGGTATCTTGATAAACCTTACAAGAAGAAGAGGTCAAGATATAGATCTAAGGAAGAGCGAGACGCTAGAAAAGCCATTTGTAAGTCTAATAGATTTACCAAGAATAGGTCTAAGCGTGAGCTCACCAAGATTAAGTGTTATAAGTATGGTAATTTCGGTCATATAGCACCCAATTATAAGCTTGAAAAGCTGAAGACCTTGGAATTAGATGAAGAAATTCATGATAAGGTTTATAGTTTCTTATACACTTCTGGTTTTGACTCCGATTATGATTCTGCTTTAGGTTCTGAAGAAGAGATTGATTTGCCTAATTTATCTGATAGTAATCAGAATGTTAATATGAATGCTTGCAATGATTGCCATGGTGATATTTGCTCTTGTGAAAATGATGAAGTTTAAAAATTGCAATCTCAATTTGAAGATTTGAATTTGACTACTATGACTTCTGATAATGTGATAGAACTTTTGAAAGAAGTTACTGATAATAATATTCGTGAAAAAATTATTCAATTAGATGTTAATAATAATGCTAGTTCTAGTTTTTCAAAAAATTCTATAAAACAAAAGAATGATTTTGAATTTGAGTACTCTGCACCTTATTCTTTGTCGAAAATTAGTAACAGACTTTATAAACAAACTATTTCTACACAAGATGCTTCTTTTGATGATTTGAAAAATGAAGTTGAAAATTTGAAAAATGAGATTAAATCTCTTAAACAAAATCAAATGATTTGTGATCATCGTCTTACTCTGATAGAGACTGTTAATAACAAAGGTAAAAATATTGCTGAAGATAATACTCTTGCAAAACCTTTTAATCTTGATCCAAGACAAGGTATGTTTCTAGGAATGATGTAAATTGTTACTGCTCATAAACGGTATGTTAAATGCACCATATTTATTGATAATAGCTTCTCGATAACTGATATTGCTATGATTGATAGTGGAGCCGATGTTAGTTGTATTCAAAAAGGTCTTGTTCCTACTAAATATTTTGAAAAAACTACTCATATGGTCAAATTTGCTTCTGGTCATGCTTTAGATATAAAGTATAAATTACCTAATACTCGCATTTGCCAAAATAAAGTTTGCATTCCGCATTTCTTTTTCTTGGTTAAAAATCAGTAATACCCTTCAATTATACTTGGAACCCCTTTTATAAATGCTATTTATCCTTGTACTAGCATAAATGCTAAGGGTTTTTTTGCTACTTATGAAGGCGAAGATATTAGTTATACTTTTATCATTGACCCTATTTCTCGTCATATTAATGCTTTGATTAATATGAAACAAAAGCATGTGGATTCTCTGTAACTTGAATTGTTTAGTATAAATATATTTGATACTTTGAAATCCACCAAAGTACAGGAAAAAATTAAATTAATTTCTGAACAAATTGCTATTGATATTTGTGCTGATCATCCTAGTGCTTTTTGGAATAAAAAAAGCATATTGTTACTCTTCCCTATGAAGATGATTTCTCTGAGAATAATATTCCTACTAAATTTCGTCCTTGTCAGATGAACACCGAATTGGTGGAATTCTTCAAAAAGAAAATTGATAATTTTTTACAAAAGAGTTTGATAAAACATTCAAAATCACCTTGGTCTTGTACTGCATTTTATGTCAACAATGCTGCTGAAAGGGAATGAGGTGTTCCTAGATTGGTTATCACTTATAAACCTTTAAATAAATATTTAAAGTGGATTAGGTGTCCTATTCACAACAAAAAGGATTTGTTGTCCAAATTATATGATGCCAAAATATTTTCAAAATTTGATTTAAAATCAGGATATTGGCAGATCCAACTATTTAAATAGCATGCTTATAGAATTGCTTTTAATGTCCCATTTGGACAATACGAATGGAATGTGATGCCATTTGGTTTGAAAAATGCTTCTTTTGAATTTCAGAAAATCATGAATGATATTTTCAACCCATATTTGGACTTCATCAGTGTTTATATTGATGATATTTTGGTATTTTCATAAACATTTGAAATGCATATTAACCATCTAGACATTTTCAAAGAAATTGTGATACAAAATGGTTTGGTAATTTCTAAACCAAAAATAAGTTTATTTCAAACTAATGTTCACTTTCTTGGACATCATATTTGTCAAGGGAAAGTCACCTCGATTCAAAGATCAATTGACTTTGCATCAAAATTTCCTGATGTTATCACCAACAAGACTCAATTGCAAAGATTTTTGGGAAGTTTAAATTACATATCCCCCTGTTATAAAATTTATCTCGTGATTTGGCCCCTTTTACAACAAGCTGAAAAAGGATCATAACTCTCCTTGGACTAATAGTCATACCGCTTTGATAAAGGATATTAAACTCCGTGTTCAATCTTTAGCTTGCTTAACTCTTGCTAATCCTGCTTGGCAAAAGATTATTGAGACAAATACGTCTAATATTGGCTATGGTGGGATTTTAAAACAAATTAATCCCAATGACAAAAATGAATATTTGATCAGATTTCATTTTGGGAAATAGAGCGAAGCCTAGAAGAAATATGCTACGTTGGCTCATGAAATGTTAACCATCGTTAAATGTGTGTTGAAATTCCAGGACGATTTATACAATCAAAAGTTTTTGATAAAAATTGATGCTCAATCTGTGAAGTATATGTTTAATAAATATTTTAAACATGATGCTTCAAAATTAATATTTGCTAGGTGCCAGGCCTAGCTAGTTCCTTTTGATATTGAAATCCAATATAAAAAAAGGAGTGATAACTCTCTTTCGAATTTTCTATCCAGAGAATATTTAACTTCATGATGAGTTTTTATTCAGTTTTCTTTTGATGGAAAAACTTTAATCACTATATTAAAGGTAATTCCTCTTGATAAAGATTTACAAGAATTAATATTATGGAAAATTATAGATGATATCTTTCGAGAAGATTTCTCTATTCATGATTATGAAAAAATCATCAATTTTGAAGAAGAAAATTTCTACAGCGACTACTATGACGCATCCAAATAAAACAAAGTGTTTTGTTTGTAGTATGGACCCTCCTTGGGTACCAAGAGTTGAGGCAGGGGAAATAACCCAAGAGGAAGGGGAAGATAATCCCTAGGATCATCATCAGGATCGTCATACGGATCCTCTTCTAACTTCCCAATTATACACGAGGAGGAATGAGTTTGATAAACTCCGAAATCTCTCAAAATGCGGCATCATCGTCAGTACATCTGGAAGATATTGCAGAAAATAGCCCGTTATATGCACAACTACAGGCATATTTGTCTCAGAAGCAAAGTGATACTTTTGCCTCTATCGCTAAAGAAGATATTGATGATATCAAATCTTATGAAAAGGTATCAAAGAATGAAGTGATATTTCTTTTGGAAAACTCTGAAATTCAGAGAAAAGAAGAACCCTGAAAGATATTCCTGCGATATTTGATTAACGAATTTTATTTCCCGGGTGAGTCATACAAAACCTGATCTTATTATGAGACCATTTTGATAAGCACTAATAGTGTTGAATTTCAGTACTTCTCAGGATACAACACCAGCGAAAATGTTTATAAATTGTCTTAAATGATTATTAAACATATTATATCTATTGAAGATTGTGGTATTTTCACAATGAAAGAAAGCCAGATCTGCCTAAATAAAGTCTCTATGAGTTTCACCTATTGGGACTATATTAATGCTTTTGATAAGGTCCTCTATTACAATAATGAAAGACATAAGCATACATGGTTTATAAAAATTTGTGCAAAGATATTTCCAGAATCAATTCCTAATTGGTTTTTTAATCGTTGGTCCTACCACGGTCCAACAACAAAGATTTTGCCTGATACATTTCTTAAATTATATAAAGAATGAGTTAAAGTTTTACCAGATCTCAATGAGTTATATCACACAGATCATATCTGTTATATTGAAAAAATTGAACAAATTTATTTTTTCATTGAATTATCTATCCCATGGATTCATAAATGGAACCCGGAAGTGGGATTCACCGAGGAACAAATTCCTTATTTATATAGAACCTTTTATAATAATTTTTGGGATAAATTGATGAAAAAAGATCCCAAAACAAAGTCTCTATATGGACAAGAACTGTTGGATCTTATTGCAAAATGTATCCAAGAATATTGTGTTTCTCCTCAAAAGGGGATAATTGTTGATAGCTCTGTTAGACATATTGGCAAGAAAATTTCCATTCAAAATGGAAATAAAGAAGAAATGATTAATAGTTATCTGGACGAGGTCAGGAGGAATCTACTCCTCAATATTACCCAATACGAGAAATCAGACACTTCTATGAGAAGCGAGACAAGTGATGATGTTGCAGAAGAAATTCAAGAGGCTCAACCTGATGAGTCAGAAAAACATAATTCAGAAGATACACTGAGAAAGGCAGAAGATTTCCTTCGAGAACTAAAGAAAAAGGACAAACTGTAAAGTTTATCTTTAACAGTAAAAGCCACTATCAACAGTAGATACGCTGTTACTGTACATATGTGACTCACTGATAAGGGCCCACAACTATTGTACAAAGGTTCCTTTTCTTTTCAATAAATAAGCTTAGTTTTAGTATAGAAGAGGCAGGTTAGAAAACCCTCTCTCTCTAAATTGTAAAGCTCTTCTTTTGTAAAGTTTGAGTTCATTGAATACTTACCGAAGTTAATAAAGTGTATAGTTCTCTCGTAGGCCTTGGATTTAGCCACCTTTACAAGGTATTATTATATTTATGTTTAATTCTTTTAGTATTATTTCTTAGATTTGAGCTGTGACGATGTTCGGCTAAAGATTCATATCTATGTCAGATAACTAACTTCGCTTTTATATCTACCATGAAAGATCTAGACTTTATCAAAATATAAATAAATTTATATATGGTTTCTTGACTTGGTTCTGAGATGGTGGTAAAGTCAGATTCGATACAACACGTTATTGGCTTTGTCTTTGTGACTCCGTCTAGCCAGCCGTGGTTTTAAGCCCGTTAATAAGTTGAAAAAGGGAGCCTATACCCAGTTAAAACTCTAGACACATGGGCTCAATAACAATACGTATAGACTCTTGACAAACCCTTTGTTTGGGTAAAAAGATTATATTCTTCCATAAAGTCATAAAACTATATTAAATTTGTATATATTTCGATTCATATTTCTTCCTTGAATTTGAAATGCTAACCCTGCTTGGCAAAAGATTATTGAGACAGATGCGTCTAATATTGGCTATGGTGGAATTTTATAACAAATTAATCCCAACGACAAAAAATGAATATTTGATCAGATTTCATTCTGGGAAATGGAGCGAATCCCAGAAGAAATATGCTACAGTGGCTCATGAAATGTTAACCATCGTTAAATGTGTGTTGAAATTCAGGACAATTTATACAATCAAAAGTTTTTGATAAAAACTGATGCTCAATCTGTGAAGTATATGTTTAATAAAGATTTTAAACATGATGCTTCAAAATTAATATTTGCTAGGTGACAGGCACAACTAGCTCCTTTTGATTTTGAAATCCAATATAAAAAAGGGAGTGATAACTCTCTTCCATATTTTCTATCTAGAGAATATTTAACTTCATGATGAGTTTTTATTCAGTTTTCTTTTGATGAAAAAAACTTTAATCCCTATATTAAAGGTAATTCCTCTTGATAAAGATTTACAGGAAGTAATCTTATGGAAAATTATCGATGATATCTTTCGAGAAGATTTCTCTATTCATGATTATGAAGAAATCATCAATTTCGATGAAGAAAATTACTGCAGTGACTACTATGGCACATCCGAATAAAAAAAAGTGTTTTGTGTGCAGGATGGACCCTCCTTGCGTAACCAAGGGTAGACGCAAGGGAAATAACCAAAGAGGAAGGAGAAGATTACCCCCAGGATCATCATCAGGATCGTCATACGGATCCTCTTCTAATACCAAGTGACAGGATCTCTGAAGACTAGTGGTAATCCGCGTGGTCAACTGCAATCTAGTTTATTATAATCCAAATTCAAGGAAGAAATCCGAATAGAAATATATACAAATTTAATATAGTTTTATGATTGTATGGAAGGATATAATCATTTTACCCAAGCAAAGGGTTTGTAAAGAGTCAATATGTATTATTATTGAGCCCATGTGTCTAGCAATTCTAACCGGGTATAGGTGCCCTCTTTCAACTCATTAACGGGCTTAGTACCATGGCTGCCTAGACGGAGTCACAAAGACAAAGCCAATAACGTGTTGTATCGAATCTGACTGTACCACCATTTCGGAACCAAGTCAAGAAATCATATATAAATTTATTTATATTTTGATAAAGTCTAGATCTTTCATGGTAGATATAAAAGTGAAGTTAATTATCCGACATATATATGCATCTTTAGCCAGACATAGTCACAGCTCATATCTAAGAAATAATACTAAAATATTTAAACAAAAATAAAATAATACCTTGAAAAGGTGGCCGACTCCAAGGCCTACGAGAGAACTATACACTTTACTAACTCCGGTAAGTATTAGACGAACTCAAACTTTAAAAAAGAAGACCTTTACAATTTAGAGAGAGAGAAAGAGAGAGAGAGGGTTTTCTAACCTGTCTCTTATATACTAAAACTATGCTTATTTATAGAAAAGAGAAATAATGTTTGTACAGTAGTTGTGGGCCCTTATTAGTGGGTCCCATATGTACAGTAACAATGTATCTACTGTTGATAGTGGCTTTTACTGTTAAAGATAAACTTCACTGCTTGTCCTTTTTCTTTAGTTCTCGGAGGAAATCTTTCGCCTTTCTTAGCGTATCTTCTGAATTATGTGTTTTCGACTAATCAGGTTTAGCCTCTTGAATATCTTCTGCAAATCATCAGTTGTCTCACTTCTCATAGAAATGTCTGATTTCTCGTATAAAGTAATATTGAGGAGTAGATTCCTCCTCACTTCGTCCAGATAACTATTAATCATTTCTTCTTTATTTCCATCTTGAAAGGACATTTTTCTGGCAATATGTCTAACGGTGCTATCAACAATTATCCCCTTTTGAGGAGAAGTACAATATTCTTAGATCCTTTTTGCAATAAGATCCAGTAGTTCTTGTCCATATAGAGACTTTGTTTTGGGATCTTTTTTCATCAATTTATCCCAAAAATTATTATAAAAGATTCTATATAAACAAGGAATTTGCTCCTCGGTGAATTCCACTTCCGGGGTCAATTTATGAATTCATGGGATAGAGAATTCAATGAAAAAATAAATTTGTTCATTTTTTTCAATATAATAGATATAATCTGTGTGATATAACTTGTTGAGATCTGGTGAAACTTTAACCTATTCTTTATATAATTTAAGAAATGGATCAGGTAAAATCTTTGTTGTTGGGCCGTGGTATGACCACAAATTCAAAAACCAATTAGGGATTGATTCTGCAAATATCTTTGCACAAATTTTTATAAACCATGTATGCTTATGTCTCTCATTATTGTAGTAGAGGACCTTATCAAAAGCATTAATATAGTCCGAATAGGTGACTCATAGAGACTTTATTTAGGCTGATCTGACTTTCTTTCATTGTGGAAATACCCCAATCTTCAATAGATATAATCTGTTTAATAATCATTTTGGAGAAATTATAAACATTCTCGCTGGTGTTGTATCTTGAGAAGTGCTGAAATTCAATACTACCAGTGCTTATCAAAATGGTCTAATAATAAGAACAAATTTTGTATGACTCACCCGGGAAATATAATCTGTTAACAAAGCATCGCTGGAATATCTTTCAGGGTTCTTCTTTTCTTTGAATTTCAAAGTTTTCTAAAAGAAATATCATTTCTTTCTTTGATACCTTTTTATAGGATTTGATATCATCAATACCTTCTTTAGCTAAAGAGGCAAAAGTATCACTTTGCTTCTGAGATAAATATGCCTGTAGTTGTGCGTATAATGGGCTATTTTCTGGAATATCTTCCGGATGTACTGACGATGATGCCGTATTTTGAGAGATTTTGGAGTTTATCAAACTCATTCCTCCTCGTTGTATAATTGGGGAGCTAAAGACGATCTCGTATGACGATCCTGATGATGATCCTGGGGATGATCTTCCTCTTCCTCTTGCGTTATTTCCCCTACCTTGACCCTTGGTTACCTAAGGAGGGTCCATCCTGCACACAAAACACTTTGTTTTATTCGGATGCATCATAGTAGTCACTGCAGTAATTTTCTTCAAAGAAATAGATGATTTATTAATAATCATGAATAAAAAAATCTTCTCGAAAGATCTCATCGATAATTTTCCATAATATTAATTCCTGTAAATATTTATCAATAGGAATTACCTTTAATATAGTGATTAAAGTTTTTTCACCAAAGAAAACTGAATAAAAACTCATCATGAATATAAATATTCTCTAGATAGAAAATCTGGAAGAGAGTTATCACTCCCTTTTTTATATTGGATTTCAAAATCAAAAGGAGCTAGCTGAGCCTAGCACCTAGCAAATATTAATTTTGAAGCATCATGTTTAAAATCTTTATTAAACATATACTTCACAGAATGAGCATCACTTTTTATCAAAAACTTTTGATTGTATAAATCGTCCTGGAATTTCAACACACATTTAACGATAGTAAACATTTCATGAGCCACCGTAGCATATTTCTTCTGGGCTTCGCTCCAATTCCTAGAATGAAATCTGATCAAACATTCATTTTTGTCGTTGGGATTAATTTGTTTTAAAATCCCACCATAGCGAATATTACACGCATCTGTCTAAATAATCTTTTGTCAAGCAGGGTTAGCAAGAGTTAAGCAATGTAAAGATTGAACACGAAGTTTAATATCCTTTACCAAAGCGGTATGACTATCAGTCCAAGGAGATTTATGATCTTTTTTCAGCCTGTCATATAAAGGGGCCAAATCACGAAATATATTTTTATAAAAGGGAGATATGTAATTTAAACTTCCCAAAAATCTTTGCAATTGAGTCCTGTCAGTGATAACATCAGGAAATTTTGATGCAAAGTCAATTGATCTTTGAATCGGGGTGACTTTCCCTTGACAAATATGATGTCCAAGAAAGCAAACATTAGTTTGAAATAAACTCATTTTTGGTTTAGAAATTACCAAACCATTTTGTATCACAATTTTTTTGAAAATGTCTAGATGCTTAATATGCAATACAAATGTTTTCGAAAATACCAAAATATCATCAATATAAACAATGATGAAGTTCAAATATTTGTTGAAAATATCATTCATGATTTTCTGAAATTCAGAAGGAGCATTTTTCAAACCAAATGACATCATATTCCATTTGTATTGTCCAAATGAGATATTAAAAGCATTTATATAAGCATGCTCTTTAAATATTTGGATATGCCAATATCCTTATTTTAAATTAAATTTTGAAAATATATCGGCATCATATAATCTTGACAACAAATCATTTTTGTTGGGAATTGAATACCTAATCCACTTCAAATATTTACTTAATGGTTTATAATTGATAACCAATCTAGGGACACCACGTTCCCTTTCATCAGCATTGTTGACATAAAATGCAGTACAAGACCAAGGTGATTTTGAAGGTTTTATCAAACCCTTTTGTAGCAAATTATCAATTTCCTTTTTGCAGAATTCCACCAATTTGGTGTTCATCAAACAAGGACGAGATTTAGTGGGAATATTATTCTCAGAGAAATCATTTTCATAGGAAGAGTAGCAATATGCTTTTTTTGATTCCAAAAAGCACTGGGATGATCAGCACAAATATCAAAAGCAATTTGTTCAGAAATTAATTTAATTTTTTCCTGTACTTTGGTGGATTTGAAAGTATCAAATATATTCATACTAAACAATTCAAGTTGCAGAGAATTAACATGCTTTTGTTTCATATTAATCAAAGCATTAATATCATGAGAAACAGGGTCAGTGATAAAAGTATTAATAATATCTCAGTCTTCATAAGTAGCAGAAAAATCGTTTGCATTTATGCTAGTAAAAGGATAACTAACATTTATAAAAGGGGTTCCAAGTATAATTGGAGGGTATAACTGATTTTTAACCAAGAAAAATAAATGCGGAATGCAAACTTTATTTTAGCAAATGCGAGTTTTAGGTAATTTATACTTTATATCTAAAGCATGACCAGCAGCAGATTTGACCATATGAGTAGTTTTTTCAAAATATTTAGTAGGTACAATACCTTTTTGAATACAACTAACATCGGCTCCACTGTCAATTATAGCAATATCAGATTCGACAAGCAATTATCAATCAATATGGTGCATTTAACATACCATTTATGAGCAATAACAATTTGCATTATTCCTAGATACATACGTTGTCTCGGATCAAGATTAAAAGGTTTTGCAAGAGTATTATCTTCAACAATATTTTTACCTTTGTTATTAACAATCTCTGTCTAAGTAAGACAATGATCACAAATCATTTGATTTTGTTTAAGAGATTTAATCTCATTTTTCAAATTTTCAACTTCATTTTTCAAATCATCAAAGGAAGCATCTCGTGTGGAAATAGTTTGTTTATAAAGTCTGTTACTAATTTCAAACAAAGAATATGGTGCAGAGTACTCAAATTCAAAATCATTCTTTTGTTTTTTAGAATTTTTTGAAAAACTAGAACTAGCATTATTATTAACAGCTAATTGAATAATTTTTTCATGAAGATTATTGTCAGTAACTTCTTTCAAAAGTTCTATCACATTATCAGAAGTAATAATATTCAGATTCGAATCTTCAAATTGAGATTGCAATTTATAAAATTTAACATTTTCACCAGAGCAAATATCACCATGACAATTATTGCAAGCATTCATATTAACAATCTAATTACTATCAGAAAAATCAGGCAAATCAATCTCTTCTGCAGAACCTGTAGCAAAATCATAATCGGACTCAGAACCAGAAGTGTATAAGAAACTATAAACCTTATCATGAATTTCTTCATCTAATTCCAATGTCTTCAGCTTTTCAACCTTACAATTGGGTGCTATATGACCGAAATTACCACACTTATAACGCTTAATCTTGGCGAGCTCATGCTTAAACATATTCTTGGTAATTCTATTAGACTTATGAAAGGCTTTTCTAGTGTCTCGCTCTTCGTTATATCTATATCTAGACCTCTTCTTCTTGTAAGGTTTATCAGGATACCTAGAATCTCTAAGCTTCTTCTTCTTGCTATTAGCCGAAGTATCAGGTAATTCGAACTGGTTACAAAAGTCTCCAAGCTGAGATCTTTCCTTAAGCTTATCCATCTTAAGTTGTCTGGAGAGCTTCAATTCATTGCAAAAATTCATACCTTCTTGAGTGCGAACTCCTATCAGCTTACCATAAGTATAATCCTTATAAGGTATTTCACCATGTGTGTTCCTTAGAGTCTTTCTAACTCTCGGCAAATAAAGGTGGAAGGCCATCTATAAACTTATCTATCCAATGCTCATAACCGTTTTCGGATAGTTCCATCACCCTACTCATATAAGTATCTTTATACCATCGAAATTCTCCCAAGGTTCTACATCGTAGACCATTTAACAGGGTATGAATAATCTCATGCTGATTGGTAAATCTACCATTAAAATGTTCTAAAATAATTAAGACCAAGGTATAAACAACCTTTTCTCTAGTTTTCATTAGAGCCATGCCTAAGTTATCAACACCTTCAGTATCAGAAGTAGCATTTATCACTGTAGCTTTAGCCTCAGTGCTCATATAATTATCCCACCAACCTCGGAGTTGGCCAAGAAAACTTGCAATAATCATTTTGCAAATATTTGTATCTGTGAGTTTAACACTTCTACAGATAGTTGCATACGTAAGCATTCTAGGAACAAGAATAGTTAATTGTCTATTAGTCAAAGAATCAAGATTCCATTCATAAATTTCAGACCCACTATAAGAGGTATTAGTCTGGTTCTACTCTCGTTCCTCTATAAGCATATCTTGAGGAATTAGTCTAGAATAATAGTAGGTTTGCATGCCAGGTTTATGAGCAAACTTAGTATTACCACCATTCTTCTTGGGATGACCACGAAGTTTATTAAATTCTAAACAAACATGATTTTTAAATCAAAAATGTTTTCCATTTTATCAGCAAAATTTTCTGACAAATCCAGAGGTTTTGCACAAAATTCAGACAATTTTTTATCAAGAAGTTCTTCCAAATCATATGGTGTTTTAAATTTAAAATCCCTAATCTCAGTGGCCTTTGCACATGACAAGAAATAATCCAAGCTTCTGAATTATTTTTAGAAGTAGAAGTCGTTTGAGAAGTTTTTAAATCATTTTTTATTTGAATTATCAAATAATTGCTTTGATAATTTAAATAAAAAATGATTTAAAAACTTCTCAAACGGCTTCTACTTCTAAAAATAATTCAGAAGCTCAGATTATTTCTTGTCATGAGCAAAGGTCCCTTGAGATTAGGGATTTTAAATTTAAACCACCGTATGATTTGGAAGAACTTCTTGATAAAAAGTTGTGCGGATTTGATGAAAAACCTGCGATTTGTCGAAAATTTTGCTAATAAATGGAAAACACTTTTGATTTAAAAATCATGTTTGCTTAGAATTTAATAAACTTCGTGGTCAATCTGAAGATTGGTGGTAATACTAAGTTTGCTCATAAACCTAGCATGCAAACCTACTATTATTCGGACCAACTCCTCAAGATGTGCTTATAGAGGAACGAGACTGAACTGCTAATACCTCTTATATTGGGTCTGAAATTTATGAATGGAATCTTGATTCTTTGACTAATAGACAATTAACTATTCTTGTTCATAGAATGCTTATGTATGCAACTATCTGTAAAAGTGTTAAAAACACAGATAGATAAACTTGCAAAATAATTATTGTAGGTTTTACTGTCCAACTCTGAGGTTGGTGGGATAATTATATGAGCATTGAGGCTAAAACTGTGGTGATAAATGCTACTTTTGATACTAAAGGTGTTGATAACTTAGGTATGGCTCTAGTGAAAAATAGAGAAGACGTTGTTTATACCTTGGTCTTAACCATTTTAGAACATTTTAATGGTAGATTTAGCAATCAACATGAGATTATTCGTACCCTGTTAAATGGTCTACGATGTAGAACCTTGGGAGAATTTTGATGGTATAAATATACTTATATGAGTAGGGTGATGGAACTACCCGAAAACAGTTATGAGCATTAGAAAGCTAAGTTTGTAGATGGCCTTCACCCTTTATTTGCCGAGAGAGTTAGAAAGACTCTAAGGAACACACATGGTGAAATTCCTTATAAGGATTATACTTATGGTAACCTGATAGGAGTTTGCACTCAAGAAGGTATAAATTTGTGCAATGAATTGAAGCTATCCAGAAAGCTTAAGATGGATAAGCTGAAGGAAAGATCTCAGCTTAGAGACTTTTGTACCCAATTCGGTTTACCTAATACTTCGGCTAATAGCAAGAAGAAGAAGCATAGAAATTTTAGGTATCCTGATAAACCTTACAAGAAGAAGAGGTCTAGATATAGATCTAAGGAAGAGCGAGACACTAGAAAAGCCATTTGTAAGTCTAATAGATTTACCAAGAATAGGTCTAAGCATGAGTTCGCCAAGATTAAATGTTATAAGTGTGGTAATTTCTGTCATATAGCACCCAATTGTAAGCTTGAAAAGTTAAAGACCTTGGAATTAGATGAAGAAATTCATGATAAGGTTTATAGTTTCTTATACACTTCTAGTTCTGAGTTCGATTATGATTCTGCTTCAGGTTCTGAAGAAGAGATTGATTTGCCTAATTTATCTGATAGTAATCAGAATGTTAATATGAATGCTTGCAATAATTGTCATTGTGATATTTTCTCTTGTGAAAATGTTGAATTTTATAAATTGCAATCTTAATTTGAAGATTTGAATATGAATACTATTACTTCTGATAATGTGATAGAGCTTTTGAAAGAAGTTACTGATAATAATCTTCGTGAAAAAATTATTCAATTAGTTGTTAATAATAATGCTAGTTCTAGTTTTTCAAAAGATTCTAAAAAACAAAAGAATGATTTAGAATTTGAGTACTCTGCACCTTACTCGTTGTCTGAAATTAGTAACCAACTTTATAAACAAACTATTTCTACACAAGATGCTTCCTTTGACGATTTACAAAATGAAGTTGAAATTTGAAAAATGAGATTAAATCTCTTAAACAAAATCAAATGATTTGTGATCATCGTCTTACTCAAATAGAGACTGTTAATAACAAAGGTAAAAATATTGTTGAAGATAATACTCTTGCAAAACCTTTTAGTCTTGATCCGAGACAAGATATGTTTCTAGGAATGATGCAAATTGTTACTGCTCATAAATAATATGTTAAATGCACCATATTGATTGATAATAGCTTCCGATGCTTTATTATTGCTATGATTGATAGTGGAGCTGATGTTAGTTGTATTCAAGAAGGTCTTGCACCTACTAAATATTTTGAAAAAGACTACTCATATGGTCAAATCTGCTTCTGGTCATGCTTTAGATATAAAGTATAAATTACCTAATACTCGCATTTGCCAAAATAAAGTTTGCATTCGGCATTTATTTTTCTTGGTTAAAAATCAGTTATACCCTCCAATTATACTTGGAACCCCTTTTATAAATGCTATTTATCCTTTTACTAGCATAAATGCTAACAGTTTTTCTGCTACTTATGAAGACAAAGATATTAGTTATACTTTTATCATTGGCCCTATTTCTCGTGATATTAATGCTTCGATTAATATGAAACAAAAGCATGTTGATTCTCTACAAATTGAATTGTTTAGTATGAATATATTTGATACTTTGAAATTCACTAAAGTACAAGAAAAAATTAAATTAATTTCTGAACAAATTGCTATTGATATTTGTGTTGATCTTCCTAGTGCTTTTTGGAATCGAAAAAAGAATATTGTTACTCTTCCCTATGAAGATGATTTCTCAGAGAATAATATTCCTATAAATCTCGTCCTTGTTAGATGAACACCATATTGGTGAAATTCTGCAAAAAGGAAATTAATTATTTGCTACAAAAGGGTTTGATAAAACCTTCAAAATCACCTAGGTCTTGTACTGCGTTTTATGTCAACAATGTTGCTAAAAGGGAACGAGGTGTCCCTAGATTGGTTATCAATTATAAACCTTTAAATAAATATTTAAAGTGGATTAGGTATCCTATTCCCAACAAAAATGATTTGTTGTCTAGATTATATGATGCTAATATATTTTCAAAATTTGATCTAAAATCAGGATATTGACTGATCCAAATATTTAAAGAGCATGCTTGTAGAATTGGTTTTAATGTCCCATTTGGACAATACGAATGGAATGTGATGCCATTTGGTTTGAAAAATGCTCCTTTTGTATTTTAGAAAATCATGAATGATATTTTCAACCCATATTTGGACTTCATCATTGTTTATATTGACGATTGGAATTTTCGAAAACGTTTAAAATGCATATTAAGCATCTAGACATTTTCAAAAAAATTGTTATACAAAATGGTTTGGTAATTTCTAAA
Source organism: Solanum pinnatisectum (assembly GCA_035578085.1). Taxonomy (NCBI): domain Eukaryota; kingdom Viridiplantae; phylum Streptophyta; class Magnoliopsida; order Solanales; family Solanaceae; genus Solanum; species Solanum pinnatisectum. The sequence goes on along the minus strand of CM069081.1, from coordinate 12,289,748 downwards.
CCAAAAATGAGTTTATTTCAAACTAATGTTTGCTTTCTTGGACATCATATTTTTCAAGGGAAAGTCACCCCGATTCAAACATCAATTGTCTTTGCATCAAAATTTCCTGATGTTATCACCGACAAGACTCAATTGCAAAGATTTTTTGGAAGTTTAAATGGCATATCCCCCTTTAATAAAAATTTATCTTGTGATTTGGCCCCTTTATATGACAGGCTGAAAAAGGATCATAAATCTCCTTGGACTGATAGTCATACTACTTTGGTAAAGGATATTAAACTTTGTGTTCAATCTTTACCTTGCTTAAATCTTGCTAACTCTGCTTGGCAAAAGATTATTGAGACAAATGCGTCTAATATTGGTTATGGTGGGATTTTAAAACAAAGTAATCCCAATGACCAAAATGAATATTTGATTAGAATTCATTCGGGGAAATAGAGAGAACCCCAGAAGAAATATGCTACGGTGGCTCATGAAATGTTAATCATCGTTAAATGCGTGTTGAAATTCCAGGACGATTTAAACAATCAAAAGTTTTTGAGAAAAACTGATGCTTAATCTGTGAAGTATATGTTTAGTAAAGATTTTAAAAATGATGCTTCAAAATTAATATTTGCTAGGTGGTAGGCACAGCTAGCTCCTTTTGATTTTGAAATCCAATATAAAAAAAGGGAGTGATAACTCTCTTCCGGATTTTCTATCTAGAGAATATTTAACTTCATGATGAGTTTTTATTCAGTTTTCTTTGATGGAAAAACTTTAATCACTATATTAAAGATAATTCCTCTTGATAAAGATTTACATGAATTAATCTTATGGAAAATTATCGATGATATCATTCGAGAAGATTTCTCTATTCATGATTATGAAGAAATCATCAATTTTGATGAAGAAAATTACTACAGTGACTACTATGATGCATTCGAATAAAACAAAGTGTTTTGTGTGCAGGATGGACCCTCCTTGGGTAACCAAGGGTCGAGGCAGGGGAAATGACCTAAGAGGAAGGGGATGATCATCCACAGGATCATTATCAGGGTCGTCATATGGATCCTCTTCTAACTCCCCAATTATACAACGAGGAGGAATGAGTTTGATAAACTCCAAAATCTCTCAAAATGCGGCATCATCATCAATACATCTGGAAGATATTCCATAAAATAGCCCGTTATACGCACAACTACAGGCATATTTGTCTCAGAAGCAAAGTGATACTTTTGCCTCTATAGTTAAAGAGGATATTGATGATATCAAATCTTTTGAAAAGTTATCAAAGAAAGAAATGATATTTCTTTTGAAAAACTTTGAAATTCCGAGAAAAGAAGAACCTTGGAAGATATTCCAGCGATACTTGATTAACAAATTATATTTCCTGGGTGAGTCATACAAAACACGATCTTATTATGAGACCATTTTGATAAGCACTGGTAGTGTTGAATTTCAGCACTTCTCAGGATACAACACCAGCGAGAATGTTTATAAATTCTCCAAAATGATTATTAAACATATTATATCTATTGAAGATTGGGGTATTTCCACAATGAAAGAAAGTCAAACCAACCTAAATAAAGTCTCTATCAATTTCACCCATTGGGACTATATTAATGCTTTTGATAAGGTCCTCTACTACAATAATGAGAGACATAAGCATACATGGTTTATAAAAATTTGTGCAAAGATATTTGCAGAATCAATCCCTAATTGGTTTTTGAATTAGTGGTCATACCACGGTCCAACAACAAAGATTTTGCCTGATCCATTTCATAAATTATATAAAGAATGGGTTAAAGTTTCACCAGATCTCGACGAGTTATATAACATAGATGGGAATATATACTCATGGATTCATAAATGGACCCCGAAAGTGGGATTCACCAAGGAGCAAATTCCTTGTTTATATAGAACCTTTTATAATAATTTTTGTAATAAATTGATGAAAAAAGATCCCAAAACAAAGTCTCTATATGGACAAGAACTATTGGATCTTATTGCAAAAAGGATCCAAGAATATTGTATTTCTCCTCAAAAGGGGATAATTGTTGATAGCTCCGTTAGACATATTGCTAAGAAAATTTTCATTCAAGATGGAAATAAAGAAGAAATGATTAATAGTTGTCTGGATGAAGTAAGGAGGAATCTACTAATCAATATTACTCAATATGAGAAATTAGACACTTCTATGAGAAGTGAGACAAGTGATGATGTTGCAGAAGATATTCAATAGGCTCAACATGATGAGTCAGAAACACATAATTCAGAAGATACGCTGAGAAAGGCGGAAGATTTCCTTCGAGAACTAACAAAAAAGGACAAGCTGTAAAGTTTACCCTTAACAGTAAAAGCCACTATCAACAGTAGATACATTGTTAATCAATAGTAGGTACACTGTTACTGTACTTATGGGACCCACTGATAAGGGCCCACAACTACTGTACAAAGATTTTTTTTCTTTTCTAAATAATAATAATAATAATAATAATAATAATAATAATAATAATAATAATAATAATAATAATAATAATAATAATAATAATAATAATAATAATTATAGGTGGTATAGTTCAACACTCTTTTCTTATGAATATCATAAAGAAGAACAGTAGAAAAGAAGAAAATGATATACCGCAACAATTGGATTTACTTAATAAGTGGAATATTCCTAAGATTTCACCCAGAATTATATATCAAATGGGAACTTTTGAGAAACTTGATTTAAAATAAGTGGTTAAAACCACTGAAGAAACTATCACGATTAATAATGATCATCAAACTTTAAGACTCATATCTGAAACTGATCTTGCCCCACAAAGGGATACTTATAGATTTATGCATATTGGCTTGATTCAGGTGGCGTTTAAGCCCCTTACCTTGTGTGGACTACCTAAAAGTTTTATAGCAGCTTTACGTGATGGTAGAAATCATAATTGGAAAAAGTCTCTAATAGGGACTATTCAAACTAGTCTAGCTTATGGACCAGTTTATTTTAATGCGTATCCTAATTTTCAGATTTCTTTGCAGGATGAGAATTCATTAAGTCCTCTTATGCTAAATGTTAAACTTCATGGTTATGATTATATGCGTGGTACTGAAGTTGTTTGTATTTGTTATAGAATTTATTATAAATTATTGCATACCTTAAATCCTATGTGTAAAATTATTGATTTTAAAAATGAGACTATTTTAATAGAAACTAATTTTGGAAAATCTGGAGTAGTAACTCGAAGACTGATTAAGTGGGAAGAAATTGATTTTCCGCAAGAATGGGTAATTGAGGGAGCTACTCCTCCTAAAAATAATATAAATGAAGAAATTTCAGAAATTGAACAGTTGAATGATGGAACTATTAAAATAAAATTTATTGATTTTATGTCAAGTAATAAAATTGAAAGTGGGAGCATGTCTTCTAGAATTACTAGATCTAATTCCTCTTATATATCACCCCTGGACTATTTAGTACAGGTGCCTTCTAGGGCTTCTAATTCTTAAATTAGAGAAACTTATAGATGTGATAATATAAAAATTGATAAAGATAATATTGCTAGACCTGGCTCAGATTTAGATATAACTGAATCTGAAATGAATTTCCCAGATGGGTTAAATACATAGATTTATTTTATGATGACTAACAAACCTATTGATTTTAGCCTTGGTTCCCAGGAAAGAGCAAAGATAGCTAAGGAATTTCAAAAATCCAAATGGAAACCTTTTAGAAAATGGTTTTTCAAAAACTTTAATAAAGAAGAACAGTTTCAATTCCAAGAATAATTTTATAAAGATCTTATTGAATAAAAAACAAATATTTTAATTGCATTTGTTCCATGGTTTATGTGTAAACATGCTTATAATTATATTTTGATGTTAGGAAAGGATTTTACCTTAAGTAATGGAGAAATTACGAAATCAGTATTTCCGCCATTACAATCGTTCCAAATTAATAAAGATGATAAAATTGTTCGTTTTAATGCTTTTTCAAAATTATTTGAAAATGATACTGCTTTAGTCACCTCCCAGCATATTAATTTGATGATAAAACAACATAATTATACAAATATTTATATGAGCATATTAGGAGATCATATAGTGTCTTTGCATGAAAAAGTTGATAAACTTTTATCTCAAATGAGTAGTGATAAGAAAGGCAAGGGTACGATTGCTCAACCTAGCATTCAACCTCCCCCAGAAATTGAAGACTTTAAATTAAAGGATTTCTCTGACTTAGAAACTTTCCTTGAAAAGGCTTTTAAAGGTAATAACCTTAAACCCTTAAAGATTAATAATCTTTCAGAAGGGGAAAGTAGTGGTACAGGTAATAAGGAATTTTCTGATCAAATTAATAAAATATCAGAAAAATTTACAAGAAAACCAGTTCAAAGGATGTTCTACTATCCTAGGCCAACTCCTCAAGATATTCTAATAGAAGAAGAAGAATATTTGGTGACAAATAGTTATAATGGAAAAGAAATTTATGAATGGAACATAGATGGTTATACAGATAGACAGATTTATACAACTATGCACAGGATGTTGATGTATAGTACTATCTGTAAGACTAATAAAAATAGTGATAAGACTATTGCAGAAATGATAACTGCAGGGTTTACAGGCAAGTTGAAAGGATGGTGGGATAATTATCTTAACCAAGACCAAAGAGATAAGATCCTTCAGGCTATAAAACAAGAAGGTGAAGGACAAGTTCAAAATTCAGTTTATACACTGGTCTTGAATATTAAAGAACATTTTTCAGGAAGATGTCAGATAATAGTGAAACCATTAGGACTTTACTTTAAAATCTAAGGTGTAAGGCTCTTACATCTTTTAGGTTCTATAAAGATGTTTTCCTTTGCAGGGTGATGGAATTGCCACAGTGTAATAGCACTCATTGGAAATCCAAATTTATTGATGGATTGCCAGCTCTTTTTGCTGAAAGAGTAAGGAAGGTCGTTAGAGGTGATAGTCCTAGCATTAATTATGAGAATTATACTTATGGAAAATTGATAAGTGCTTGTGTACAGGAAGGTTTGGCTTTATGTAATGAAATTAAGCTAAATCAGAAGATCAAAAGGCATCGTCTTAATGAAAGACAATAATTGGGAGAATTTTGTGAGCAATTTGCTCTTGATATTTCCAAGCACGCTTCTAAGGATAGGAAAGAGAAAGCGAGAAGAGAAGCATTCTTCTAGACATAGATCTTCCAAAAAGGATTATAAAGAATAGAAAGAAAAGAAAAAAGAAAGAATGAAAGAAAGAGTGATCATAGATTTTATAAATCTAAACGTAAGTCAGATACTTGCCACAAATGTGGAAGATATGGTCACTATGCAAAGGATTGCAAAGTCAAGGAAAAAATTAAAAACCTTGATATTGAGGATAATATTAAAGAATCTCTTTATAAGATTATGCTCAACTCTGATTCGGAAAGGTCAGATTCAGTATAGCGATCATGGAGAATCGTCCACAAGTGAAGATTTGAAAGCTCTTCATCAAGAAGATTATATGTCTTCGAAAGAGGAATGTCTACCTTGTCAACAAGGATTGGAATGTGAAAACAGTGGAGAGGAAGATGATCTTTATAAGATATATTCTCAGTTTAAAGAAATGAGTATTAATGTCATTGATAATGACAAGGTTATAGAGCTCTTACAAACAATTAAAGATCCTGATATAAGAGCTCAAATTATGGATAAAATTAGTAATAAAGAATCTACCTCAAAGGATAATACTCCAGAGGAGATACCAACTAAAGAAGGTGCATATACCATGGCAGAAGTTAAACATGTTCTGTTAGAAAGAAGGAAATTTATAAGTTCTCCAACTACCATTAATGACTTGAAAGAAGAGATTAATAATCTCAAGGATGATATTCGACATCTTAAAGAAAAGAATGTCGTAATAGAAACTCATTTTGATAGCATGGATATCAGACGAAATTTGAGTAATAACTCAGCCTCTTCTTCTTTAGAAGAAGGAGAAACTAATAATTTAGACTTTCTTACTAATTTAAATTTAGGTAATAATAAAGCTGATTATTTACAAAATCTAAAAGCTTTTACTTCTCAAAAATTTAATTCAAAAATTACTCTTCTTATAGATTATAATTATAAAAAAGAATTTATTGCTTTAATTGATAGTGCGGCAGATTTAAATTGTATCCAAGGACTTATTCCTTCAAGATATTTTCATAAAACTACTCATAGTTTAAGATCTGCAAATGGCAGTAAAATGAATATTGAATTTAAATTACCTAAGACTTTTATTTGTAAAGGAAAGCAATGTGTTCCTCAAAGCTTTGTTTTGGTTAAACATATTACTAACCAAATTATTCTAGGAGTACCTTTTATAAATGATATTTTTCCCCTTACATATTGGGATAATGAAAAAAATAATAGGTACTTGGAATAATAAACCTTTTAAATTAGAATTTATTACTATACCTTTTACTAGGATGTTAAATGAATTAACCTCAAAGATGATTTTAAAAAAATAATCAAATGAATTTTCTTAAAGGAGAAATTAATAGTATTGAGGTTGACACTATTTTGCAGAATCCTAAATTACAGGATAAAATTGCCATTTTAAAAAATCAGTTTTCTATAGTTATTTGTGGAGATCATCCTAATGCTTTTTGGAGTAGGAAAAAGCATGTTGTTAGTCTTCCATATGAAGATGATTTTAATGAGGATAATATTCCAACCAAGGCTAGGCCATGCCAGATGAATTATGAATATTTGGAATTATGTAAAAAAGATATTGAATCTCTACTTCAAAAAGGCCTTATAAGGCATTCCAAGTCTCAGTCTTGTCTGACATTTTATGTTAATAAACCTGCTGAACAAGAACGAGGTGCTCCCAGGTTGGTTATAAATTATAAACCACTCAATAAAGCTTTAAAATGGATAAGGTACCCTATTCCTAATAAAAAGGATTTATTAAATAGAGTTTATGATGCTATTATATTTTCTAAATTTGATTTAAAATCAGGATATTGGCTAATTCAAATCAAAGAATCTGATAGGTATAAAACAGATTTCAATGTCCCTATGGGTCAATTTGAATGGAACGTTATGCCTTTTGGCTTGAAAAATGCTCCATCTGAATTTCAAAAAATTATGAATGATATTTTTATACCTTATAGTAAATTTATCATTGTATACATAGATGATATTCTTGTGTTTTCAAAAAATATAGAAGTTGATTTTAAACATCTTGATTTATTTAGAAAAATTATTTTTCAAAATGGTTTGGTTATTTCTGCCCCAAAGATGGCATTATTTCAAACCAAGGTGAGATTTTTAGGTCATAATACTGAAAAGGGATGTATCAGTCCTATTAATAGAAGTATTGAATTTGCATCTAAATTTCCTGATGAAATTACTAACAAAACTCAGTTGCAGAGATTCCTTGGGAATCTTAACTATGTAGCACCTTTTATAAAGGATCTAGCTTTGGATTCGGCGATATTATATGATAGGCTTAAAAATAATCCAAAGGCTTGATCGATTGATCATCTGAAGCTATTAAGCGAATTAAGGCTAAGGTTAAAACCTTCCATGTCTCACTTTGGCAAATCCAAATTGGGAAAGCAGCGGTTGAGACAAATGCCTCGAAATAGGGTTTGGGGTGTTCTTGCAATATTGCCTGAGAATAAATGCCATTATATTGTTCAATTTTATTCGGAAAATGGAATCCGTGAGAAAAATTATGCCACGATAGCTAAAGAAATTTTGGCTATTGTGAAAAGTGTGCTAAAATTCCAAGGAGATCTTTATAACCAAAATTTTATTATAAAAATTGATTGTCAAGCAGCAAAGTTCATGTTTAATAAAGATTGTAAACATGACGTGTCTAAACAAATGTTTGCTAGATGGCAAGCTTTATTGGCACCATTTGATTTTGATATTATTTATAAAAAAGGTGAAGATAATAGTCTTCTGATTTTCTCACTAGAGAATATTTAGACTAATCATAAATGTCTTTGTTTTGGGCATGAGACCGTCATGGTCCCTTCAAGGAAGAGGGCGAGGAAATAATCGAGGAAGAGGAGGTCATATCCTCGCTCAATTGGGTAATAAGCAATGGTGGCAGCTTCTAGCTCGACGGATATAGGAGGTTTTAATAACTATCCGATGTATAAAGAATTTATAGAGTTTATGAAATCCAAACAAAGTCAGGATAATACTCCTACATATTCCACTATATTAATGGATAAAGAAAACATTGAAGTTTTTGACATAAATGAGAAAAAAAAAGTTGTACTTCTTCTAGAAAATAATGATATTAAATGGAAAGATGATCCTTGGAAGTTGATGACAAGGTATTCAGATACAATCTGTTATACTACGACTGCGTACAAATACAGGATGCATTATGAGATGATACTCTCAGCCACAGGGTCTGTAGAATTCCAGCATTTTTACCCTGCTAATACTAAGAAAGTTTATAACTTTTCTAAAATTATTATAAAGAGAATTATTTCTCTAGAAGAATGGGGAATAAGTCCGTTCAAGGAAAAGGATTATATCCATCCTGAACAGAAAATCACAGTAAAATATAACTATTGGGATTATGTGGATAGCTTTAATACAACTTTATTATATGAGAATGCTAATAAAAAGCATTCATGGTTTATAAAAATATGTTCAAGTGTTTATACACAAAATATTCCTAATTGGTTCTGCAAATGGTGGATGTTATACGGACCATCGATAAAAATCTTGCCAGAACATTTTAGGAAATTATATTTTGAATGGTTGGATATATCTCCTAAACTGATAAGTATGGAAAAAGATAATATCTTTTTTGAAGGAATGTCCATAATGTTCTTTTTAATAGAATTTTCCATACCATAGATTATGAAGTGGAATGTGGAAGTTAATACCACTTCAAAGGGATTTCCCTGTTTACAGAGAATTTTTTATAAAAAATTCTGGAACAAATTAATTAATAAAGATTCTGAAGGGAAATTGCATGGACAGGAAATTTAGATTTAATAAATCAAACAATTGATAAATATCATATGCAGGAAATTTCACAACCACAGGATATTAGCCTCAGTCCTTTTAAACAAATTGCTAGAAAACTTCAGATGAAGAAAGGGGCAATATCTAAATCAGAGATTATTGCTTTATATATGGAAGAAGCAAAGAAGGATTTAATAAAAAATCTTGATATTGAAATTGGTGATGATATTTCAATGACTTCAGCGAGTCATACTAATCAAGATGATGAAGTATGTTTGGCAGGAGAAGGCCAAAGTAAAGAAGAAGAAATTGATATCGATGCTCTTTTCATGAAATTCCAAGAGCAAGTGGAGGAATCCTCCGACAAATCCACGAACAAGGGAAAAGCAAAAGTATAGGAAGACCCCACTATACAATGACAAAGGGGTAGTGGACAAAAACTTTTATAAAAGAAAGGAATCTACTTTTATAAAGATAATATCTTTAAAAAAGGGAGATAGTGGCCACCTAAAGATATGTAGGCCACGTGAAATAAATGTGAATACCACATTATCTTGTTGGTCTTATCGTTTTGTTATTGGCCAATGTAAAAAGTGGGCGTTGTAATTTTACGTTTCTATCCTTTTAGTCCTCTATATAAGGAGGCATAAGTTGTAGTAAGGAGGCAGGGTTTAGAACCCACTCTCTCTCTAAAATATTCTCTTTTGTAAAATATTTTCAGAGTTTGAATAAAAGTTTCCAATTTGGTTTGTATAATTTTGGAGTTCATTTACAGGTACTAGTATCATTTACTTTATTTCTTTCTTTATTTATTCTGTTGATACTTAGCCTAATGACAGGCTAAATTATTGTGTTGAACTATATCATACTAGGTTGTTATAATTTAATGGAATTGTAACTATAAAAGATGGTTTAAAGTGGCTGAAATTAAGGTCAAATTTTAATAATTTATGGCATGTTAATAAAAGAGGAGTTTGATCCGTTGGATTACCCTATAAAGTGCGGACCCGAATGTATTCGTTGGATTACCCTGTGTTGTGGGCAGACCCGGTAGAGACCATTGGATTACCCTAAGGGCGGACCCGGATATGGATTCTTAATAATCATGCTAAAATTACTTGAATTTGTAAGACCCTTACAGTAAGCTATGCGATCTGTTTTCTTATGGGACCCCACTATACAATGACAAAGGGGTAGTGGACAAAAACGTTTATAAAAGAAAGGAATCTAACAATAACAACAACAATAATAATATATTTAATATAATTAAAAAATTGTTTTTTTTTAGTATTCTATGTTCCCCGTTTAGTAAAATCCAATTTAACCAATAAGACCCATTAATCCTAATTTCAATACCCATATCCTCGCATCACTTTACCCATCAAAATATTGATGATACAGAGAATACTTAGGCTTTGATACAGAGAAAAGGAGCATAGGCATGGCGAGGTCGAAATGAGGACAAGGAGGATTACTCCAACCGCCATTATCATTTGGGAGAGAATAGTTGAGAGGGCAGAAGTTAGTAGCAGTAAAGAAGATGGAAGGATTTCCAGCATGGCACCATTGTTGGTAGTTATTACACCATTGATGGAAGGATCTCAAAGCACGCTCCAGAACTCAGTCCATTGTTGAGTAGCATGTGCTCAGTGCTCATTGTTTACTCCGTAATTCTTATTGTATAGGTCGCCATACCCACATGCCCCACTTGTAAACCCATCTCAAATCTCAAAATTATAGTTACATTACACTTTTAGATTTACAAATTGACTTATACTTTTGAAAAGATTCAAGTAATAAATACGATAGAAAAAAGGGTAAAGAGATGATTTAAGGCTGAAAATCTTACCTTTTGTTGCATCTTATCTATCAAGACATGAATGAATCTTCTCTTTAATTTTGATATAAGTTGTCTTTGTATCATGATGTTTTGATGGGTATTGAAATTAAGGTTAATGGGTCTTTATTTTGATTGGGTTGGATTTTACTACATGGGTCGGATAGGATACTAATTAAAAAGTAAATTTTTAATTATAATAAAAATATATACACGTGGAGCCATGTAAGCACCATATAGGCATGCCACATAAGATAATAAAGGTGGTGACATGATGCTTAACTGTACAAGGGCAAATAAGTGCCCAAAGTTGGATGACAGAGGCAAATATTAGAAAAGTATGACGAAGGATAAATATGACCATTTTCTAACAACAACAACAACAACAACAATAGCAGCAAAAACAACAATATTTCTAAAGTCTTTCATAAAATTATTTAAATCGGGTCAAGGTAGATAATTTCTAGACAATATTATTTTTTTATGGCAGAAGAACAATTTGGTTGTCATGTTTGTTGTTTTCTCACTTGAATTATTTGAGGTAAGTAATTGTCATCTTAATAAATTAATCACTCACAAAACATCAATTTTCCATTTAAAAAAGATAGACCATCTGCGTCTAAAACTGAAAAGACAGTAAACAATAGTAAAATTGAATAAATCATCTACATTTGCACATAAAAATTGTAAGTTGTAGTTTTAATATGTATCAATTTTATAAATTGTTCAAAATACAAATAATTAGAAACCACACACACACACACACACACACACACATATATATATATATATCAGTTAAGATCACAAATGGATGAGGTGATATATTTACCTTTCCAATTAGTAAATGTTAAACAACTCACATTTCAAATATGACGCTGCTAAAGGACTTAGACAAGGGGATCCTATGTCCCTGTTTCTGTTTGCTATTTCTATGAAATACTTGAGTAGAGGGCTAAATACCCTAACAGAATTCCTAAGCTTTACACATCATCCCAGATGCTTGGAATAACTCATCTTCAAGGGCGGCTAAACGTGATTGGGGGCCTAAAGCGAAATTTTAATTCGAGGCCTAAAATATAAACAAACTTCATATACATATTTATTCAAAATTTATTTTTCTTACACTATTTAGATGAAAATTATTAGTATTTTAATATTATTTTTCAATTATTAGTTTCAGGTAAGATTTTATCAACTCAACATTGAAAAACATCCTTTTAGTGAGGCAATTATTATATGAATTGTTAACATAATTCTATAAGTAATAAGTTGACAAATATTAAATAAAGATAAGAGTTAGAACCACAAAATTTGACGCAAGAAGTTGATGACTTGGTATACCCATTTTAATATGCTTGTAGTAATGCTTGAAACTAAAATTTAAAAAGAAATAAAAAAGAATTAGTAAATCACTTTGTTTAACACTTTTCACTATTAATTCTTATTTTTAAGAAAGTATAAAAAATGTTAAAGTGGGTAAAATAATATATTTTCAAAAAAATTATACTTTTTATCATAAATAATGAATTTTTTGTATAGAAATTTTAACATATAATTTATTCTTGATAAAAATTTGAGGCCCCCGAAATTTGGGGGCCTAAGGCAAAAGCCTTATTTTGCCAAGCATAGAGCCAGCCCTGCTCATCTTAGCTTTGCAGACGACCTACTTCGTTTTGCTAAGGGTGACTTGCCTTCTGTTATAGCTATTCAACAGATTTTCAATAGATTTTCTACATCCTTTGGACTACAAGAAAAATTGGATAAAAGCTCTGTATATTTTGGAGGGGTATCACTGACGGTTAAAGACTAAATTTTGGGTCAACTTGAGTTTACTGATCAAGGCGAAATCTATCTTACGCCGGAAGGATGCAGTTGGCACAAACAGTCTTATTTTGTATATAGGCCTTCTAGTCGCAACTGTTTCAAATTCCAACGAAGGTACTGACAACTATATAGGAACATTATAGAAGCTACATTTGGTCTAGTTCTAATGTTATTACTAAAAAGGCTCGAATAGCATGGGAGAGGATGTGCTCTCCTAAATGTGTTGGAGGTATGAACTTGATCAACCTCTAACTATGGAATAAGGCAGCACTTGCTAAAAGATGTTGGGACTTAGAACATAAGCAAGATAAAATGCAAATAAAATGGGTGCATAATTATTATATAAAAGGCCAATTAATCCAAAACCTTGCTTTGTCACAACAAGCAAGCCGAATGATTAGAAATATTGTGGCAGCTCAAACAATTTGGAGAACTACTCAGCAACCTCTTAAGGTTGGTCAGAGTATTATACAACAAATTTACCTGCATCTATTGGAGGTTACAAAAAGAGTACCATAGAAGGGCATGACGTACAAAAATGAGGCTAGACCTAAAGCTATATTCTCCCTATGGCTATATTTACAAGAAAGGTTACTCACGAAGGATAGACTCTTGAAATGGGGTGTGAGTGTAGAACCTCGTTATGTTTTTTGCAATGCTTGCCTGGAAACTAGAACTCATTTGTTTGTCCAGTGCTCTTTTGCTAGTTCTTTGTGGACTAGAATCTACTTTTGGATCAAAAGAACAACATTAATCACAAGTGATTCGGAGAACCACCTAGCTAGAGCCATGAGGGATGCCAAAGGTAAAACGTTGAAGGCTCAACTTTTCAAAATGGTATACATTAAAACAATTCCCGCGATATGGATGGAGAGGAACCAAAGACAATTTGAGAAGAAAAATAGAGCGATGGAGATGATTGCAAAAGACATAGCATTTACCTGCAATGCCAGAGCCCAACCTATGATCAGTAATCTATTGCAGCAATATAAATTTAAGATAACTCTCTAGACCTCCCCAGTAGAAGCTCTTGATCCTCTTGTTGGGACGTGGAGTGATATAGTCTATATGACTAAGTCATCCATAAACCCCTAGTGTAATGTTGGTTCTCAAGGCGTTAGACAACAAATTGTGTTTGAATTTGGTTGTGGTTTTGTAATGCATCCTTTGGTGATTAATAAAGTCCAACTAATTACAAAAAAAAAATTATATTGATTTGTATTGCATTTATTTAGCAACAAACAACTCTCTCTAAATAATAAAATTTGTAAGCTAATTTATTTAAATAAATTTGCTTGTACAAATATAAAACATAAAATCAAGAAACAAACAAAATGATAAAATGCTTTGGGGGATATTTTTATCTTTACATTGATTAATCTCATGGTGTTAAATCATATGCATGTATTCAGTGGCAGAGTCACAATTTAATGAAGGGTGTCCAAAAAATTAGGGCAAAAATAGTCACTAGTGCTCTTTCAAGGCATCTAACTACCACTAGGTTATAACATTTTGTTCTGTCAAGGATGTCCAAAATATGTTATTTTACTTATATATACGGTATTATTTTTTCCGACGAAGGGTGTCCAAGCTTAGCTGCGCCCCTACATGTATTACTAATACCTACAAATGGAAGGTATTAGTAATACATCACATAATAATACCATGTAGGATGTATAATTAATCCATAAATTAATTATACTTAGGTCCAAAATTTCTACCAAATATAGTACTAAATAATATCATACATAATACATGAATAGTATCATGTGTCTTTCATAAAAACAAAATTGTCTTTATTTAGCACTAATTATAATAAAATATCCCTTGCAATTTTTTGACATCGTCATAGTGGCTCTTTTGCATATCAGTTATTTTTAGCCACAAAATGGGCTGGCCCATCCCATCTGGGCTAACCCATACATGCTTTGAAATTTGACAGGCCTGGCTTGCGCATTTTTTGTATGGGCCAGAAAATGGTCGGGACATCCCACAAGTACGTGGGCTACGAATTTTGCTGGGCCAGCCCTCTTTTCTTAAGAACATATTTTTTTATAATTTTTAAAATTAAATTATAATTTAAAAATATTATCAAAAATATCAACAAGACAATTTTACGTGGTGTTAGTGTTACTACTTATTAATCAAATACACAAATAAAATTATCTTTATAATATTTATTAAGTTTGATTTCAAGTAAAAACATAAATAGCTAAATAGAAATATTAACCTAATTGTTTTCCAAAGATCATAATAAAACAAAAAAACTATGACAATATTCCATAGGTTATGGCCTATGTAGTGATTCCCTAGAAATTTAAGGGAAATTTTATTTTCTGTAGTACATATTTTATAAACATAATTTATATTTAAATTGTAATATTTCAAACTTTAAACAGATTTTGAGTTTAGACTGTTGTTATTTTTAATACTCTATATTTCTTAATTTATTTTTCTTTGGCCCACAGGCCGGCTCTATCCTTATTTCTCAAGCCCTACAAATTGACAGACTTATTCATACCGGGCTAAAAAGCCCTTTTCTTAAATGGGCTCCAAAAGTTGTAGTCCAGCCTATACCAAATTACGGGTTAGGCTAGTCCGACCCAATGGGCCTAGCCCATATTGACGGCTCTAGTTATTTTTAAAACTCAAATATTACATATAAGAAAAGGGAATAACACACATCTCTCTGTCAACGCGTGTGTTTCCCTTGAAATAACATTGAACTTGAGGGACATTTCGTTGTCACATGCTTATCTTTTTGCTGCCTCAACCTTAATGCCTCCTTCCATGTGAAGCGCCGCCACACACTTCCATTTCCACCTCTATTCTCTCCTCTACAGGAAATTTTTAAATAACTTTTAAACCCATTAATGACATTTGCTCTAATGTCATATTAAATCACTTGGATGCCAAAGACTACTAAGTGCATCAACACTTGTGTAATCCACTTAGGCACCAAGCTGATAATTCCTTTCTCCCCAAGTTGTTTCCTTGGTTCTCTCCACCGCCTAGCTCCTCTCTATATATTTTGGTTGGTCTAGTCTTCTAAGTGCATAACTTAGGAAAGGAGTAATACTTAGCCAATTCTTAATATCTTCTTTCGACTTGTTTTCTTTTGTATTATTTATGTTTTGTTGATTCATGTATCCTCTAATTTATTAGGGAAGACTTGTTTAATCTTGTGGAAACATTTCACACCGCTGAAATAGTTTCTTAGGATAGTGCCTAGCACGGCTCAAGTATTATACACACACACACACACACACACACACACACATATATTCTTAATATATATACACACACACACACATATATTACTTAAGAATATTATTGTAGTGGCATTTATCCTAATTCTTGTATTATTATTTTGATATTATAATTTCCCCATCTATTATATTTTCCAACAATCTAAGAAACTATGACAAACAATAATAATACTTCTGAAACTATTTCTAACACTACCAATGTTAGTGCTACCCCCGTTTCTCCAGCTCCAATTGTCCTGCCATATGCCAAACCATTTCCAGATGTGTCAAATATTGAAATTTTTGCTAATGAACATTTCAAAAGGTGGAAAGAACATGTTTTTTCATTGCTCAATGTTCATGGCGTTGCACATGCACTATTACATCCACAACCGGGTGTAGATGTTGATAGCAAAATTTTTGAATCATGGCAATATGCCAATAAGGTATGTCGTCATACTATATTACAAACTATTTCTAATGAACTGTTTGATGTATACTGTAGCTTCAAAGAAGCAAAAGACATTTAGAAAGCCTTCATTAAAAAGTTCACTGCTGAAGACGCTACGAAACAAAAGTTTGTGTTCGGAAGATTTTATCAATGGCAGATGAGTAACAAAAAGGAGATGAAAATTCAAATTAATGAATATCAAAAATTGCTTGAAGACTTGAAGGCCGAGGGGATCACTCTACCAGAAAAAATTGTCATTGGAGTGCTGATTGAAAAATTACCAGACTCATGGAATGATTACCAAAATAACTTAAAACACAAGCAGACAAATTTCACTATTGGGAAAATAGTGACTCACATTCTAATTGAAGACACCAACAGAAAGGAGTCATTCAAAGCAAAGGAGTTGGCGTTCAAGGCAAACTTAGTACAAGGTCAAAGCAATAATAACAAAAGGTATGGTAATAAGTCTAATGGTTACAAGCCTTATACTTCCAATTTTAAGCAAAAGAAAGGCTCTTGTTTTACTTGTGGAAAACCAGTGTAGGCGGATAATAGAAAATGACAAAGAAAAGGGTTATCCTCCCAAGGCTAATTTAGTTGAATGAGATGAAATTATTGCAGCTGTCATTTTTCAAGTAAACATTGTAGAACATATAAAGAATGGGTGGTAGCCTGTGGGGCTACTCGGCACATTTGTGCGAATCAAGAAGCATTTGCCTCCTATACATCAATAGGGGATGACAATGAAGTTGTCTACCTTGGAGACTCAAGAACTACAAATGTCTTGGGTAAGGGTAAAGTGCTCCTAAAACTTACTTTGGGAAAAACTTTAGCCCTTATAGATGTGCTACATGTTCCTACAATGCGTGCAAACCTGATTTTCGTAGCCTTTCTTAATAAAGCTGGAGTGAAAGTGTCATTTGAATATGAAAAGATCATATTGACAAAAAATAATGTGTTTGTGGGAAAAGGCTATTGTAACCAGGGACTTTTTGTACTTAATGTTTGAAATGTTGTGAATGAAAAAGCATCCACTTCTGCTTACATGATTGAATATATTTCTTTATGACATGCTAGATTAGGACATGTTAATTTCTCTTATATAAAAGATATGCAATCACTTGGTTTGATAACTGATTTAGATTCAAATAATATTAATAAATGTGAAATATGTGTTGAAGCTAAAACTACTAAGAAGTCATGTTTTTCAGTAAATAGAGAAACTAAATTATTGTCTTTAATTCACACTGATTTAGGTGATTTAAAACAAACAATGACTAGAGGTGGTAAAAGATATTATGTGAATTTTATTGATGATTTTTCTAGATTTACTAAGTTATATTTACTTAGAAATAAAGATGATGCTTTTAATGCATTTATTTCTTATAAAACTAAAGTTGAAAATCAACTTAGTAGAAAACTCAAGAGAATTAGTTCTGATAGAGGTGGAGAATATTTGTCCTTAAATGTCTTTTGTGAAAAAGAAGGAATTATTCATAAAGTAACTCCACCTTACTCTCTCGAAGCTAATGGAGTAGCTGGAAGGAAATAGAACTTTACAGGAAATGATGAACTCTATGTTAATATGTTCTAATGCACCTAATAATTTGTGGGGTGAAGTTGTATTATCTGCATGCCACTTACAAAGTAGAATTCCTCATAAAAGGACTGGCAAAACATCTTATGAATTGTGGAAAGGTTATAAACCAAATTTGAAGTATTTAAAAGTATGGCGGTGTTTTGCTAAAGTTCTCTTGCCTGAACCTAAGAAAAGGAAAATTGGTTCTAAAACAGTTGACTGCATGCATATTGGATATGCTGAACATAGTCCTGCATATAGATTTCTTATTTTAAAGAGTGATGTGCTTGATTGCAATACTATTATTGAGACAAAAAATGATGAATTATTTGAACATATTTTTCCACTATGTGATAAAATTTCTCATGTACCTATTGAAAGAAATAGTGAGTCTATTTCTAATATTGAAGAATTAAGAAGGAGTAAAAGGCCTGGGAAAGAATATTTTTCTTATGGAAATTATTTTCAAACTTTTCTTGTTGAACCAGTAAATTATTCCGAAGCTATATCTTCTTATGATGCTAAATTTTGGAAAGAGGCAATAAAAATTGAAATTGATTCAATTATGAAAAATAATACATGGATTTTAACTTATTTACCTCTTGGTACAAGACCTATTGGTTGTAAATGGATTTTCTAAATAAAACTTAATCTTGATGGATGTATAAATAAATATAAAGCTCGATTAGTAGCAAACAAATTTTCTCAAAAACAAAATATTGATTATTTTGATACATTTGCACCAGTGACTAGAATTTCTTCTATTCAAATTTTAATTGCCTTAGCATCAATTCATAAGCTTTTTATCCATCAAATGGATGTAAAAACAACTTTTTTTAAATGATGATTTAGAAGAAGAAATTTATATGGTTCAACCTGACAAATGTATTATTTCTGGACAAGAAAATAAAGTTTGTAAATTAATTAAATCTCTTTATGGCCTTAAACAAGCTCCTAAGTAGTGGCATGGAAAATTTGATCAAGTCTTGATGAAAGATGGTTTTTCTTCCATTGAAGTGGATAAATGTGTTTATACTAAAATGGTAGACAATAATTATGTGATAATATGTTTATATGTTGATGACATGCTTATATTTGGTACAAATTTAAATATTGTGCAGAGTATCAAATCATTTTTGTCTACTAATTTTGATATGAAAGATCTGGGTGAAGTAAATATGATATTGTGAGTTAAAGTTAAAAGGAGTGAAGATGGTATAATGTTGTCACAAGAACATTATGTGGAAAAACATCTTAAAAAGTTTGAATGTTTTGAGGTGACACTTGTGGTAACTCCTTATGATGCTAACTCTCAATTGAAAAAGAATTGTAACGACATGATTTTGTCGTTAGGGAAAAACCAATGGGGAAAGAATTGGACTAGGAAAACTTTTGAGTAGTACCTTGAAATTTCCTAGCCTAGTCCAGATTTGGACAAAATCAGAGTCAGGCGAGTCTAGGGAAATCTTGTAATGAATGAGAAGTGTAATAATGAAATTGATTGCATGAGTGGATAACTAAGACGTTAAGGAACTCGTACAACTTTACGGAATTGAATCTGGGTGAGTAGAAGTCCCGAAATTGATCTTAGCATGAACAAATATTTTTTGAGAGTCGTGGAATGAAGGTGTGTTATGAAATGGGGGTTTGGAGCTCTTAATTCCAACATTCTGTCTCTGTGCATACTGCTATAGTGGGATGGATGTCGCTGTAGCGGGATGGGTCCCGTTGTAGCGGGACAGACGCGACTTAAGTCGGAAATACAATCCCAAAAAGGTTTTATTCTCTACTTTTCAACTTTGAGATCTATGAGACGACCACAAACGAGTTCTTGAGTGTTTTTCACCATTCTTACGGCTAAAGATAAGGTTTTAACTCCCCAAATCCATTTTGATTCGTAGAATGTAAATTCGTGGGTGATTATCGATGGAGGAGGCTTTTGATCTGGAAATTATGGTGGAAAAAGCCCTAATCTAGGTATTAGGATCTTGGGTTTTGCCTAGGTTGTTAGGTTTGTTATGATCCAGATAGTTAGACCTTTGATTGTTGATCCTTGCTTATATTAATTGTTTGTAGACCTAGAACAAGCGGAAAGAATCCGGTAAGGGAAGATTCAAGTACCTTAGGGGATTCAAGCTTGGATTTGAGGTAGGTGATGGTTGTGATTTCATGATTGTGTGATATATATTTGTTCTTGCTTCATTGTAATACTTGTATATATGCGAATGTTGCATTATTGATCACACTAGTCGTAAATGAGATAGATGAATGATGCCATGAATCATGACTTGATTGTATGATTATGAGAATGTACTTGTGATTGTGATTGTGGCTTGTTGAATGAATCGGGTGTTGCGTTCTGACACACTAACTTAGATCGATTGCCACGTTCCAACATAAATATGGGATTGGTTTCCACATTCCGACATAAACATTGGATCGGGTACCATGTTTCGATATGCTAACTGTTTGGGTTTGGGTTCCATAAGAGGACCAATGAGTTGACATGATTGTGTATCTTGAGAAATGTGAAATTGTACGTTGTTCATAAATGATGATGATACTGTATATGTTTGGTGTATGCATGTTATTATTATGTTGTATTGGCTTATGTATGTTGCATTTAGTGGGATAGCTGAGTATCCTACCAGTACACTGTGGTTGTGCATCGATACTGCACTTGCTCTTTCTTTGTGGAGTACAGGGCATCTTTAGGCGGCTATTGACAGACCTCGCTTAGAAGACCAGTGATCGCTTCGAATTCAAGGGTGAGCCAGTTCTTCCAGGCTGCCATGAGTTCTCTTTCTGTTTATGTCCATATTTCGTACTTAGACTTTCTAGTTAGTTATTAGTACATTAGGTTTGGGTTTTAACCCTTCTTGTTTATACTTATGGATCTTGTTAGAGTTTTGGTACATTGACTTTCAGGTTCTAGGCGTATTTTTCACATTTGTTTAGTTGTTAGACTATTGGTTTGGAGTTTATGGGAACTCCATATTTTGTTTCCTTAGCATTTAACTTGCTTCCGTAACTTTAATGCCTTAGTATTTTGATAAAATTGGTTAGTTAATTAGTATAAATGGTTCTCCCATCGGAGGGTTAGTGTGGGTGCCAATTACGATAGTCTAGATCGTGACAAAGTTGGTATCAGAGCCTAGGTTCGTTGATCTCGATGTACCAAAATGAGTCAAGTAGAGTCTTGCGGAATGGTACGAAGACATCCGTACTTTTCTTCAAGATGCTTTAGGACTTTAGAAAAAACTCACTTCCTTCTACTCCTTCGTGCTATGACTTGAATACAATTGGTATCTGGGTGATACAAATTGGTATCTTTTCCTCCTTCACTATATGGTCCGGACTAGAGCAACAAAAGTGGTAACACCATCACCAACAAGAGATGATGTGTATAGACTACCGACAGTTGAATAGTTTCACCATTCAGTACAAGTATCCACTACCTCAGATAAATGATCTTTTGACCAATTGCAGGGTGCATTAGTTTACATTTTTCTCTTGTACTGGGAGACCCATAATGGTCATCTATGAAACAAACTAATTTAGAAATTGGGCTTGTCTGTGAGTTGTAACTTGAAAATTGTGAATGCGTGTTCCTTGTCGCCTGAATTAATTGTGAATGTGGAAGTTGTATTTGCTTGGATATGATGATATAATCATGTGCACAGTAAGTGTAGGTCTAAAATTTGATATGTGCAATATGTTGGCTGAATGATTGAAACTATGCAAGTTGTAAAGGTCATGACTAAGTTTGATGCAAAGGTCTAGATAATGTACGAGGTGATTCTTAAGAAAGATCTGGACGTGTCATAAACTTGAGTAATAACCGCGTGAGTGTCTGGTTGTATCCTGGGGCTGTGTGGATTATGGTGTTGAATTAATGAGAATGAGTTGGATTGTGTATCGTTAGATTGACTCGGGGTAGACAATGATTATCCTAGTTCAGAGGATTATCCTAAATTGCTCAATAAAGCTGAAACTCGTTAGGAGATTTAGAAAAGAGATAAAACTCCAGAAAAATTTATTGCTTGGGTACTGTTTTTGTCTGAGCCACTGGGGCGGGATTTTTCCACCAGCGCGAGGCCACCAGAGCAGAAATTCCCCACAAGAGCGGGACAGGGTGAGACAGAACCTCAGCCCTGTCTCCTCTATTTTTCATAAGTCTCCTTATAGAACCCGAATCGAATCCGAACTAACCCCTGCAATCCAATCAGTATTCAGTAATCGAGGATAGACTAAAAACCTTGTAATAAATCGAATGTTGTCAAAAACTGCAGAAAAACTAGCATCCCTATGCCTACGAAAACAAAAAGGGTGTGCAAAATTTTCTAAGTGTGAATCTTTGTTGACTTCGGTTGTCTTTTTGGGGCATGTAGTTTCAAGGGAAGGGGTAATGGTAGATCCCCAAGAGATTGAAGTAGTCAGAAATTGGATCCGGCTTAGTTCTGTGACTGAAATTAAGAGTTTTATGGGGCCCGCTAGCTACTATTGTCACTTACAAAAGGATTAAGGTCAGATTTGCATATTAAAGTTCATAGGTGACGACATTCAAGAAGTTTTGGTAAGGGACGGTTAGATAATGAACACCATTACTTTGAAAAATGCATTTAGTACTGTTGTCATAACATGTATGGGTTGTTTAGCGAATGATGAAATTAAGTTATGTCAATTGAGTTTAGAAGTTATACTACGATTTCATGGATTATTTGTACATAAAGAATAGGTCGGGATACGACTGCTCCAATAACAATGATATTTACTTGGTTAAGTTATTAAGTGTGTTACAATTGTGGAGAACCTGGGCATATGAGGAGGAAAATCAGTGAGCCCGTGGAGGCCAGGGAAATGGTAATGCAGGTAGAGGTGCAGTGCAGCCAGGCAAGGAGGTTGCCTGTCAAGATGACTGGGCTCAGTTTTATGCCTTTTCGGGCAAGGCCGAGGCTGAAGGTCTGATGCAGTGATCACAAGTAATATTATTGTTTGTGACCGGATGGCTAATGTGTTGTTTGATCCGGATTCTACTTATTCTTATGTGTCTGTGTGATTTGCCTCAGAATTTGATATGATTTATGATATACTTGATGCCCTCATTTATGTTTCTACCCAGTTGAAGAGTCCGTCATAGTCACCTATGTATATCGTGTTGTCCTGTTGTGTTTATGGATTTTTAGATTTGGGTTGATTTGGTTATGCTAGATATGACTGACTTGATATAATCTTAGGCATGACTTGGTTGTACCCCTATTATGTTGTGCTTAATGGTAATGCTAAGTCAGTAACTCTAGAGATCCTGGGTAGGGAAAGGTTAGAGTGGGAAGGGGTACAAGCCTAAGTCAACTAAGGTCATATCTTTTGTGCGGGGTAGGAAACTGGTGGGGTAGGATTGTTTGGCGTAATTGGCTCGTATTCTGGATGTTTAGGTCGAATCCCCCTCTATTGAGTCTATTCCTGTGGTGTCAAAATTGAGAGAGCTTAAAGCTCAAATCTAGGAGCTTCTTGATTAAGGTTTCATCCCTCTTAGTGCTTCCCCGTGGGGTGTTCCTTTCTTGTTTGTTAAGAAGAAAGATGGTAGTATGAGGACTGTTGATTTTATCTTAAGCTATAAATGGGTGGACTAATTCCTAGATGACAAGCTTATAGATAAAGAAAGTCCCATTGAGTATACTTAGGTGAAGGCAATTGAAGTATTTTAGTAAGACAGTGCGCATAAAAATTGGGTTAGTCCTTTCAATTTGATGGGTATACTTGATTTTGAGGTGACATATTGATGAAAAGCTTGACCTTGTAGTGATAGTCAGGGCTGACTGAGCATAAGGGTAATAAGAGTTTGTGATGGAATGCAACAATATAATAAGATTGGTTGGCAACCATTGAAAAAGACTTGAGAAAAGAGTGTACATACATTAGCTTGCGTGTGATGATAAGTGCTTGGTTCTTGTTTTTTAGTTTAGTAATAAGTATGATTGAAATTTTAGCGAAATATATTGTAAGACCGATGGAGATGCGATCAATGATAAATGGAGATTAATGAATTCTTAAAGGTACAAGCTAATGTTGATAGAGAAAGGGATTGTGTTATACAGTGAAAATTACAATTCAGATTTTTCATTGTAAGTCTACATTCGTGGTGATGTATTTTATCAAGGTATGAATTGTCAAGGTGAGAAATGATCAAATGTATCTGGTATTGAGCATTTGGAAGGACTTACACCTGGGTTGAGTCATAAGTTTACTACTATTGATTGTTAAGTACCTAAGAAAGGTTTCATTTAAAAAGTGTTGGTTTATAATAAGGTAAATGGTCAGAGTGTTTATGATGGGTTTTAGTATTGTGAGTATGATTCACTAGCTATGCTCTCATATGTTTTTACTTTTGTGGGTGGATCCCTAGTGGTGGATCAGGGATACCAAATCCTGTGATGTTCTCTTTTTTAAGTGGGAAGATTGGAAAGATTTGGTTATTTCGAATGACATAATTGGTGTTGTCTTGGAGTTGTTAAATATTTTTGTGGTTCGACATGTACCACTTTCTTTTGAGAATTTATAGAAGAGCTACCATGTGTAATTATGGTTGTCCGACAATCTTAATATTCATCTAGTCGTCAAGGTCATGTATTGATTGTGTGTGGGTCAATGTGGGGATCATTGGGTCCAATTCTACTGTTCTCAAGGATAATCTATAATCATAATTGCTAAATCTAGCATTTGATAGTATGGTTAGAGGGTTGTATTTTTGGACATATCCCTCTATGAGTATCTGATATCTAAAGATCAAATTTTGTAACTTAAGCTCATGGAAATTTATGTCGTGAGAAAGAGATGTTGATAAGAACTATGATTGGTTGAGTATTACGAGTGTTTGTTGGTTGGTTTAGGTCCACCTCTAATTGTAACGTGTATCGATTTAAAATTTTATCATGCTTATCTAAGAAATAATTAGTCTTGATAATTGTGTCAAGGTCCTTGATAACATGTCGCAGACGTGTGTACGATCAACTTTGGTGGTTATTGAGAATAACTTTGGTTGTTAGTTAAGTTTACATGCAACAACGATTATCACTCGAGTATTGTGATGACTTCATTGAGGCATTGTATGGGAGGATGTGTAGATCACTCATAGGCTGGTTTGGGGCTGAAGATGTAAAACCTTTGGGAGTTGATTTGGTGAAGGATGCTCAGGATAAGGTGAGAAGTATCCAAGCTAAGCTTCTAGCTGCCTAGAGTCGATAGAAAAAATATGCGGGACAAGTATCTCAATAATTTGACGACTCAGTACTACTTTAATCTTAATTCAGCCAGTCTTTCCTAGTTAATCACTCGGGCACGAGTGATGGGTAAATTGGTATCTATTGTAACGACCTGATTCCGTCGTTAGGGAAAAGCCAAAGGGGAAAGAATTGGACCAGAAAAACTTTTGAGTAGTAACTTGAAATTTCCTAGCCTAGTCTAGATTTGGATGAAATCGAAGTTAGGAGAGTCTAGGGAAATCTGGTAATGAATGAGAAGTGTAATAATGAAATTGATTGCATGAGTGGATAGCTAATACGTTAAGGAACCCGTACGACTTTACGGAATTGAATTCGAGCGAGTAGAACTCCCTAAATTGATCTTAGTGTGAACGAGTGTTTTCTGAGTGTCATGGGATGAAGGTGTGTTCTAAATGGGGGTTTGGATCTCTTAATTCCAACATTCTGTCTCTATGTATGCCGCTGTAGCGGGACAGACGCGACTTAAGTCAAAAATAAAATCCCAAAAACTTTTTACACTGCACTTTTCTACTTTGAGAGCTAGGAGACGACAACAGATGAGTGTTGAGCGTTTTTCACCATTCTTGAGGCTAAAGATAAGGTTTTAACTCCTCAAATCCGTTTTGATCAGTAAAATGTAAATTCATGGGTGATTATCGATGGGAGAGGGTTTTGATTTGGAAATTATGGTGGAAAAATCCCTAATCTAGTTATTAGGATCTTGGGTTTATCCTAGGGTTGTTGGGTTTGTTATGATCTGGATAATTAGACATTTGATTGTTGATCCTTGCGTATATTAATTGTTTGTAGACCTAGAACAAGCGGAAAGAATCCGGGAATAGAAGATTCAAGTGCCTTAGGGGATTCAAGCTTGGATTCGAGGTAAGTGATGGTTGTGATTTCATGATTGTGTGATAAATGTATGTTCTTGCTTTATTATAATACGTGTATGTATACGAATGTTGCATTATTGATCACACTAGTTGTAAATGAGATAGATGAATGATAAATGCCATGAATCATGACTTGATTGTATGATTATGAGAATGTGCTTGTGATTGTGATTGTGGCTTGCTGAATGGATCGAGTGTTGCGTTCTGACACACTAACTTGGATCGGTTGCCATATTCTGGCATAAATATATGATCGGTTGCCACGTTCCGGCACAAACATTGGATCGGGTACCACGTTCCGGTATGCTAACTGTTTGGGTTTGGGTTCCATGAGAGGACCAATGAGTTGACATAATTGTGTATCTTGAGAAATGTGAAATTGTACGTTGTTCATAAATGATGATGATATTGTATATGTTTGGTGTATGCATGTTATTATTATGTTGTATTGGCTTATGTATGTTGCACTTAGTGGGATAACCGCGTGATCCTACCAGTACACTGTGGTTGTGTACTGATACTGCACCTGCTTTTTATTTGTTGAGTACAGGGCATCTTCAGGCGGCTATTGACAGACCTTGCTTAGAAGACCAGTGATCGCTTTGAATTCAAGGGTGAGCCAGTTCCTCCGGGCTGCCATGGGTTGTCTTTGTGTTTATTTCCATATTTTGGACTTAGACTTTCTAGTTAGTTATTAGTACATTAGTTTGGTGTTGTAACCCTTCTTGTTTAGACTTATGGATCTTGTGAGAGTTTTGGTACATTGACTTTCAGGTTCTAGGCGTATTTTCCACATTTGTATAGTTGTTAGACTATTGGTTTGGAGTTTATGGGAACTCCCTATTTTCTTTCCTTAGCATTTAACTTGCTTCTGTAACTTTAATGCCTTAGTATTTTGATTAAGTTGGTTAGCTAATTAGTATAAATGGTTCTCACACCAGAGGGTTAATGTGGGTGCCAATTACAATGGCCTGGATCGTGACAAAGTTGGTATTACAGTCTAGGTTCGTTGATCTCGATGTACCAAAATGAGTCTAGTAGTGTATTGCGGAACGATACGAAGACGTCCGTACTTTTCTGCGAGAGGCAATAGGACTTTCGGAAAAACTCACTTCTTTCTACTCATTCATGTTATGACTTGAATCCAATTGGTATCTGGGTGATACAAATTGATATCTTTTCCTCCTTCACTCTATGGTCCGAACTAGAGCAACAAAAGCAGTAACACCATCACCAGCAAGAAAGGATGTGTATAGACTACCAGCAGCTAAATAGGGTCACCATTTAGAATCCACTACCTCGGATAAATGATCTTTTGACCAGTTGAAGGGTGCATCAGTTTATATTTTGCTCTTGTACTGGGAGACTGATAATGGTCATATATGGAACAAACTAATTTAGAAATTGGGCTTGTCTATGAGTTGTAACTTGAAAATTGTGAATGCGTGTTCTTGTCGCCTGAATTAACTGTGAATGTGGAAGTTTTATTTGCTTGGATGTGATGATATGATCATGTGCACAATAAGTGTGGGTCTGAATTTTGATATGTGCAATATGCTAGCTGAATTTATTGAAACTATGCAAGTTGTAACTGCGGAGTATCGTGAAACTTGTTGTGAAAAGAAGGTCACGACTAAGTTCAATGCAAGGGTCTAGATATTGTACGAGGTGATTTGAAAGAAAGATCTGG
This sequence comes from Solanum pinnatisectum, assembly GCA_035578085.1. Taxonomy (NCBI): domain Eukaryota; kingdom Viridiplantae; phylum Streptophyta; class Magnoliopsida; order Solanales; family Solanaceae; genus Solanum; species Solanum pinnatisectum. Next base: position 12,262,004 of record CM069081.1, on the reverse strand, counting down.
ACGTGTCATGCGCTTAAGTAATAACCGCGTGAGTGTCTGGATGTATCCTGGGGGTGTGTGGGTTATGGTGTTGAATTAATAAGAATGAGTTGGATTGTGTATCGTTGGATTAACTCGGGGTAGACAATAATTATCCTAGTTCAGAGGATTATCCTAAATTGTTCAGTAAAGCTGTAATCCATTGGGAGATTTAGAAAAAAGAAAAAACCCCAGAAAAATTTATTGCATGGGTACTATTTCCGTCTGAGCCGCTGGGGCGGGATTTTTCGCTAGCGTGAGGCTGCCAGAACGAAAATTCCCCACCAGAGTGGGACAGGGCGAGACAAAACCTCAGCCCTGTCTCCTTTGTTTTTCCCAGGTCTCCTTATAGAACCCGAATCGAATCCGAACTAACCACTGCAATCCAATCAGTGTTTAGCAATCGAGGATAGACTATAAAACCTTGGAATAAATCGAATGCTGTCAAAAACACCAGAAAACTAGCATCCATGTGCTTACAAAACAAAAGGGGTGTGCGGAATTTTCTAAGTGTGAATCTTGGTTGACTTCGGTTGCCTTTTTGGGGCATGTAGTTTTAAGGGAAGGGGTAATGGTAGAACCCCAAAAGATTGAAGAAGTTAGTATTATTGTAGTAGCATTTATCCTAATTCTTGTATTATTATTTTGATATATATTCTTAAGTAATATATATATATATATATATATTACTTAAGAATATTATTGTAGTAGCATTTATCCTAATTCTTGTATTATTATTTTGATATTATAATTTTTCCATCTATTATATTTTTCCAACATCCTCTTCCTCTCCAATTCCTTTTACTTTTTAGCGAGGTTAGCAGTTGCGTTCTTCACTGATTCTAACAACACCTTCATCACTTCGTCTTTTCTTGTTCTCAATTTGGTACTTCGGTGGCTACTACCTCAAGCAAGTTGTTTATGTTCTAAACCCCAATACTGAAAAACACCATTCTAAACTCCAACTCCAACCCCAATCCCTCCCATTCATTCATCTACAAAAAAAAAAAAAAAAAAAAAATTCCAATCACCTCAACACAAATTATTCATAGAAAATTCACCAAAATGTCCCAAGAAAGAATTGATACCCCCACAACTTGCACCAGTTGCTCTTAATTTTGCAACTAGGTCAAATAATATTGAAACCCTTTTTGGGTGTGAAGTAAACAATCAAGAATTGAACCGGGTCTTCAAAAAATAGAAAAAAAACACCTCCAGATAGCTGAAACTTTGAAAATGATTGAAAATGAAAATCTTCAGTTAAAAAAATCCAAACTTTGACTGATTTCAATGATTTTGGAGGCTTTTCACCTTTTGGCTTGTGAAATTGAGAGAAAAAAAATGGTAATCGAAAGAGATGAGGTGAAAAAGTGAAGTTGTAGAATCTAATGTTTGATATGAATTTTTTCCAAAAATTGTGCAGAAGTGACACACACAAAAGTGAAACAGATGAAATGAGAGAGAAGAGAACTAGAGAAAATTAAATGAAAGGTGTCAATTAAGTTTGAGTTTTGTTTTTGGTGACACTTTGATTAAGAAATGGTCAAATCCACTTTAAAATGTAATTAAGTAAATCTTGGACCAAATTAATATTTTCAAAACTTTCTAATCTTTTATAAAATACAAAAAACACTTCATTTTTCAACTTTTATAATTCTATCCAAACCATTTTTTAAAAAAAAAAACGTAAAAGAATCTCCCAACGTTCTCTCTTCTCTTCTTCTTCTTCCTTAGAAAATCCAAAAATCCAACTATCAAAACAAATATTCTCCCATTATCTTATCTTCCTCCTCATCTTCGGTCGTGACTCTCTCCTCTTTCTGAACTGAAGATCATGTTCAACTTAAAATGGGTAAGTCATTTTTTTTGAAAGATTTTACAATTTTCGAACAATACATTCTTGATACTAAGTTTTTTTCTTGGGTTAATGAACAATAAATAGTTCTATATATGTGAAAATTGAATAATGGTGTAATGGTACCTATTATTTATTATTTTTGAAAGAAAATCAACAAACCCAAAAAAAACCCTAATTTTGAGGAAATGTATATGTATTGTTAACATTCAGTGAAAATTCATTTTTTGTTGCTTTTGTTGTTCTTTTTGTGACCATTTTGTTCATATGGTTTTAGAAATATAGTTTTGTTCCATTGTCCAACATATATTTCATTTGTTGAAAAATGTGTCGTATGTTGCAACATTTTAGTCATATGTTGGTACATATTCCAACATAGTTGTCATATGTTGGAACATGTCACCTTTGTGTTAGGGCAACAGAAGATTTATTTATGGCAATAGAAGGTACATCTGTGGCAACAGAATATCCATCTGTGGCAACAAAATGTCCATCTGTGTCAACATAAGTATAAATTGCTACCATTATTATTTTATAATCAAATGTAAACCCTCAACCTTTTTTTTATTTACCTTGTAGATCAAATGACACAAGAAGCTTCATCTGTGGCAACAACTCAATATTTTGTTGATGTTGCTTCCTCTTCTAACATTTAATGTTCTTTTTGTCTATGCGAAGAATGTGAGAAGCAACATGATTATTTTATTAGTCGTGTTAAAGAATTCACTAATATTTTTAAGATAATGACTTATAATATTGATGTCCATACATCCAAGAAGATTTCACAACCTTTGAAGTGTAGGAGGTTGAAAAAATCTATTTCCTAATCACTATCTATAGTTAGTAAAAAAATAACAATCAATGACTACTGCTCCAGTAGTATCACACTCAACCCTAAAAGGCAAGGAGAAGGATAAGGAGAAGGAGAAGGACAAAGCGAAAGAGAAAAAGAAAAAGAAAGAGAAGAAAGTCGTCAGTTGTGATGTGAAGCAACAATATCCATTTGAAGGTTTTAACATTGACGGCGAGGGTAAAATTGAACTATTGTCATCCTTCTCGCAATGGATAAATGAGGGTCTTTACGAGCATCATGCAAAAAAGTAAGCCGTTCAACTATTATTAGCATTTCTTCTTGATGTCCACTAAATAATTATTTATAATGATTACACAATTACATAAGAGACAAGGACGATCACTACTTAGTCAATTGCTCGAAACTTGGATTCAAACAAGTTGATTTTTAGTTGCATTTCCAAAGAAGAAAGAGTGGTTCTACGTAATGTCTCAACCCAATAGATGTTGGACTGATGAGGTAAATCCATGCCCACTTTTATGTTTTGATTAAAACATGAATACATACAAATAATTGATACAGAAATACACTTGTTGATGCATCAGTGTAGCATGTGGATGTCATTTTATACTATTTACAAAAGAAGTCGAAGCAGCATAGTCATTCTAAATATCGATATACCACTACTAATTGTTTTTTCAAAACATACATTGACAATGCAAGTGATGTTCCTGAAAATGATTATAAAATCTTTGGCACGATCAAAAGGTTTCGTATACCTGCTAGACTGCCTTGGCACCTCACAGATGAGGTTTATGTCCCTGTAAATTGTAATGGGAAGTTTATTGGGTCTTGGCAATTGTTGTATTGAAGGAACGACACATAAAGGTGTATGATTCGATGTCCTCATCTAAGACTAATAGAAAATTGTCCTCCGATATTCAAAAGTTGTTTTCAATGTTGCCAAAATACCTTGAATTCAGTGGATCTTTTGAGCAAAAAGACCAAACCAACTGGTCAGTTCTTGAATCTTTTCATGGAAAGAACAAATCTCACCCATTCAAAGTCATACATGTTACTGGTATTGCCTAACAAGCAAGCAATAGTTTGTAAGTATCACATTATTTTTTTGTCTTACCACTATCGAAATGTGATGTTATTAGGTTTATTATATTTTCTAATTGATGATATACCATGTAGAGATTGTGGACTTTTTGTTGCTGCATACACTGATTTTTTTAGTGATGGACTACAAGTGCCATCTTATGGAATTATTTCTCAAACTCTTCCCATGGGATATGCTTCACTCCTATGAAATTATTAGATTTTAAAGGCTTGGAGTGGCTATGTTAGTAACAATGAAGACCCACAGAGGCCTTGACCTAAAAAGCAAAGTTCGATGAAAATGTTGTGGTTACCGCCATTGATTAGATATAGTTTTGATGGTTATGTATACCATTGTAAATTACTTTTTTGTTGATAAGTTGTAAAAGACAATTGGTGAAGTATTCATTTTTGCTGATAATATTAATATTAATGATTATTATTATTATTTTTATTTTGTTGGAACAAATGTTAATTATGTTGAAAAGGAAGAAATGTGGTATCTGTGGCAACATATATAACCTCTGTTGTAAAAAAAATCCACAGAATTATCTGCATGTGCCCCAACAGAAAGGAGATATGTGGCAACATATGTCACAGAAAGGAGATATGTGGCAACATATGTCACTTTGAATTATCATATGTTGCAACATTATATTGTCAAAATTCAAAAAAAATTAAAACAGTTGAAAACAATCGTCCTTCATTTTCCCTCTCTCCTCTATAAAAGGTCATTTTATATTCCAAATTTAATTTATTTTTACTAATTTTTCTTTTCTTTTCTCTTCTTTCCTTTCATCTCTTCTCTCTTGTTTCTCCATTAGTCTTCTTCTTCACAGATCATGTTGTTGCGATATTTTCTACAACATCAGTGGTAATCTGTTGCGATATTTTCTACAACAAGTCGTCGTTCCCTCATCATTTCTAATTTATCATTGAGATCTTCTCAAGTAAAATTTAATTAGGGTTTTGAAATACTTACTGGTATTAAATCAGGACGTTTTAGTGGTTTATCACTTATTTGTTTGTTGGATGGTTGGTTTGGTTGGTTGTTAGTCCTTTTGAAATATTATCTGATTTCAAAAATCCTAATTTTTAGTTGGTTGGTTAGGATCTAGGGAGGATTTTGTGGTTTGGTTCATGTGTGGTATTGAATTGTATTTGTTGTTTGTGTTGTTGTGTGTTGTGTTGTGTGTTGTGTTGTCGTGTTTTGTTGTTGTTATTTTTGTTAAGAAATATTTTATTTTGTGGTTGCAGATACAAATATAATGCTTCCTTTCAAAAGAAAAATTATATTAAAAAATGAAACAACTGACACAAAGATTCAGAAGAAGCCTAGGACTAAAACTTATAGGAAGAAGAATGAAAATTCCACTTCCACTCTTTTAGAAGAACTTGCATCTAAAGTAACTTCTTCTTCTCAAGTAGAGTCAGGAGTTTCTTCTTCTCAAGTAGAACCAAAATTTTCTTAAAAAGAATATGAAGAAAGAGAATAAGATGAAAATGAAGTTGAGGAAGAAGAAGGAAAAACTGAAGTTGAGGTAGAAGAAGAGAACAAAAAAGAAGTTGAGAAAGAAGAAGGAAAAAAAATGAAGTTGAGGAAGAAGAAGATAACAAAAAAGAAGTTGAGGAAGAAGGAAAAAAAAGTTGAGGAAGAAGAAGGAAAAAAAAGAAGTTGCGGAAGAAGAGAGAAAAAAAATGAAGTTGAGGAAGAAGAAGGAAAAAAAGAAGTTGAGGACAATAAAGGAAAAAATAACGAAGTTGAGGAAGAAGAAGAAAAAATAAATGAAGTTGATGAAGATAAAAAAAAAATAAAGAAGTTGAGGAAGAAGAAGAAGAAAAAAATGAAGTTGAGGAAGAAGAACAAAAAAAAAAAATGAAGTTGAGGATGATGGGATCAAAATTGTCAATGCACACACTTTTCCTGTCCATTTCTAGCCTAATGCTATTGGTGATAGCATTATAAGGTCACTCCTTTAGGACCATACTCCAATAGAATGATTTGGAAGATTTTTTTAGGAATAGTTCTTTGGTCAATATCTTGATTTGCCAAAAAATAAATAATGCAAGTTTTCAAATGACTATGGTTTATGAACTTCTGAAAAGAAGGTTCATTTTTTGAGAATAATGAAAAAAATGATGAGGTGTTGATTAATTATTGTGGCATACTACTCTTCTTTGGCAAAAGAGAGTTTGTCATAGTTACAGGGTTAAAATGACATTCTCTTTTTGAGAAAAACCCTGAATTCACAGTCAAAAAACAACCATGGAGACGAAAGAAAGGAGAAGCACAAACAAGTAAGGAGCAGTCAACTGAAGAGCAGGACTTAGGTGTCCCTTATTAGCCCAAGCTTCAAAAATCTCCAATTGATATATTTGTTGAATGACAAGGATACATGAAAGAAGCACAACGAGTCATTGTGCTTAGTTTGATATGTACATAATCTACTTCTGGCCAAAGATGTCAGCAACAACATACCCCTTAAATTGGTGAAGTTATCTAAGGATATTGAGGCTTTCAACAACTATCCTTGGGGTCATAACAGCTAGGAATTAACTGTCAAATACTTGTTGGCTCCTTTATCTCCAAAGATCAATAACTTATTTGGATTTCCACGGCCTTTTATGGTAAACATAAATTTTCTTAATATTTTTATATTTTATTGAATAATTCAACATTTGATTTTGGACATGTTTTCTTTTTTTATAGGCTTGGGCATTTGAAGTCATTCCTCATTTGAGGCATCAAGTAACTGCAGAAGAAGAGAATTCATCTCCAAGGATATTGAGATGGTTGAAAGCAAAAAATGTCAAAAATCTTCCAGATCTTTTTAACCCTCCTCATAATGCAATAAGTAGTTATATTACACCCATATGTTGCAACATATCACCCATCTGTAGCAACATATGACACATCTGTTACAACATATGACCTAAATATTCCTACGAAGGACTCATTGTTATAATTTTAGATTGTGCATTCATGACTTGTCCCAATAGAAAAGAAATTGTGAATGACATATCTGATGGATCCTTCTTGGGTGAACAAGGCAAGAGGAAAAGGTGGTTATAACAGAGGGAGAGGAAGATCTTCCTCAGTCTCTTCAAGATCGTCATACGGATCCTCTTCATCAAGCTCTAATGTTTTCAGCTTTTCAAGATTGCAATTGGGTGCTATATGCTCATAATTACCACACCTATAACACTTAATTTTTGCGAGCTCACGTTTCGACCTATTTTTAGTAAATTTTTTAGATATACGCAAAGCTTTTCTCTCATCCCTTTCTTCCTTAGATCTACGTCTATGTCTATATCTTATTTTCCTATAAGGTTCATCGGGATTGTATTCTCTAGAATCTCTATGTTTGGTCTTCTTCTTGCTATTAGCTGAAGTATCTGGTAAACCAAACTGGGTACAAAAGTCTCCTAATTGAGATCTTTCTCGGAGCTTATCCATCTTAAGTTGTCTATTAAATTTTAATTCATTGCACAGATTTATACCTTCTTGAGTGCAAACTCCTATTAATCTTCCATAGGTATAATCACCATAAGGAATTTCACCATGCTCATTTCTAAGGATCTTTTTAACCCTTAAAGCAAATAATGGAGGAAGGCCATCTATGAACTTAGCTTTCCAATGTTCATACTTGTTTTCAGGTAGTTCCATAACCCTACTCATATAAGTATCTTTATACCACCTGAATTCTCCTAAGGTTCTACTATGTAGACCGTTTAACAGGGTAGAACCGTTTCAAACTGATTGGTAAATCTACCATTAAAATGTTCCAAAATGGTTAGAACTAAGGTATAAATGGCGTCCTCTCTATTAGGAACAAGAGTCATACCTAAGTTATCAACACCTTCACTACTAGAAGTAGCATTAATTACAACAACCTTTTGTTCAAAAGTCATATAATTATCCCACCAACCTCGAAGTTGGCCAGTAAAACCTGCAATAATCATTTTACAAATATTTCTATCTGTATTTTTAACATTTTTACAGATAGTTGCATACATTAGCATTCTATGAACAAGAATAGTGAGTTGTCTATCAGTCAGCCATCAAGATTCCATTCATAAATTTCAGACCCACTATAAGAGGTGTTAATCTGATTCCAATCTCGTTCCTCGATAAGCACATCTTGAGGAGTTGGTCTGGAATAATAATAAGTTTGCATACTAGGTTTATGAGCAAATTTAATATTACCATTATTTTTCTTGGGATAACCCTAAAGTTTATTAAATTCTAGAGAAACATGATTTTTAAAATCAAAAGTGTTTTCCATTTCATCAGCAAAACTTTCAGAAAAATCCATAGGACTTGCCCTGAATTCAAAAAACTTTTTATCAAGAAGTTCTTCTAAATCGTAAATCGATTTGAATTTAAATTCTGAAATTTCAGGAGGGCTCTGCACAGGGGTAGCCATAGTCTGTGTTTCAGTATTAGTCTTAGAGGTAGACGTTTTATTAAAAGTCTTTACAGCATTTTTAATATGAATAACTAGAGCAGTTAATTCATCTAATTATTTATCAAGAGAACCAATATGTTCACCCAAAACTTTGACATAAAGTCCCAAATAATTATTTTGAGAAATTAGATTATTAATTTCGTTGATGCTGACTGCCACAACATCTTCTTCAACAAATTTTTGAAAGGCAGTAAATGTAATACCAATATTATTAGGTAAAACAAATGATGACTGAGAAGGATAAACAACCTTGATAATATTACCAGTTCCATCTTTATAAGATCGTTCAAGAACGTTAATGAACAAAGGCAAATAAGTGGTTATAAACCATGACACAAAATACATGATTTGATTATGTAAAGCACAAGTTTCGTAAAATTCTTGAGAAATATTATTCAAATCATCGGCTCTATAAGTGTCAAAAAACCAAATTTTAAACTAGTTCCATTTATCACTTAAAAATTCATTTTGAATGTATTTTCTTGCCAGGGAACCAAGGCTAAAATCTATTTGGTGTACATTCATTATTAAGTATTATTTAAATCAAAATCCATTTCAGACTAAGAAGGAATATCTTTATCAGAAATATCTGAAGCAATATCATTTGCTTGAACAATATTTAACCGAGGATTAATTTTAATTTTATTAACAAATCTATCATTTTGATCCGCAGATATAACCGATGGTAAAGTATGTAAAGAGACAGCATGATTACGAGTCGGGCCATAAACATGATCAATAGGTGAAATATGATTCATAGCAGGCAATCTTCTAGCAGAAGAAAATGAACGTTTACTAAAAAGAATATCATTAAATTCTTCTAGCAGAAGAAAATGAACGTTTACTAAAAAGAATATCAGTAAATTGAATACAAATCCTACCATCAGGATTTTGAGTGATATGAGAATACTCAGAATTAGTGATTGCATCAGCCATCTGGTTTGGAGGAATAACAGATTCCAAAGTCCAAGTAGGTGGAAAATTAATTTCTTCCCATTTTATAGGTTGTCTTGTAATGACCTTAGATCTAGTTAAATTAGTTTCTACTAAAATAGTTTCAGCAGATGTGTCATATAACTTACATCTTGGATTTAAAGTAGAAAGCAATTTAAAATAGATTCTATAAGACAAGCAAATTAATTCAGATCCAGGTGCATAATTATAACCATGCGTTTTAACATTCAAAGTTAAAGCATCAAGAATATTAGTATCAGTTAAAGATAACTGCAAATTCGGCTGACTATTAAAATAGACTGGACCATATGCCATAGTAGACTCAATCAAACCCATCAAAGATTGTCTAAAATTCAAATTTCTAGCATCACGCAAAGCAGCTAAAAATGTCTCAGGTAACCCTTTAAGAGTTAAAGGCTTAAAAGCAATTTGTATCATGCCAATATGCAAGAAATTATACTGAAGTTTATACAAATCGGTTTCTCATTTATTTAATAAACGAATAGTCTGTTTCGACGAATTTAACGCCAAAGATTGTTCAATAGTTTTAATTAACTGTTTATTAGAGATTTTATCAAACCAACCATAGTCATAAATTGTTTTAATATTAATTTTTGGAATAGTCCATTTGTTTAACAAATCAAGATTTTGAGGTATATCTACCTCTTCCAATCTAGTACTTTTAGTACTCGTTTCTCCAAGATCCATGAAGATAAAGATCATATCTATGTCGCATACTTCACATCAATCTCATATGTACCATGAAAGTTCATAGGCTCTGATACCAACGAAACCAGGATCTCAGAAGACGGGCGGTAGTCCACGCGGTTATCTTCAATCTAGCTTGTTAACATCCGAATTCAAGGAGTAAATTCGAATCGAAATATATACAAATTTTTATATAGTTTTATGACTGTATGGAAGAATCCAATCCTTTTACCCAAGCAAGGGGTCTGTCAAGATTCAAATACGTATTGTTATTTTACCCATGTATCTAGCAATTGTAACTGGGTATAGAGTGCCCTTTTTAACTCATAACGGGCTATGGACCACGGCTGGCTAGACAGAGTACCAAAGACAAAGCCAATAACGTATTGCATCAAATCTAACTATACCATAATCTCGAAACCAAATCAAGAAACCATATATAAATTTATTCATATTTAGATAAAGTCTAGATCTTTCATGGTAGATATAAAAGCGAAGTTAGATATCCGACATATATATGATTCTTTTAGCCAGACATAATCACGGCTCTAGATCGGAGAAATATAAAGTAAAAGAAAGGAAGAAAAAAAGTACCTTGTGACAAAGGCCAACACCTAGGCCTGTACGAACTATACACTTTTATTAACAACTCCGGTAAGTATCCGGCAAACTCAATACACAAAAGCCAAGGAGACTAAGAGAGCTTTACAAAAGAAGAGAGATGGGGTTTCTATAACCTGCCTCTAAAAGACTACAAATGAAACCTATTTATAGAAAAAGAAAAGAATCTATCTACAATAATGGGTCCTTATCAATGGGTCCCAATCTACTATAGATCAACAGTGTATCTACTATTTATAATGCCTTTTACTATTCACGATAATCTTCACACCTTATCTTTCTTTTTCATTTCTCGGAGGAAATCTTTTGCCTCGTCAGCACATCTTTCGCAGTTGGATTTTCCGACTCAAATGGTTGAGCTTCTTGATTATCATCTCGAAATCATCACTCGTTTCACTCCTCATAGAAGTGTCGGATTTTGCATAATTAGTTATATTAAGGAGTAAATTCCTCCTAACTTCTTCTAAATAATTATTAATCATTTCCTCTTGATTTCCATCTTGATTGGAGATTCTCCTGGCCATGTGCTTAACGGAGCTATCAGCAATTATTCCCTTGTGCGGAGAAGCACTATATTCCTGGATTTTTTGTGAAATAATGTCCAGAAGTTCTTGTCTGTATAAGGACTTTGTTTTGGGATCTTTCTTCATTAATTTGTCCCAAAAATTGTTATAATAAGTGCGATATAAACAGGGAATCTGTTCTTCTATAAAACCTATTTCCGGGGTCCACTTGTGAATCCAAGGAATAGAGAATTCTATAAAGAAATGAATTTATTCAATTTTATCCATATAACAGATATGATTTGTATGGTATAAATTATTAAGGTCTGGCGAAACCTTAACCCATTACCTATATAATTTTAAAAAGGGATCCGGCAAAATCTTTGTTGTTGGGCCATGGTATGACCACCAGTTCAGAAACCAATTAGGAATCGGCTTGGCAAATATCTTTGCACAAATATTAATGAATCAAGTATGCTTATGCCTCTTATTATTGTAGTAGAGGACTTTATTAAAAGCATTAATATAATCCCAATAAGTGAAATTTGTAGGGATCTTGTTCAGACTGATCTGTCTTTCTTTCATTGAAGAAATACCCCAATTTTTTATAGATATAATTTGTTTTATAATCATTTTTTAGAAGTTATAAACATTCTCGCTGGTATTATACCTTGAGAAGTGCTGAAATTCAATATTATCAGTGTTCATTAGAATAGTTTCATAATAGGAACGGCTTTTGTATGCCTCACCCGGGAAATATAATCTATTAATAAGTAGTATGAATATATTATATCATATGGTAGTATATAGATATATAATAAGTAGTAGGTAGATATAGTATATAAATATAATATAAAGTAATAAGTAGGTAGTATATGTATGAATTATAATAATGACTATATATTTTAGAAGTCAAATATAATATGAATATAATATAATTTAGTAGTATGGGTAAAGTATGGCAAAAATATGGCAAGTGGTTCCGAGTTTATGCTTTGTTTCAAATATTTTGTAAATCCTACTCAGTACTCCCTCTCTCATTTAGTTAAATCATGCTAATTTCTGACTTAATTCCCTAATTTCCCCATTTTTAATTGTATTTTTCATTTTTTTTTTAACTTACCCAGTTCATCTCTTCTTCTTAACCTGTGTTCTTAACAACTTCATCTTTAACCACACCCTGGATATAAAAACTGGCAACAAATTCATCCTTTCATCAAGCGGACTGTAAAAGCCAAGAATCCTAGGAATTTACATGTTAATACATAGTCGTTATTAAGAAGTTAAGAAGCTAACCATATACTAAAGGTAATTTTTTAACACATGCACAATAATTACATTGAAACTAATAACATAAAATAACATATTTTTTAGGGGAATTTTGGGAAGTAAACATCGTAAAACTTACATGATAAATGGAGAGAGGTTTCCCTTTCGGGAACCCCCGAAGGACTTTGAAAAAACTTTGAAAAATTTTAATACTCAAACACACTTATATAATTTCACAAGCTTTTTTATACAATAGAGGATTTTTGGTACATAGGAGTATAGAGGGGGGAAAGATTGTTGGAAAGTTTCTCACGTTTACAACTTTTCTAAATTTTTTCCACTCTTTTTTCATTCTGTCTTTCCAACTCTTACTACTGCATTTTATAGACAGAGGAGAACCAAAGGAATGGTCCTCAATTTACTATGTGGCCTCTATTATTAATGGCCGACAACTTGATAAGATTCCTTTAATAATGCAAGTCGGGTACTCATTGGGCCCCATCGTCACATGCGTTATTAAATTCACCTTTTTGGACTAATATTACAGACTCAATTATTAAAAAGACGCGTGCTATGTCAACAGTTTTTCCCTCTTTTGGAGGGTGGTGATAAAGTGACAACACACTCATTTTTACAAGACACTTAGTGGGTATTTTCACCTAACATTCAGACGCTTGCATACTTTAATGTGTATATATATATATATATATATATATTCTTTATTTAATCCATCTTTGACTTTTCCTTTCTTTTCCCATAACTTCTTGCCAATTTTTTCCTCTTTTCTTGCCAACTTTTGCCAACCTTCCGACTTTCTTGTTGAATTGTTAAGACTTGTCTTTGTCATGCCATTCTTTACTTTGTATTATTGGTGAATTGTTTTCTTCTTCCATACTATTATTGACTTTGTCCCATGTCTTGTATATCTAATGAAGTCTTTTAGAATAGAAAATGGTTAAGTGTCTAGGTTGTGTAATGCAATGGTATCAAAACTCATGCCTGAGTCATCGTCTTCATAAGGTTCTTGTGAGTCTTGAATATTATTTATCTGTTCCTCGTCTGATAGTGAAGGATTGTCTTCAGAATCATTACTTGGACTAGGAATTATATGTTTGTCTTGAATTTTGTCGTGAAATTTTTTTTCTAAAGTTTGTTTAATTATTTTTTCTAATTTTTCATTTTTTTTTCTTTTTCAAAGCTTCATTTTTTCTTAATGAGTCTTTCTGAAAATATTTAGGTAATCTCCTTCGTGAGGAAGAAGACTCCTCTTCTTCACTTTTTGGCAAAGTGACAGCCATTAACGGATTTGATAAGTCTTTACCGGTCACCGTTTGAACCGGACTAGCTGTATCATGCTCCGATACAGTAGAGTTCTTAGCATTCAGAGGGGAATACACACCCGTCTCATCAATTTTTAAGTGAGATGGAGAACTCATGTCTTCTTTCTGAGGTGTACTATCTGTTCTTGGAACATATTTACTCTGGAAAGTCTCGAGCTGTTTAACAAGTCTCATGTTTTCTTTGATAAGGATTTCATTTTTTGTATTGAGTCTTTTGAAATCCTCTGTCATGGATGTACAATGATCGCAAAATATTATTTTTTCTGAGTCTTTTTGGATATTGTATTGAGGTATTTGGGTTGGGCTTTGTTTCAAGGCTGGTGAAATGTAATAATTAGGCCCAAGTACTCCTCTGGCATAGTCTAAAGCTTCAGTAAAATCATTAAAACCTTTAAAAAGTGGGTTTTTTTACCCCATTTATGGAATCTACTACTTCTATCCATGTCTGAAAAACACCATTAGTTTTATCATGTATTACTACATAGTATTTGAATTTATTATCTCTATTTCTATCTGAAAAATACTGACACAATGCATTTGAAGCAGCAATAAAATATTTAGTGTCTTGCTTATTGTATGCTATCCATAAATTGTCTACTAAGCAGTTTTGAGGTTTGTCTAAAGTACAATCTGGATTTATTCTAAAAGATAGATTACTCTTTGGATAAGAAATTAAATTATACTTACCAAAATGTATTCTTTCCATTAAATTGTCTGTTGTATTTAGAGGTCTGAAATGTTGTCTGCTTAATAATGTCTGAGCATAAGTATCTAGCTAGGCGATGCCCTTGCCTTTGTCTATTGTCTGTTGACTTGTTGGTCTCATGCTGAAATAAATATTAATTAGTCTTTAATTGTAGTCTACTTAATTTATCAGCTAAGTCATTGTTTTTTCCTTTAACATATTCAAAAACAATATTATTATATATAGATATTATATCTATAAAGTTTAACCACCGTCTTTTACTACTAGCTTTACTATTTATTTTCTCATGAAATTTAACTATAGCTTCGCAGTCTGTTCTTACTAATACTTCATTTTTGTTTTAAATGTATAATTTAAAACTATTTAATCCGTATATTACCGCTAATACTTCTGCGTCTATACTACTCATATTACCTTTTTCTTTGTATTGTCCACTTTGGTAGGCACATATTTTTTCTTCATTTTTTGGACTATATTTATTTGGTCTTGATTTTAAGATGGCTCCACATTCTAATTTACTACCATCTGTTTGAACTATTAAATAATCTGATTCTAGTGGTATTTGTAAGTCTGGTATATTTTTAACTTTTTCTTTAATTTGTTGGACTAATTTAATGTCTTCTATATTAAAATGTTTTTGTCCTTTACTACCTGTCTTAGCATTTAATGGACCTGTTATTTTTCCTAAGTCTTGAATAAAATTTCTAGCATAATTTACTAATCCTAAGAATTTTTGTAATTCTTTTGTATTATCTAGCTTATTAGGCATATCTAAAACTTTTTTAGCTATATGTGGTTGTAATTTTACTTTTCCTTCTCCTAATGTTACTCCTAGGAAGTTTATATGTGTTTTACATAATTCCATTTTTTTTTTTACTAATTATTATTCCATATTTTACAAATAGTTTAAACACTATCTATAAATGTCCTAAATGTTCGTACATGTCTTTACTAAATACTAGAATGTCATCTACGTATACTAATACAAAATTTTTGTAGTCTCCGAACATATCATCCATTTTTCTTTGTAAAATAGGCGGAGCTGTCTTTAATCCAAAAGGCATGGCTAACCATTCAAAATGTCCTTCAGGACAAGTGAAGGCTGTCCATTCTATGTTTTCTGGGTGCATTTTTACTTGCCAGATTCGATTCTGATCAAATTTACTAAATATCTTTTTACCTTGTATTCTATTAATTAACTCATTTTTATCTGGTAATTTATATACATCTGTTCTAGTATTGTCATTTAGCCTTTTGTAATTTATTATCATACGAGCTTTTCCTCGTACTTGTTCACTATGATTTCTAACCATAAAAGCTGCTGATCTATGTCTAGATGTAGATCTTCTTATTACTTCTAATTTTAATAATTCTTTAATCTGTTTACTGAATTCTTCAGTGTCTTCATTATTTGCTTCTATAGTTGCTGTCTTTATTGTGTATTCTGGATTTATTATATCTAATTTACACATAATTTTATTACTTCCCCAATGTATTAAGGGTTTTTCTCCTATTATTTCCATTTCATCTAATATTGCTATTATATTTTCTAAGTCTTTAGGATGTTTTATTGTTCCTATAGTATTTATTCCCTTTTGAAAATTGTAGAATTCTGTTTCTACATTTATTAATGTATAATCTTTTTCTATGTCTGCTATATATGTATCTTCTATATAATTTTCTTCTTGTTTTTCTTCATATAGGTTTTTTGAAGAACAACTTTCATTATTTCCACAATTGTCGCAACATGGACTAGAATTATTTAGTCTATTATCTTTGACTTTAATTCCTTTTGTTAGGATTTTATTGGTCTGAACGGGAGTATAGGTTGTATTTCTGAATAACATTATTCCGTCTCTAGAGACTAAACAACTTCCATTGTTTTGTATAAGAAATTGTAGTCCTATTACTGAATCAGTTTTAATATTTAAGTCTCTTACTAGGATTTTATGCATATTATAAGTTGGTTTGTAAAATTCATTACATGTATTTATAAAACTTATTTGTGCTTTTTCTATATATTGGCGGTATAGATTATGAGTTCCATCCATTTGTATGGTTAATACTGGTTCTTTTAAATTCTTAAGGGTTGGTAATATATGTAATGGTATTATCTTCTTATTAAGAAGGCAGCCAGTGCAACCTGTATCAATTAATGCTAAAGTTTCTATTTCTGTATCTTTAATTTTTATTATTACTAGTATTTTTATAGTTCCAAACTTTTTATCTTCATTACATATGAAACTAGTATTATCTTCTTCTATGTTCATTAGTTCACTTTCTATTTGGTCTAGATGAATTGTTCCTAGTGATTGTAAATTTTCTATGTCTATTTTTTGTTTTCCTTTTTCTATTGAAATTAGTCTTTGTTCTAAATCATTTATTCTTGTTTCTAAGGTTATTAGTCTTAGATTGGTAGTCTGATCTTTTGTTTGAAATTGTTCTTGTTGTTTGGCTACTTGTTGTTTTAATCTATTTTCTATACAACTTATACATGCTTCCATATAACAATTTTTACATTTAGCTCTATTTATTTTACTAGGATACCATTTACATATACTACACTGATTACTGTCTATTCCTTTTTGTCTTTCAAATTCATGATTACAGTCTTGGTATGTGTTCATCATTGTATAAGTTAAATCTTCTTCTTTTCTTTCTAATCTTTCTAATCCTATTTCATTAATTAAATTATCATTTTCTGAGTCAGATGTATCTGATTGACCTCTTTCTTCTTCTGCTATATCTAAGCTTATAACTGAATATATACTTTCTGTATCTGACATAAATTTATCTACATTTAGTAAGGCATCTTGGAAGTCTTCTATTAATTGAGAGTTTCTAGTTTTCATATTATTTCTTTTAGGGCATATATTTGCTAAGTGTTCTAAACTACCACAAGTATAGCACTCTAATTTATTTTTATAATTTCTATCATTTTTATATTTTCTAACATGTATATCTCTGTTTAAGTAAGGTTTTCTTGCTGAAGATTTTCTCAAAAAATATTTTTTATTTTTGTAAGGTCTTTGGTTATAGTTTATTCCTCTTTTATATTTTCTTGGTCTACTGGGTTTTTTATCATAACTTTGTGTTGTATATATCATTGTTTTACAAAAATTCATTTCTTTTTGTTTTAATTGTTTTTGTATTTGTATGTTAGTACATTTTTTCTGTTAGTATTTACATTATGTGTGTTACTTTTTGTCCTATAGACCATGAGATAGTAGGGTCTTGAGCTACACCTTCTCTTTTATACCATCTTTCTTCTATTTCTCTTCCTAATGCTCCTGGTAATTTATTAAATAGCTTTTTTCCTAATTCTTCATTAAATGTATTTCCACTAATAGTGCAATAGTAACAATAGTCATTAACGAACTTCTTTATGTGTATCCAATTTGATATACTTAATTGTTCTAATTTTATTAAAGCATTTCTTTGTAGAGCCAGTAAGCCACTATTTGGGTCTTGTCCTGTTAATAACACATGTATTTTGTTTGTGAAATTATAAGGGTTTGGTCCTAATTCTATTAGTCCTTGGAATTCCTGTGGTTTAGTCTGTTTATAAGATTCCCATACTGCTTTACATGATTCTCCTAAAAAGGTTTCTAAATATCTATACATAGTCTCTGCATCTGTTTCTTGATAGTTTTTAACAAAATCTGCTACTACTATTCCTTTCCATAAGTCTATTACTGTATTCCACATTTGTGGATCGTGTGCAGCTATATTTAATATTTTTCCTTTATTTCCTTCTTCTTGTAATCTAATGGGTTCTTCTATTGGCATTCTTTTTCCTGCTGGTATAATGTTATCTTTTATTTCTTGATAATGTCTAACCCATGGTTTTCTAGGTAAATTTCCTATACTATAATTTATCTTCGGAGCTGCTGTAGTTCTTTGGAATGGGCTTGCACTATATGAGCTAGTTGCTTCATCCATTAGTTCTTTGTAACTATTTAGGGATTGGGTGTCTTCTCTTTCCTCATTCATGTATTCGGATTCATCTATCCTATAAGCTAAATTATCATCCCTTTCTTCACATATTCTAAAGTGTTCTATTGTTTCTATTATATCCATCTTTCCTTTTTTACATCCTTTACATTTAAAAATTTTATTTTTATTTTCAGTGTATTGTCTTTTTGCTTCTTCTATAACACTGTCTACTTCATATCCTTCTTGTATTAATTCTATATTCATAAGTTCTTCTTGTTCTGTTTCTATGGTACTTTCTGTTTCATTATCTTCTAATTCTCTTTGATTTGTATAATTATAATTTGTAAACCTAATAGATGTCCCTCCTTTTGAACTAGTGTACATTAAGTGTTGTTCTGGCGCAAATACTTTGGGTTTACTTAGTTTATCTAAATTCCATTCTAATCCTGCATATTCTTCTGGATTTATCTTTATTGGTTTTATTAATTTTATTCCTTTATTACCCATTACTTCTACTACATCATTTACTTGGAATTTAAATTTTGTATTACTACTTAAAGTCATTTTTCCTATAAAACCTACACACATTAATAAATTATTTCCATTATTCATTTCTTCATACCCTTTGGTCTGGATTCCTATTTTAATATGTTTACCAAATTCTTTTAGATTTATTAAAAGTGCAGGCTAATATAAAATATTCCACCATTATTAGTCATATCTACTTCTGTTAGTCCTATAATAGATTTCGTTAAGTCTGACCATCGGTCATCATATAATACTACCATTACTTTAGATCCTAAATTCTTTCTAGTTAATCATTTTATTCCTATAACTATTAATCCCATGTGCATTAGCATTAGTTTAGGATTTTTGACTGTCTTTATAAAAGCAGGGTTTACTAAATTTAGTCTTGCAAAGTCTTCTCCTATAGCAGATATCTGTTCTTCTCTATAGTGTCGGTATAGTTGATTATTTTTTGAAAAGTATTTTGTATTGTATAATGTTCTAGGATTTAATAATTTAAGTTGATTTGGTTGAAATATTTGTATATCTTTGTCTATATCTATTATTTCATTTAATTCTTTATTTTCTTCTATGGTTGATGTTTTTCTAGATAATATTCTAGAGATTAAGTTATTACCTATTCTATTTTCTGAGAAATTTGGTCTACTTTCTTGGGTTGTTCGTCTGTTTGAAAGAAAGTCCATTTTTGTGGTCTTTTAATTACTTTTTGTTCTTCTTGTTTAGGGGTTATTTCTACTTGTTTAAGTTGATTTATTAGTTTATCTATTTCTGTATTATTATGAACTTGTTGTTCAGGTCGTTTTTCTTTTAGTATTTTATCTACTTTTGTATTTAATTCTATTAGTAAGGCTATTATTGTATTATTTTGTTTGAGAAGTATTTTGTCTGTTAGGCTGGAGGAAATGTGATTTGAAAATTCTACTGGTTCTAGATGGAAATTTTTTGTATATTCTAATGTTTTTTTATAATTTATGTCTTTTTCACTCATGAGAGTGAGATCTGTTCTAGTCTTTTAATTATTTCTTTTAAATTACTAATTTCACTAATTATTTTTTCTACTTGTTGTATAATTTTTGTTACTACTTGAGTATTTTTAATTTCTAATTCCTTAGGTTTTTCTACTATGGTTTTTACCAATTTTTCTATTTCTACTTTTGTAGGTAATTTTTCTAAATTAAATTTAGTATTTAGATATTGAACTTTTCTATCTATTTCTAGTTCTTGTGCTTTTAAGAAATCGAAATTCTTTGCTAATTTATCTAATGTATTAAATTGTCTATTTTGTATTGTTTCTATAGTTTCTAAAAGTCTTATTATAGTTTGATCTTGTTGTTGAGTTTTTTCACTAAGATTTATTATTAAATCTATTAAAGTATTATACTGTTTATCTGCAGAATGTAATATATGTTCTCCTTCTGAAAAATTACACTTTAAAATACTATTTTTGGGTAGTGATCTATATTTCTTTTCTGAGAGTATTCTTAAATCTAAATATTCTAATTGTTTTAGAGAATCTATTTTTCTATCCTATAGAACTTCTAATTGGACATATTAGTTTATAGTAATTTATCCTATTATTAGTATATTTAATATTTAATTTTATGTGATTAATTTCTTTTATTACTTTAGCTTTTTCTTTATTCAAAAAATCTATTGTATAAGTTTTAGGTATCTCTTCGTTAGCTAATTCTTCTTTTGACCAGATTAAAAATTCACTTATTTGTTCTTTTTCTAACTCTGCTTCAATCCAGGTTAAAAATTCTATTGATCTTTTTAGATTATGTTTAAGCTCTACCTTATATTGTATTTCTTTGTGAAGCCAACTATATCTTAATCTTATTCTTTTAATATATTCTAGAGGCATGTATATTATCCAAATTGTATATTGTTAAGTGTTTTCTTATATATTTTTATTCTTCTTTCAGAGTTTATAACTTGTCTTACAGTATATTCTAATTCTCTATTTAGATATTTTAAGTCGTAATATGAGTCTTCTAAGGTTATTTGTTTTCTTAGTTCTAATTCTCTGTCTAAAAGGTATGTTTTATGGTATTTTTCTTACATGGTATTTGAGTTCTTGTCTATAAACACCATTTATGGTTTGCATTAATTATCCTAATAAAATTGCTTCTTTTTTAATATGTTTATTTATCAACTGTATTATTTTATCACACTAGTATACAGTTGAAGATTTTGTATAATGATGAAGGGATCGCAATTTTTTTTTGAAGTTGTGTTCTAACACTGCTCGCAGCACATAATAATACTTTTTGACTGCAGCCTTTTTTTTTCCCCCTTTTTTTAAATTTATTTTGGTGACTTTATTGTGTATTACTTTTTATATTAATAATACTTTTTGACTGCAGCCCTTTTTTTCCTTTTTTAAAATTTATTTTGGTGGCTTTATTGTTCATTACTTTTTTATATTTTGATATTTGGAAATTTTTTTTGGCTCCGCCACTCGCACTTGAATAGTATTCTCTTTCTCACATATTAAATTGTCATCTTACTAAAAAAATTACTTATTAAATCAGAATATAGTTGATTAATTTGTTCCTATTTTATCCCTATAATTAGTATGACCTTTGAATGTGAATAATTGCTAATACTAACTATTCCTATATATTATGTATCTTTTTTCTAATTTATATATATATATATTGATATAAAGAAAGAATAGAATCACAAAATTAATTAATCTATTCATAATTTTTGAATTATTGTATCAAATAAAGTGCCCATCGAATAGCAGACTGAAGGAATATAATTATGGAATATGAGACTGGAGGAATATAATTGTATATTGCATTTGCTCACTCTTTGTATGTTATTGTGCACCATTTATGTCTAACAAAATCTTGTCCACATTGCATTATAGTGCAATACTCACATGCAGTTGATATATAGATGACATGTAGCAAACAAACTTGTGGTGTAGAATTTGTACTGGTTTGTATTTTTGGATTCTCTTGTTATTGTTTCAATCAGCTAGTACCTATCTCAACATTAGCATAACACATGATTTCCAGTGACTTATTCTCATGTTGAAATGTACTGATCATATGGTGCCATAGATAGGATATGTTTGGAGTGGATGAGGCTGCTTCTCATGTAATAAAAGGTTTGTGGGTTAGAAAAATTCTTGATAGGAAACATTTTCTCCGAATAGGACTTTATATAACACGAATTTAAAATAATCGAACTATAATACAAATTAATATACAAAAACAAAGACAAGATATACATTATAGAGACGTGGGACATTTTAACTCTTCAAAAAGCAATAACGTGGCATTATCATTACTAAAAGATGTATATATATCCAATTTTAATTATAGTTTCTTTTTGTACATAATATTGAACTTGACAACAGTGATTATGTCAATGTTTTGGACACGTAATTGAATTGGTGTATTAAAGCAAAAATAAGAGGTGATTAAGCAAAACAGACAATTTTCTAAAGATGTACTGAAGTGAAGATTGTTTCAAAATATGTCATAGTGTAGGGACCAAGAAAAATCAATAATGAAACAAGGATAATTTATAAGTTGAGTGCACCATTTAGTTAATCTTATGTGTGGATTATAGACATGAATTGAGAATCGATTGCCAGCCAACCAAAAAAAAAAAAAAAAAAGGAAACCACGTTCATGACCTCATATATTCCTAGCTACGAGTAAAAGCTACTATTGCATAACCTAATTAGTTATAAACAAGCTAGTACTAGGAATATTTAGAAAGTTAAAGTGTATTTGAAAGTTTGTAATAATGTGTTGGAGAAGGGTTTAAAATGCTCCTCAAATATTTGAATTGGTACAAAATTACCCTTCATATATCTACCTAAAATATCGCAGCGTCACCTTTGAACAAAAAATACTCTCGATGTTAATCATTTGACTCATATTTACCCTTATTTTAATAGCTCCCTTAAAGTAAAATTATTAAATATTTATTTATTATATTGATTAATGTGATTGGTCCAAATTTAAACCCTTCTCAAATAAATAATAAAAATGATATTTTTAAAAAGTCTATTTTTCTATAAAAACCACTTATGATTCATATTTTGACCCGATACACTTGAAAATAATATTGAAAGAATAATTAATACATGATATCTTTCTATTGGCCTATTTTAAATCAACCCCAATTTATTATAACGTAACCCAACTCATAAATGGGGATCCAACTAAAATCCATACTTACTCCGACTTATTGCCCATCCAAAAAAATTACTATTTTCATTAATATAAATTTTTCTCTCAATTATCCAAATGTCTTGTTCATTTTCTCTTTTATTCATTTTTTTAATCTCTTATTCTTAATTAGGATATCCGGGACTCAAACTTAAAATGAAATCACATATTTATATTCTTTTAATAAGTATTATTGTCATGATGGGATGAGGGTGGGAATAAGAGAAATGATTATTTTTATTCTTTTATTTTTAATTTTGGGTACACACAAAATAAAAATGTAATATTTGTACATATTTGCTTAATTAAGTCATCTTTTATTGAACTAATTATTTCTATATGAATGCATCATTATTTTCCTCCTTTCTTCTCTCTTGTTTGTCATAAATTTAAAAAAAAAAATGGAAGAGATAGGAAGTGAAGGGTCGGGGAGGAAGGAGTGTAGAGAGTAGACGCCTAACCTTTTTATAATTTAAAATTTACTATGAAATTCAAAATCAAGTCAATCATGTGAGCTTATATATTAAGTAATTTGAAATTATTTTTCTACGGAAAAGGGCCTAAAATGCCCTTAACCTATGAGATTTGGTACAATATTACCCTCTATCCACCTATTGAGTATCATCCATTAGATATAAGAGTATTCTCTAATTCGCGCTAACCCTTTTCTTATATATCTATTTAATGGTTTGTTAATTAGTTATCACACACACCTTTTTTTTTGGTTATTACATACATTTTTTTTTTAGTTTTATACCTAAATTATTGAGAGTGTGAGTTTTGTTCATAAATTATCACTTATTAGTTTGAGAAACACACACTTCTCTTTTATAACATTCTCATCATGGTGTGTAATACACTCTCTCTTTCATTTAAAATAATTCTCACATCACACTCCATATGAACAAAACATTCTACCTTGACAAAAATTAAATAATTATTAGTATTAGTTAAAATTAAAAATTAAAAATTATTATCCCAAAAAAATATTTTTTCGAGGAAATGAGTGGGTGGCTTTGGGGGGGGGGGGGGTGGAGAGAGAGGGTGAAGTATGAATTTTTTTAAAAAAAAATTATAAAATAAAATAAAAAAAAAATAAAAGGACGGGGGATTTTTGCGAGGTGGGAGGGGGGGAGGTGGTGGTGTGGGGTAAGAAAAATAATTTAAATGTTATTTTTAAAGAAAATATTTTTTTCTGGGATGGTAATAATTTAATCTTTAATTTTTAATTAAATTAATATTAATAGTTTATTATTTTATTTTCTTCAAGGTGGAATGTTCTGTGTCAAGGTCTTTTCAAATAAAAGAGAGAATGTACTACACATATATGTGTTTCTCAAATTAATAAATGATAATTTAGATATAAAATGCAGACACTCAATAGTTTAGATATAAAACTAAAAAAAGAGGATAGTTTATGTGTTTTTTTTTACGCTTATCTCGTATAAGTACTAATAATAAAATCAGCCAACCAATTTTTATCTTTAAATATTAGCAATTTGGATGTCATATTCTGTACGGTTGATTGAAATAATAGTATCTGTCTACACGTGAAATGAAACTACGTTGGGAAGTCATATTCTTTACGCAAGCTATTGCTTGCTACAACCCATACGTTGACCTTTGGGGGTAAAAAAATCGAATCAATCAATTGAACTATATTTTTTTATTTAGTTTATTGTTACTGAGTTATTGAGTTAACAAGTTTTTAATAATTTTATAATTTTTTTTTAAGAAATTAGTTTAGGGGCTAATTATTTAGATATATTATAGTTTTCAATATTATGAGTCTTACTAGATTTTGGTGCGTTCAGATACATGATCTCGAAATACATGAATCAAAATTAGGTGTAATTTATTCTAGATACACTCAAAGGCGGATCCAAAATTTAGAGTCTCTGGATATCAAGTAGACTTGACGATTAAATTAACTTTAGATTTGATCAAATTATTCGTCTTTTCAATATAATTGATAAACCAATCAATAAAATATAAATGATAAGATGGAAATTTATGTATTACATATATTACAAATTGACACTCCACATTCAGCTAAAAGCATGACGTTAACAAATTTAGAACTTTCAATAATATTACTAATATCATAAATATTCATCATTCATTTATAATTATCCTAGACGAGTTTTCATATTCTGAAAACGATCGATAATGACATCATTACTAACACTTGTAAATACATAACGCTCTATGTAACACACTAAACAATCATTTAAATATTGATCACCAATGTTATTCCCCACTTCATTTTTTATGTGCTTCATTGATGAGAATGATCACTCCATAGTTGCCGTAGCAATAGATAAAATTAAAGTCAACTTTACAGGTAAATAAACAAGTGAATAAGTCTCCGCAAGATTTGCTTCAACCAATGCCTTTGCCAAATCATGAATTCCTTGCAAGTTGGAGAATTTGGAATTACCACTTCGCATATGAATAATGAAAGTATTGAGCTGATAGCTCAAATCTCGAATTAGTCCATCATCAAACTCACTTGGATAACACTTTGCTAAAGTCATGATTTTACCTTTATCAAAATTAGAGAAAAAATTGATCGGATTCAAGCTACTCATCCCAAGAAGCAAATCACTACTCACTACATAAAAACAGTCATTAAGCTCTTGAAAGTGCACATCAATGACAACAAAAAAGACTTCAACACGTAAGTGGTGCGCCTAGCTAACACCTGAAGACTTACGTTTTGAATTTTCGAAAAAATAAGACTCAACCAACTTGAGAATCAAGATATCATGCAAATCACAAAATGAGAAAACATCATTCAACAAAGATTCCCATCTATTTTCCCTCATATCTTGTAATATTTTCTTTGTAATATTCAGAAACTCCACGGCATTAACAATATCTTGATTTTTTTTTGTAAAATCTTGCTCAACTCATTTGACATTGCCAACACTTTCAACATTAAGTGAAGCACAAAAATAAATTTAAATATTTTAATCTTTGTCAAAAGATACTCCGCTTGATTTCTATCACTTGATATGGAACCTTCAAGTTCAATCACTTCAAGAACATGAACAATCGATGAGAAAATAACAATAAAATTATCTAAAGTTTTGAAATGTGATCCCCAACGAGTATCACCTGCTCTTTGAAGCTTGCATTCTTGATGTAATCCTTGGCCTTTATGAACTTCACTGGATTCATATAATTGCTCTAACTTTTTGGCTTGGTGATGACAGAGTAAGTCTCTACGCTTGAAAGATCCTCCAACAACATTCAATACATTAAAAACATGATAAAAAAAGTCTTCAACATTTAAATATTTTTTAGCAATAGCTTACTCATCAATGTATGTAATATGTCGATGGACTATCTTCATAATCAAAGTTTTGAGCCCATTTATCTCTCCTTTTATATTACTATCCCCATCATAACTTTGTCCACGTATTTTGGATGGACTAAGTGAGTGATCGGAAAGCAAAGAATAAATCATTTTCTTCAATGAGCATGTCCATGTATTACTAACATGGACAAGACCAATAAATCGTTCAACTACTTAACCATTCTTGTTAACCAAATGCAAAACAAGAGCCATTTGTTCTTTGTGAGAGATGTCTTTTGACTCGTCAACTAATATACCAAAGTAATCTCCATTCAAGTCTCTAATTATTGCTTTCAACGTTCCTTTTGCACAAGTATCGGCAATATCTTTTTGAATCATAGGAAAAGTCAATAACTCTTGATGTAATAGATGGCTATGAGACTATTTAGACTTCCGCTTCGTTTTAGACAAACTCTTTATGATATAAACTTTATTTTAAACTCTTAAACTCTATTATCTTGTATGATGTATGCTAAGTGGCTTGTGTGGGGCCTTTTAGGGTCCTATGCTTCATGTCACGTCTAGGGAGTACTTTGGGTCGTGACATTGCTTTAGGACATACAATAATTTAAGTTTAGGGGTATTGATAAGTGGGTATTTTTATCAACTTATCTTATCTTTAAACTGACTTTATTGCACTGTTCATGTGAGAATAAGTTCATTTAATGTGGTTTTCTTCGTGTTTTACAAGAAAATGAAAAATAGAGTTGATTGAGAAGATAACTGAAGAAACCAAGAGAAGTCGAGGCAAAAAGAGGACTAAAACTAAAAAATTTGAACTCGCAGGAAGTTGTTCATCATGATCGCGTGGTCAAAGCATCATGATTGCGGTTAATTGAGCAATAAAGCATCGTGATCGCGTGGTCAAAGGTCACGATTACGATAAATAAATCTACACTGCATCGCAATTGCATGGAAAACCCTCATGAACGCGAAAGTAATTTGTTTGGGAAGATTTGTAAATTCACCCTTTTGATCCCAAATTTCATTTTTACACTAAGGCACGTATTATTCAGCATCATTGGAATTCTAAATTTTCCATACTGGGAGTTTGGGCTTAGACTTTAGGAGCAAGTTTCCTCACAATTCACCAGTTAGAGAGAAGATTGAGTATTCTATTGTAACTATTTTTTCCTTTCTTCAACTCCATGCTTTATAGTTCTTGAATTGTAGGTGTAATTGATCAAAAATGATTTGGATTATGTTTTGTTAATTTACATCTTTAGCTTTTGTAATTAATTGAATGTTTTCTCATTTATGAAATGGGTATTTGGGTATGTTATCAATTTCATGCTTCAATTAACACTCCTGGGACTTGCCCATTTTCTTTAATTTAGCTTGAAAGAGTTAATTGAGGATGCTTCAATTGACACTCCTAGGACTTGCCCATGTACTTTGATTGAGCTTGAAAGAGTTAATTGAGGTTGGGAAATGTTGATTGGTGTTAATTTTGAGGTAACTACTCATGTATTGAATTAGAGCTAGAAATGGTATAATCCTTCCAATGCCTATAATTGGATTACTTGTGTTTCCACTCAGATAGATTTGATAGAACTAGTTGAGAAATATTTGCCTACAGTCAAGAAAACTAGGTGGATAATTGAGATTCTAAGACATATATGATTTAACTCATGATTTCTTGAGTTCACATTAGATTAATATGCAATGGATCATGTGGATGTTAATTGACTTTCCATTCAATAATCCTCTTTGACTCCTTATTTGGAAAGATTTTTTCCCTTGTTCGCCTCTATCCCCTATTCATGATTGTTACCTAAATATCTTCATATTATAATTGTATCTTTCGTTTTGATTCAAACTAGTAGCTCTTAATTCTCTATCTCTTTGATTGTCTATACATTGTTCCTTGTGGGATTCAACCCCGCCTTAAACATTGAGCTATATATTGCTAGAGACTGCCTATTCATTGACTGGTATGATGGGCAGTTGAGCATTATCAACAACAAATAAAATCGTAGCAAACAATAAATTTTCTATGGTCCCCATAAGCCCGGTAGATAAAATAAAATATACAATCACCATGAGGCCTAACAAGCACAAACAATCACTAAATACCCCTATTGACCCCTTTACCTAGACCTTAGTGATCATGTGAATCGAAGGATCTGAATTCAAGGTGTCGTGAATAAATATGCCTATTAGAATATGTAGTACTATAAAAGTGTTTCCCTATAGGTGTAGACTACCAACTCCAGAGGCTCAATGTTAGCAGGATCTTAGGATCTGTTAACCCATTCCGTAAGTTTGTTGTATTAATCAGCGACTAGGCTCCAAAACCTTGCAGTGTATGTGTGTTCTAAGGTGAGAAAAGCATCATGGACTAAATCTAAATGATAAAAACATCACAACAATAATAAGGAATTATTGGCGACCAGAGTATAGTCATAGCATATTTTTCTAAGTAGCTAAATAATAAATGGAGTACTATTGATCGACATTGTATCATGTTTTGATACCAACTCATCAATAGAATAAGGCAATAAGTCGAATAATGATGAATTAAAGTACATAACAAGCTTGGGCCTTCAGAGTCATGCGATAAAGCTAGAGGTAAACCTTAACATACCTTTTAACTGAAGCTTCAAAGGTGTCACTATGAATCTTAACGAATCGACTGTAGCATAACAAATGCGAGAACCAAAAAGATTGCAAGAATGAGTCATAGACAATCAATTAGGCGTTGAGATCTTCAATATAACAAACCCACATTAATTATTTAAACAACATCACTATCTATACAAGCCAACAACGAATAACAGAAACAAGCTCTCAATATCTCACAAGAGCGGTGAGATCTCAAGGCAATATTTTAAGGTGTACTTCACGCAATGAAATCCAACAACCATCATATGTGAATTCGCAAAATATCACACCAACCCCACAGTTCCAAACCCATTAATTACAATACTTCAATATAACTAACAAGATGCTCAGAGCCACAACTTTCTATCATTATATCGTGGCTCGATAATCAATAAAAACTAATATCATATCTTACGAGTACAAAGGAAATATTAAAGAGGCTCCAAAAAATTGATGTTTATAACAATGCTCAAAATCAGCCTCAACACCTCCAATAATGAACAAGAGTGCCACACCTATGAAATGAAACAACAATGTGGGTTTGATGTAAGAATCTGTTCTTTGGATTTAAATTAATTAAATTTCATATAAGAGAGATAAGGAATCTTTACATAAATAAATAAGTAAAAACTAACAATTCTCATCAGCTGTCTAAAGATGTAAATGTCTTCCTGACATCATAAATAAAAAAAAATGACATCCTTGTGAAGCCTACAACACAAGGAACAACTCCCAAAATTGGGCCAAGCTAAAATCAAGAAAAATGAGCATAAACTCATATTTGTCTTCTTAGAATCCTAGTTGCCTCCATAAAAAATTCCTTAGCTCTCAAAAAATGTGAAAGATTATATTTTTAGATCATAAAACTGTAACGACCCGAACCATCGTTATTTAGGAAAGGAAAAACATTGGAGAAAACTGGGCCCATCATCCCACCGGAGCGGGCCAGATGCCGCTAGGGCGGTGGCGCTCCAACGGGACATGGAGTGCCAGAGCGGGATAGACGGGACAGAACTTAAATAACGCGAAGTCTTATTTTCTCCTTTTTCCAAATATACCAAAAAGAGGCAAGGATCACCCCAAGAAACCCTCAAAAGGCTGCTCTAGGCTTGGGAAGGAAGGAAAAATAAATTTCTATCATAAAAATGTCGATAGCTTGCAGATTTCCGATAAAAAATCCACCGTCTCGTTGCTCGGAAGCTAGGATTAGAGCTTCTTGGCGCCCAGGTAGAATAGGTTTTATAAATTGAGTAGTTGTAAATTTGTGATTCACTGCGTAGTATATTGGTTATTGATAGTAGAAATCATGTGTAGGCTTTCGTGCATAAAAAAAAGGGATGGCGTACATGTATCCCTAGTTGTTACATCAGACATATAGTATATCGTATGAGGAAGTCTTATCATGTGAACTAGGGTTAGGTGATGGTTTGATTTCCTATTTGTGTGGTGTATGTCGATTGATTGCTATATTGTATGCATGCATGTATGCAAATAGTGAAATGTGGAGACGAACCTAATGAAATGATTATGAACAATGCATGTCATGAACTTGTGTATTTGACTATATGATTTGAGTATTGTACATTATGGATGTGATTGTGATTGTGGTTGTATTGATTGGATCAGGTGTCATATTCCGGCACATATATTGGATCGGGTGTCACGTTCCGACACATATATTGGATCGGGTGTCACATTTCGACACACTAATTGGATCAAATTTCACGTTCTGACACACTAACAATTTGGGTATGGGTTCCATGAGAGGACCATTGTGTTGTTATATGTATTTGCTATTGAGAATATGGGATTGTACATTGATCTTGAAATGATAACTGATTCATGTATGTATTCGGTATGTGTAAGTGTGTACTATGTTATGTCTACTCGTCACATATATCTCGTTAATAAATGAACTGTGAATGGTTAGGCCCAAATCGGAATGTGGTATGCTAAGCGGAGACCGAGGGTCCAAGTGTTAGTATGTTTTAGTTAAGAGGGGTGGTCTATGTTCTTAAAGTTGAGAATTGGGGTGTCGTTATGTCATCAATGTTGAATAATGAGGTATTACTCTGGAAAGGGATTAGTATTGAAATGGTTAACCAGCCTTAATAGAACGTACTCTAGAGTCAAGGGTTGAGCGGTGATGTGGGAGAAGTAAGTGTATGTTGTGAGTGGTTGTCCTAACTGGTAGTGGTTGTATTCGGGAACTCTTCTAAGAGGTAGAATGGTTAAGTCATGATCAAGAGCGGAGTGAGTAAAGGGTTAGGGCCAAGTGTACTAGTATATGTTAAAGTATTCGGGAATGGTAAGGATATGAAGTTGGAGGAATGAACAGTCTTATTGCATGTTTTCTACTAGTCGATTTTCTTATATTATGTGGTGGGTATCGGGTTGACCAGTGATGCCTACCAGTACATGTGGTTTGTATTGATACTACTCTTGCTATGCTTTTTTGCATAGTTTGGTTGCAGGGTCATTGACGTTTCATAGGTGAAGATGAAGGCAGTCTCCAACAGCTTTTATTTTCCTTCCATGTGATGGGAGCTGCGTCGTTTGTATTATGTTTATATTTTGTAATCTTAGAAGCTCTTGTACCTGTTTAGACTAGATATCTAGGGGTGTTAATTACTTTACAAGTCTTAACTTTGAACCGTTTTAAACTCTTCACTTTATAAAAATCTCCATGAATTTCCTTTCATCTATAGTTTCTTAATCTTCTGCAGTTTTAAAACAATCGGGAATCGAGGGTTCTCCTACTTAGGTGTTAGAGTAGGTACCCGCACGACTCGGTGGATTAGGTCATAACAAAAATGTCTATATATGGGGCAAAACCTGACCCGACATGGACCCTTTTTTTTTTCCAGATAGTCCATGATAAAAATTATCATAACCATTTACTCAAAAGTCAAATTGATGAATAGTTTTATGTTATGGAAACTAAAATGAAAGATCTTTAAGTTGATAAATAATGGGCTCTCTAAATCCTTACATATTGGGAGATATGCTTATCCCAAGATAGCCTATCAATGAGAGTACATTACAACTTTTCTAGAGTAAACCCCTCAACTAGAATTTTTGTTTCAAATCTCCCTTTGTCCTCTAACTTTAGTTTAAATATTCAAGTGACATAACACACATATTCCATGGTATAATCACTCATTTATAATTATTCTCTGGACATCTCATCAATGGTTGACACGATGCACTATGACACCCCCAAAATATCTAAGCTAAGACCCAAATTATTCTTTGTAAGTGTATAGAAACAAATCAGGTGATTCCTAATGGTGCATAGGTGTTAAGGTCAATTCTTTAGTACATAAAGAGTTTAAAAGATGAATTGAGGTCATAAGAATTCTTTAGCACAAAGTTGAGTTGAAAGCTTCTTTACCAGTTTAGCTTGAGTCAACTTCAAATGAGCATTCTCTTATAATATAAAATTGTGTGTCCCATTACCTACCAAATTAAAGATTTTTGAGTCTTCTTTTCAACTCTGCCAACATATTGTCTATACAAGGTTGGAGTCAAAAGTTATAATCATTTTGGTTTTGACTGACATTTTCGAGTGAAGTTATGGACCACATGTGTGTAGCAAGTCCAGACCTGCATAACGCATATGGGACGCAGATGAAGGAGATGTTTAGATATATTTTGGTTTAAAATATGAATCACCTACTTGCAGCAAGTTCACATCTGTGGGATGCATGTGGAGAGGCTGGTGGGCTGATGGGGGAAAAATTTAAGTCGGTTTTTATTAGCTTTTTTCACTTTGGGCCCATCTTTCAAGATCTAGAAGTGGTTTTATCTCCTCCTCTTTTTTCATCAAGGCCACTACTTCTCCACATATTTCAAGTTTTTGAACTCAAATTTCTTTCTTTATTTATGGATAGTTAATAGAAATCTTAACCCTTGATCTTAGGCTTTTTAAGAAATGAATTCAAGAATTTCATGAGAGGATTTGTTGATCATTCTTTATCAAGTTAAGGTTCTTTGACAAGATTTGTGGAGCGTATAAGGTATATCATACTGAGGAGCTTAGTTCTTTATGACGCCCTACATCTACAAGATTGGTTAGTAAAATCAAAACTAGGATTTTTAAGCAAAATCTATTATTTTTGAATTCTCTCTATTTTCAATTACTGATTCTTGACCCTACTATTGAAAGTATTGTACTTCACATTATGGATGATCTTTGGTATATCGTGAAAATATCACATGGACCAGTTTTAGCTAAAGTTATTTTAAAAATATTGTCATAGAATTTCATATGCGTCATTTTCATGATTAAAGTATATTACAAGTTTTAAAATATTATTCGAAGAAATAGTTCAAGAAAACATATTTAGCTTCAAGTGCATTATTTCAGAAAGAGTTTCAAGAAAGCATATATAGTTTCAATTTCAGTATTTATGAAAGAATTTCAAGAAAGTATACTTTGCCTCAAGTACAAATTTTTTAAAAGAAAGATTACTTAGTTTCTAAAGAAATCATGTACATCCTTAAAAAAGAATATCTCATATTTGAGAAAGAATAGTCTGAAAATATAGAGACTATGCAAGGGCATGAGAGGATCCCATTAGTGTGTTTAAGTTTATTGATTCGAAAGAATGCACCCGTTTTCGTATGAATCATGCATTGAGCCAAAAGTTGACGTGCTCTCAGACTCCCCTTCTCTAAACCTCTTTACGGAAGGCACCTTAAGCGGAAAATTATGTCTCTAAATTCTTGGGCAGTGTTGTCACCCTGGAGACTATGAGTTAGGAAATTGTAAGGCATAAATAGTAGAATGATCCTAGAGGTAGAAAGATGAAGTTAGAAGTGTATGAACCAATAATGAAAATAGTGGTTGATTGTGGCATGTATCTAGAGTATGTATCTATAACATAAGTAATTTGTTGATGAGTTCCTTGGTTTTAACTAAAGAGTAATAAGTTTTATGTGAATTTGATGGTAGAATGTAGAGAAAGAGTTGTGGGTTAGGATGAGTTGGAGTATATTTTGGACTGGGTAATGATTTTATGATGACGTGTCATTGAATTTGTAAAGATGAACTATAGGTTCTTAACAGAAGGATAATGTAGTTATGAGTTGACAAATTTAGGCTTTACTTTGTGATTTTTGAAGGGAGAGCCCTATGATATTTACAGGGTTAGGAAGCTAATTAGGCTAGGATGTATAATGAGTGGGTAAGTACTACTTAGGTTGTGAAATGGAATGTGATGATTGACTGTAATTAGATAGATTGTAAGATAAAAATCGACTACTTGTTATAATAACTTAGTGGACTAGTGTTTCTCAATTTTAGCTAGTAGTTGTAAGTTACTCTAAAATGTGAGAAATTGTGTCACTATTCATGTTTAATACTAGACTCTAATCTTGAATTTTAGATGAGCATTACCCTCCAAATTAAAAATCTTTGAGTCTTCTTTCAAAGGATATTAAAGTCGCAACAATCTGAGATCGGAGTAAGATCATTGTGATCAGTCCCAGTTCTGCTTGTGATATTCTGAGGATTGAGGTGGAGTATCTCCGAGATGAAGAGAGCGAAAGACGAAGGCACCAGTGGATTCCACCTGATCGTAGATGTGAAGTCTCTAGAGGGTGAGTCTATACATCCCACTCCGTTTGTTAATGCCTCAGGTACTTCCACCCCTACTCCTACTACTATTGCTGCTACTACCTCCCATCCCCCGTTGACGCAGGCAGTTATATTGATGATGGGAAACCTTGCATACTCTACATATGTGTGAGGCTCTCAAGTAGAGGCTCAAGTACCTTCCATGATTGAGCCATTTATCGAGGCTGCCCTTGCACCTCATTGAGAGGAGATGAGGGGTTAGAGGGAGAAATTTTTGAACCAATTCAAATAGTTGAGGGGTATTTTAGGCCTTTCTCTATTAATAAAACTACTAATTACTCGCAAGTATCGAATCGGCATAACATAGGGACATAAGACTATAATATTAATGTGTGACTCTCTTGGATTGTTAACTACGGTCGACGTATATGAATCATATGATTTTTATAATGTATCGACGTCTATCGTGTTAACTTTTTTTGAGTTTTGATTATAGTTACTGAAATATTTTAAAGCCACATTTTAAAAGGGAAGAATTACAAGAATATACTATTTAAGACTTTAATTTAAATAATATTATTCTAGTATTTTTATTTACAACATTAACATTTTAATTATAAATATGATAATTTATTATAAAATAAATAGGTACACGATTTTAAGACTTATTTTATTGGTTAGTGGGCTGATTTTATTGGACTCATATTTTACATTTTATTTTATTTACTTTTTAGAATCTCAATCACAATTATATTTGAATACGTTCCTTTAATAAATATCTCACTTTTTCTTTCTTGTTAACCGTTACACAGAAGGAATACCAACTAAATGTCATTCATCATATTTTTCCTTGGTATGAACGCACTACTGCTCTCTTTTTTTTTCTCTCGTTTTCAATGTCATCTTTATCAAGAAAAGGATTTGTATCTCCTTGAAAATATCTATTAACAATTTTTTCTCATTCTTTTTATTTCTTTTCAAAATCATCTCTAACAACACAAAAAAATTATCTACGGATAGAAATTTCAATGTTACCCCCAAATAGATAAAAGGGAGGGGAAAGGAAAAGAAAGTTACAAGTATAGTTTTGAAGAATACTTTGCTACAGTAAATTTTGTGTTGCCAATAATTATGGTGTCCTTGTTTGTTTAGGAATAGGAATTGTTGACATGTAGATGTGCTAATATTATGGTGTATAAATGTGGTACTAAAGATGCCAGTATGTTTATGCTAAATCTAGTTATTGGTTACTTCTATGTTTCTAGGCTTATAGCACTTCAATGTATCAAAACTCTTACTCATAGACAAGATCTCTTAGGAGTAATAACTCCACTGTAAACGCTCTCTTTATGTCTGGAGGTTAGGTTTCCATGCCCCCTCTAGCTCTGTAATTTTTGTTAATCTTATTAACATGATTTTAAAAAAAGGTTATAATGACAATAATTGTAGTGTCTAATTTGTTAATACATTGGACGATGGTGAAATATGAATTTGTTAATATTATAGGGTTGAATTGTGAAAATGAGTAGTGTATTTATAGTAATTCTGGTGTCTTTCTTGTTAATAATTTATCTATTTTAATATAAGAAAGTGTTGATATGGCATTTTTTGTGGTAGTGAATTACTGTGTTGGTATGTTTTGTGGTTGTTTGTCTATTAATTAATAAATATGGTCTGAGGAATTGTAAAGGTGTCGATGTTATGGTATTAAATGTGATATTGAATTATTATGTTGTTGGTTTTTGTGATTTTTTGTTTATAATTAATATAATGTTTTGAGCTGTGGAGATGTATATATTATGATATAGAATAGTGAAAGTGAATGTATTGGTTGTTATAGTGAGAATATTGATAGGTGTTTGATACCATTAAATGTCCCATAGGAATTCTTAAGTAGTTCTATTTTTTTGAAGGATTATACCATGTGTTAATCTAACAACATAACTCAATATATGCAAATAAATATCACAAATTTATACCATATTTTAAATATATATTCAACCATTTAATATACAAACATTTATACCAACTATGGAACCAACATTATACCAACAATTGTTATAATAATATGTATCTTTAAATATACCAATATATATAAAACCATTTTAACATTTAATTTTCTAAAAAAAAAATCATTTTATACCATGAAGAAAATCAACTTTTTAATGACGGTTTGGCAATATGGAAGGTATAACCTTACCATTTTGAATTAGTAAGCATTACAGAACCATTTTTTAAAGTTGATATATAATTTGATATATTTAAATTGAAATATAACACTACTTTTATATTGAAAGGAAATTTTATACCATGCCCCATAGTAATTTTTAGGTAATTCTATTTTTAAGAGAATTACACCATGTGTTAATCTACCAATGTAACTCATATATGCCAATAAATATGAAAAAATTTATACTATATTTTATTCAACCATTTATTATACAAATATTTAAACCAACTATAAAACCAACATTATACCAACAAATATTATGATATATATACCTTTTAACATCTATTTTTTCTCAAAAAAGGCATTTTATGCCATGAAGTAAACTAACTTTTGACAATGGATAAACTAATGTTTCAACACTAGAGCGAATACCATTCACGAATAATAAAATCGTTAACACCATTAAATATTCAATTGCAAAAACAATTTTTTTTTTTTATAAAAATCCAACAATGTTAACTAATATTTGAGATATTTATGGAAGGTAAATAACAAAATGGAGGAAATTAAGGATTAGAATATCACTTAATATTGAATAGTATGTTTTCCTTCTTCTGATTTTCCATTTTTTTAATTTATTATTTATTACTTTTTTATGTTTTGTAAAAAATTTATTGCTATGTTGATGAAAAGTAAAACTATTGTTACATAGTTGTTATTTAGATGCTTATTTTATATAGTGAGATCTTTTACCCTTAATTTAATTGAAGTAGCAATGTTGATACATTGTGCATACTACATTCTCGATCCTTTATATTAAAAGTTTTTCAAGAAACACAACGAGAAGAAAAATGACTGAAAACTCAACAGACAAACCAATTTTTGAAGTGGAATGTGTATGACTAGAAATTTTAATTATTTTACTCATCTAATAAAGTAATTTTATTTGTCTATTAATAAAAAATGCAATGTTGATAAGATTCTTGAAGTAAAATTACTCATCTAAAAAATACAATATCTAACCTTTCAAAATTCTAAAAATGTCCAGTCATTCTAACTTAATCAAAATGTTAATTCAATTTTAAATATATAAAAATACATAAAGAAATGGAATGGCGAGACGTTTTATAGTGTATGTTTGTATGGCTAAATTTTGAAGTGGAAAATGAACAATCAAATAAACAAGAAAAATGTTCATTCCCCATGTATTGAAAATAGCTACGTAATAACTTATAAATTTGAAAGGAAAGAGTAAATATGTCCAAACATATATAATGTGAACATGTATTATTATGATTTATTAGAAGTTAAATAACTGAATGAACCCCAAGAACCAAAAAAAAAACATGTGTCTAGAGAGCAGGTTGATTAGAGAAGGGAAAGGGATATGGGAGGCAAACTAAGAGGCCCAAGAACAATACTACAACTCCAAGAGCTATGTATTTATTTTGAGGATCAGTGAGTTCTTCTGATAGTGGAGCAATAGGCCCTCTTTGGAGGAAGAATATTAGGACTAGCCAGTAAAATGCTACATCGTTAAATAATGAAGATATTCCCAGAAGACCAATAGATAAAGCACTAAGGCGAGCTGAAGCCTGCCACATCAAAATTAAGGATCAATCCATCCATCTTTACACATGTTATAGAATATGTTATGTTATGTTACCTTCCTTCCCCACATCGCAAATGCAATCCGACCACCATCAAGTTCTCCTGCAGGAATGCTATTGATAGCATTTATCACAAGTCCAGCCC
Organism: Solanum pinnatisectum; assembly: GCA_035578085.1. NCBI lineage: Eukaryota > Viridiplantae > Streptophyta > Magnoliopsida > Solanales > Solanaceae > Solanum > Solanum pinnatisectum. The sequence goes on along the minus strand of CM069081.1, from coordinate 12,223,533 downwards.
ACGCCCATATCACAAGCGGATTTACCGATATAGGACTTCCTTCCTGGAGAACATCTCCTAAAAGAAGCTTGGCTACACGTCAACAATCAAAAAAAGGCTCAACTCTTTGCACAATAGAGTAACAATGATAACACAAACTACTATTACTACTTACCTATACCACCAGCTAGAAATGATTCATGGAACACAGAGGGATCTACGATGATGCCAATCCCATCACTAGGAGGTAAGATGAATCCTGAAAGCAAAAGAATAAACCCCACAGAGAACCCAGCTAATGGTCCAGCTGCTGCAACTTTCAACAGATCTTCACGATTTGGTACAACATTTAGAATCCTTGTTATAGCACCAAAACACCCTATCTGCCACCACAACAGCTCATTATATTAGACGTGATGGCCAATCACATTTCACCACTCACCATGACCAATTAGACAGCACCCAAAAGTTTTCTTGCAGCCAGATCACTTAGAACTACTACATCAGTAAGAGTATCAACAAGATAGAGAGAACCTGACAAATTTTGAACTTATGCATTTTCTTCATCAAGCAGTAAGAGATAGAAGAAAATATAGAAAACTAACAACTGTCTAAAATTTCTAATAAAGATGATGAAGTTACACATTACGGGCTGTAGTAACAATTTACAGAAATTCTTGAACATTTATAGAATCTTCCTTGAAGTAATGTGAATGTATTTGGAACTAGCTATTGGGTTGGGTCCATCCATAAGGGCTGCTAGTTAGCCAATTAACTTGTCATACTCCTTAACCCTATTTATAACATATAAATATACCATTATGGGTGTTGAAAAAAAAAGATGGTCTTTCACATTTATATGACAGTCAGTGTTTATTAAAGAGAATATTCGATGCATCTTACTACAAAGGATTTTCAGTCTGAGAAACAAGGGAATTCATCAGCTTCATGAGGATTCCTTAAGACCGGTGACACAAGTGGTGGTTGCTGCAGATCCGGAGAAACCCATAAGTCTCCACACTATCATTTTCGGTTAAATACTACACTTACATGTGAAAGCAATTGAAATTCACAAGACTACCCCTTTCCAGGAAAAACACAGTCAAAATTCACTCAACCTTGTGGCTTGGTGATGCTAAGACCAATGACTTGGATAACCATTAAAAGAGTTTTTGGTGCCTTACAGGTGCTGCAAGATATCAGTAATTTAATACAATCGTACTAGAAGAGAAAGAGAACTCTTTTCTCTGGGCGTCACTAATAAGCATTCTCAAGAGTTATAAAGAGAAATATCATATCAGGTCAGATTAACATCACAAGACTGACTGTTTCTAATAATAGCCAACTACACTGCAAGACAGGACAAGACCGAATGTCACCAATTATCATCAAAAGTAGCTTTATGACATGACAGTTTTAGTGTCCAAATATTTCATCAGTTTGACACGGTTTTATAAGGAAACAGCAAACTCCAATACAACAGAATCTTCCCAAGAGAAGAGGCGCAGTAGATAATTGATGCATTCCTGACCCAACAAGGATATCTTATCAACTGACCGGAGAAATGCTTCAACTATGTCTCATAGTTTGGCAGTTACAAAATGACTTCACACCACCCAAAATAATTTTTTATCAATATGAGGTTTCAGATCAACCAAGATGACATATAAATAAGGAGACACAAAGGGTTGTCTAATCCATAGAGTGCATGAAACCTACGGTCCTATGCACCTTACCTGCCAGCTAGGAACAAAATATGGGATGCCGAGCTTAATCCCAACCTCTGTGGCAACTAAACGGTGGCTAACTTCATGAACCCCCAGAAGAAAGGCAGTTATTAGAGCTCCAGGTAATCCATCTTTCAACAAGTCAAGATTGTCGAAAACTGATCTGGGAAATAAAATTCTATCTTAGTGGCTGAGAATTTAGGTGAAACAGGTTAAAAAGAATATGCACAGTCCGACAACATGAATTATCCAACATAAACAGACTTCAAGACAGATTGTTATAACTGAGATATCTTCTAGATTCACTTGCGGTAATTTGAGCAAATGCAATAAAACTTGACACAATCTTGCAAAAAAAAAGTGAGCACTTCTAACTGAAATGTAAAGAAAATAAAATAGAAGACAGCCAAGATTTACCTAATAATATTGTATTTTCAAAATCCTTACACGAAAGCAGTAGTCCAGTACATAATAACATTGATATGACACAACTATTCAATAATTCAGCTATATTGGACTTGGAAAATGAAAAATATAAATTGGACATTAAAATGTTAAGCTCCACTTGACTTTCGAAGCAAATGCAAAGCCAGTGACCATTTCAGGTAATATTAGAGTAATGGAGTAAATATGGTACGTACAACAAGTTTGATTGTAATGCTGGCACATTGCGAAGAAGTAAAGTGTATACTGTAACGAGTCCAAAGGCCCCTGCTGCAAACCATTCTGGAACAGCTGCAGTCTCTAACAAACTGCGTTACTATTTGAAAAGGAAAAGCGCCAATTTTTTATTTTTGACACAGGAATCCCCACCTGTTATTATAACCAGTAATTGAAGCCTATGAAGAATGATGAATAAACTACCTGTAGTTTCAGGTTGCAGGGTCATTCTTGGGACCACAACCGCCACAGGCTTATCATCCTCTGGATTGATTAAAAGAAAAAGTTTATAGTCATCTCCAAGTTTTTCCTGTTAGCCAAGTGCCATTTTGAAATAGTAAGAGCCCATGGTGTTGTCCAACCTAAATTGGAGGAAAAGAGAGGAAACTTGAGCCACCTGCATTCTCTTTGATACTTTTTCATATGTTTTTGCAGCCTGTCCTCGTAGATTCCCTTTAAATAGTACTCCACCCTATAAAAATAAGTAGAAGATATTTAAAAGGTGGAACCACAAAGAATTGCATATTAAGCTTCACATGAACCTAGAAGGCAAGCACAGAAACACAAGCCCATGACCACTTGCTTGAGAGGGTATCCGTAGTAGTTTAATCTTACTTTTTATGGTTGTATCTCAACTAAATTTAATAGTTTCAAACTTTTAAATTATTGGCTCATGTTTGACTCGGAATTTTCTTAAATGAGATAGAAAAGAACATTTCAGCAGATAGCTCACCTCATATGGCTCCTGGCTTGTAACAAAAAAGGTGTCAAAACTAAATACTTGATTTCTGAGAATTTCAACTGTTTCCTTGGGGATCCTGATTGATTCATCGAGTTGTTGAGGCTGCTTGGGAAATAGTATCAATAGTAAGAAAAAGATCAACTTTACAGCCAAAAGGCAACATGAGAACCATGATAGAGGAGCAAACTGTAAACAATTTATCGAATAAATATTCAACCAAATGTTCCAACATTTACCACCTTGACACCGGGAAGAGGTGATCCACTCGCAACTTGAACATTGGTACCATCCTGCTTCAACCCAGGCTTAAGAAAATGAGATGGAAAAATTGAAATAGAATTGCTTATTACCCACTATTACAAAGCAAATTCTGAATGCGAAGCAATAAATATGTTGAAAATGCATTTGCAACTAACCATATATGGATAGAAGCTACAGGGCACTAGAACATCAGCGATCCTCGGGTATTATAGTCATTGTATCTACTTAAAAAGTAAATAATTGTTCAAAGGGTTGACCATTAAAATAAGAAAGGCGTACCTCAACTCCAGTTTGTTCATTCAGTTGAGGCCCATCATTGTTTTCAAGACTTGTATTCTCCAATGGCTGATCATTATCCTAAAAGACTACAAAATGACTTTTCATTCACTAATTTTTTTTTTCCATTTAGTTATTGCATTGAAGAATTCACCTGATGACTATTATTATCATCTTGAACAGAGTCGTCTTCCTTTAAAATACAAAATAAAATAAGAGTAAGGCAGCCTGCACATCAAACACAAATGGAATAGTGTGTGTACTGTAGTTATAATTAATAAAAAAGGAAAACCTTGTTGTTGTCACTCAATCTGCAAACAAGGCTACGTTTCTTGCGGATGACAAATCTATGGTCGGCAAAAATAAATAAAATTGTTAACAAGTCCATATATTAAAAGGCAAAAAAAATAAACATTCACCTTAAGAAATGTGTTGGTGGAGTAATTGAGGGAGAACATTGAAGCCGATTGTAACAGCAAGGGAGAACCGCCGGTGAGTTCATTTTTCAGCCTCTTCTGTTTTTGATAAATATCTCTCTCGCTCTTTCTCTCTTATCCTTTACCGCCTAAAATTCTAAACTTCATCCCACTAACCAATGTAACCAAAACACGTGGAACAACTTTAAGCTTACCGTTTTCAACATCCAACTCCTACTTTTTCCTCTTCCATACCTATATTCAATCACCTATCATAAAATACATATCAGTCTTAACTTGAGCTTACGATAACTATCTTTCTTGAGTTTAAATGTGTCTGATAAATATTTAAATTTGTATAAAGTTGAACAAGTAGACACACATGTCCATTTGTAATGCATGTTTTTATCTTGAAATATCCATTTTGAGACTATTATGCCAATCATCACTTATAAATATAGATAGTTGAATTTTTATTTTTGCCAAAGATTCTCACCTTTGCATGACTAAAAGAAACAAAAAAAAAAAATGTCCAAGTGCAATAGCTCATTTTGTTTAGGCTTAATTCATCGGTGACTCTCTAAAGTTGACATAATATTTCACTTAGACACCTCAACTGGATGATATTCATTTTAGGCACTCGTTGTGAGGTCGCTACATTATTTGACATTTTTTTATATCAGCAAAAATATATAATGTGTGTTTGTTACACTCACGAATAATGTATAATATGAGGAATTAAACGATGACATTTGTCATTTGTATCAAAAGTAATTTTTAAATAATTAATTTTGAGTAAAATAACAATAGACCAATGAACGAATGGCACATATTTTATCCAAAATAATTATAAAATAAAAAATAAATAAAAGAAACCCCCGCCTGTCTTCTCCAAATACCCTACTGCGCACCATTTTTCATTACCAAAAATGATAACCTCCAAATAATCCACATTTTTCTTCTCCCAAATGCCCCTATCCCTTTTGGAGAAACTACGCCCACCCCACATCTGCACACCATTGCTAGTTCAAAGAAATTTTTAGTTTAGTTTAAAGAAATTAATATTAAAAGAATTTCATGAATGAGTTTAGTCTTAAATTTTAAAAATATTTTCTGTCATTTTTGTTGAAATCTTCATCAATATTGGATGAAATTTAACTTGGGCAAAATGGTGGTTGAAAATGCAGAAGAAGAAGAAGAAAAAAATAATTAAAAATTAACAAGAAAGTCATTTCACGCGTGATACACTTATTATCCCATGTAATAAAAAAATGTCAAAGTGAAAGGTAGTGTGTCGAAGATGGATGATAGAATGAACAATGTGGAGGGTCGAATTAACTCTACTAATTCCACCCCACAAGCTACTTTTCGAGCTTCCACAAGTGGGCACGACCACACTATTTCTCCTACTATCACACCCGGAGCCTTCCATCAAGCGTTCAACCCAACACCAATCCGTTTCGGTTCTAATGTCCAAAATACCAATCGACCATTCCAATCCCAACTCAATCAAGAAGCTCCACCAAACCAAAACCGACCTTACCAAGCACCACTACACAAAAATCCACCCTACCAAATGCCACAAACCCAACCAATTCCTGTAATAGGGGTGAGGGATGATGAGTACTTGTCACGACCTAGGGATACCCCCTAGACGTAACATGGCGTACTTGACCCCAAATGGGTCTCATACAAGTCCTTAGCATTATCATAACATAAGATAATAGAAAAGTATGGAAAATTTAAAACTTTAAAACCATACAATCGAAAACATTTTCATAAAGCAAGCGAGAGTCTTTTACTAAGCTTTTGTCTCAAACCATCTATTAAACTCATGAAATAAAGTCTTGGGATGCAACCCATACAAATTCTAAAACATAAAGAAATGATGTAAATAAATAATGGATTTGTCCTCGAAGCTATGAGGACTCACCAAAATCTTCAAATTCTCCTTGCCTCTTAGAAACCTAGCCTTCAAAGGAACTCAATCTCCAAAACCCTACATTTGATTAGAATGTAGGCAATATGCATTAGTACAAAATGTAACAAGTATGATAGCTAGCACAACATCATAAGAGCATCTCAAAATGGTTAGTCAACATAAGACATAATCATAAGAGACAATAACATAATCATAGCATAATCTCCAACATAAGCATCATATAAACATAAGTCAACATAAGACATAATAAATGAGCATAGGAGATACAATATGTTCATAACATAGTCCTTACTTAGACTTTCATATTCACATACTTCGACCTTTAGTCTTTCATATTACAAGAGAACTACTTCATAAGCCACCTCAAAGCATACTTGTGCAAGGCAAGAATAGCATCCCATAATACTATTCAAGCTAAGTACCTCTTCTTGGTCATTCTTGGGCATAGTCCACATTCATAGTCAAGACCTAGGTTTTCATGTCATAAGAGCACTATATTACTAAGTAACCCCAAGGCACACTTGTGCAACACATGAAAGGCATCCCATAATACCATTCACGCTAAGTATAATCTTGAAGTCAACATAGTCATACTCACCCTCCTTTAGTCTCACTCTTTAGCTTACTTCATATAGACAAGGGGACTACCATCCTTAGTCAAACATATCATGGAAGGCAACTATAGCACAATCCTATCTTAAAATACATTACTCATAAGAACTCTTTCTTGAATGACCCTAAGTCATACTTGTGCAATGCACGAATAGCATCCTATAATACTACTCATGCTAAGTACTACTTTTAGGTCCTCATACTAATACTTCTTGATTTGGAACCTAGTTCCTCTCTTTAACTTTAGAAAACTAGGAGGTACTCTCTTAAGCACATCTTAGTTCATTATTATATTGAACCCTATGAGATACTACTTTTAGCATGTCTAGGTTCCTCATTAGCATGAACCCTATGAGATACTACTCTAAGCATGTCTAAGTCCACTTATACTATTGAACACTATGAGGTACTTCATTAAGTAAGTCTTAGTTCATTTATTCTTTAGAACACTATGAGATGCTTCTTCAAGCATGTCTTAGTTCATTGGATATGGAGATCTCTACTAGAAACCTTAAGTCAACTATGTGAAGGCATCTATCTCATGAGACCTAACTTTGGGAAAACCCACACTCTACTATGTAAGAGTTCCCCCTTTAACTTGGATAGTCCTCACACCAACTAGGTGTAGTTCTCTTTTCAACTTGGAGCCCGGACCCTTTCTTGTGTGACACTCCATTTCATTGTCAATATCCAATTGGAGCCAAGCATACACCCCAAGATTTACTTGTTAAGCATTGCTTAACACTCATGTCTCATGGAAGGATGTCCTTGACAACCAATCCATGTTCAAGTGATTTTATCACTACAATTCATGGTCTATCATACATTCATAAATCTAGTTCAATTCATGATTTCATATTCCTATTCTTGAAAAAGTTCTATACATGATAAAAATTCTAAAGAATCTCTCAAGAATCATCAATTTCACTTCACAAGACATAAACCCACATACTTTGATTTCTGAGGTAAATCATGGAATTCACATAAATTCATCGTAATATCATGAATTAACACTAAATTAATCATACATAAGTATTATCCAACTAATTGGAGTCATACCCAACTAAACCCACTCATTGGAAGAAACCCTAGCTTAGATTGGGGTTCTTCTTCACAAATTTGGGGAAATTCTAGGGGACTCTATGGGTGGAAGAACCCATAGATGCAAAGCTAAACATACCTTAATAAAAATCCTAGCACAAGCCTTCAAAAATGGAGCCTTTGATCTTGACCTTAGCTTCAAGCCCTAGCTTCTTCTTCAATGGAGGTCTTTCTAGAGAGAGAAATATTTGAGAGAGGAGTGATTTGGGGTTTTGATTCTAAATGAATTAGTTGGGGTGTTTAATGACTTAAAAGACTTTATTTAGGTGAATAAAACTCATTTAAAATGACCCCATTAATTAACTAATCGTTTTGGATATTACCAAATACCCTTCAACTAGGCAGCCCCTTGCCAGGGGTCACTCCCCTCTTCATGAGCCGTCAAAGGCATCACAGCCTGTGGTGGTGCCCGTGGTCCCTTGAACAGTGGATCCCCTCAACTTGCCAATCCCCTACATGCCAAGGCATGACCACGAGACCTCCCACGATCCATGGTCAAGACCACGAGTCGTGGTGATGGTCGTGGTCTCTTAGGCAGTAGCTAGGCCTAAGGACCTTGCCTCCCATGACTCTAAGGGGTCTTCACGGACCCCTTCATGGACCCTGGTCATGGCCACTGTTCGTGAAGGTGGTCGTGAACAAGGGTCCCTACTTGGCTCTAAAAGGTCTTGGCTTCCCTCCTACTAAGGCATCTTCACGAGCCTTCCCACGATCCGTGGTCAAGACCACGAGTCGTGAAGTGGCTCGTGGAGGTAAGCCACATTGAGGCAGCCCTTAGAGAGCTACTTCCTTGGTCTCACGAACCATACCACAAGCCGTGGCCCACTCCACGAGCCATGGTAGAGGTCGTGGACTTGAGTCCGTGTGCTTCCAAGCTTAGGCTGCCTTTGCCTTGGCTTGGGCCTTGCCCCCTTGGCCTTGGCTCTTATCCCTTGCCTTGGCCCTCACTAAGAGCTAGATGGTCTACAAATTCACGAGGTGGAAGATGTGCCTTGACGTTCAACCCCTAAACCCCTCATTCTAAGTATGGGGAGTCTCATCTACGACTCTAATCAACATACATCAAACTTTAGTACCCTAGCTTAAGGCCCTAGTTTAGTCTACTAGTTTCCGGGGTGGTACAATATCTCCCCCTTGGGAACATTACTCCTCGAATGACGATTCTAAACACTTTTTAAAGGAAATGACTCTAGACTAGCAGCCTATTGTGCATGCAACATATCTAATGCACATAAACAAGGAGGAAAACTTCAACTCCCACTAAACCTACTCAATGCAACAAAAGGAAGTAGGAACTTCATCTAACAACCTATTTATGCATGAACTTCTCATAACTAGTCATGTTCTAGGAGGAACTACCATTTCCTAGTCATAACATGCTCAACATACTCTCATGGAGCCCATATGCAATTTACTCTCAAAAGCATTCATTCAAGGAGGAATCTTTCAACTCCAACACTGAGGCATGCTCATATACTTATCTCATGAAGTCTATATGCAACTCTAGTCAATGCACTACAACATGAGGAAAAACCATGCATATAAGTCATTTCTACCAAGACCTAAGCATTTTCATGAACATCCATATAAGGAAATCATGGCAGCACATAATGACCTCCTTAGATAGGCACACTATCTCCCCCTTGGGAGTAAGCCTACACAAGTTCTTCTAAACATAATTCATAACATAAGGCAACAATGAAGCATCATTCATACTAAAGACAACTTCAAGTCCATTATAACAAGTCACAAAGACAAGAAATCCAGAAATTTACTAAAACATAAACACATACCGGAAGAGACATGAGGAGATCACTCTTGATCTTCTCTAGATTGGAGAGCATAAAACCTATTCTTATTTTGAGGCTCCTCATCAACATCACTAGAGTCAACTTTCTTACCCTCTCTTCCTTTAGCCTTAAGAACCGGGCAATCTTTCATTTTGTGCCCATCCTTTCCACACCTATAGCAACCATCCATGCCAGCTAGGCACTTACCATAGTGACTCCTTCCATACTAGGTGTAAGTAGGCTTGGAAAATGGAGACCCACTACCCTTTTCTTTGTCAAACCTAGGGGTGTTGGAAGAATCTTTGCTGGAATACCTTCGTTAGGTCCTAGGCCTACCTTGTCTACCGGACATAGTATTAGAAAAGTTGACATCATCGGTTCTAGATCTCTTTACCTCCCTATTCATTTTCTTGAGCTTTTGCTGCTCAATTTGTAATGCATGAACCATAAGACTTGAAATATTTATACTAGGGATAAGCATTGCCGAACGACACTCATTTTCTACCAATTCGGACACTCCATCAAAAATTTATTCATTCTAGCCCTTGAGTCCGCCACTAGAGTTTGAGCATAGTTGGATAGTTGGGTGAACTTAAGAGCATACTCCTTCACACTCATACCTCCTTGACGAAGGTTAATGAATTCTTGCATCTTTTGTTCCCTCAATTCTAGGGGAAAGAACCTATCTAGGAATGCTTCTTTGAACCCTTCCCACTCTATTGTGTCCGATTCTACCGGCCTACTATCTGTCTATTGTTCATACCATATTCATGCAATATCCCTCAATTGATAAGCAACTAGTTTTGCTTTCTCTACCGTAGTCAAACCCATGATGACAAGCACCTTATACACCTCATCTATAAAACCCTGTGATCTTCTTCCATCTTGGAGCCATAAATCTCCAAAGGGTTCATCCTCAAAAACTCCCTTACCCTAGAAGCACCCATCCCCCTTATTGGGTTTGCCGAAGCCACAACATCTCTATTGGGTTGGGCTGTCAAGACTTGAGCCAACAATTGCATAGAAGCCCTAAACTTTGCAAGAGTGACATTCTCAATTGGAGGGTCATTTGGAGCTTGAGGAGGAACTTGGTTTGGAACTTGAAGAGGAACCTTTTGTTCTCCATTGTCTTCCTCATCCCTCCTAGCATTAGCCCTTATATTATCCATACCCTGAAAAACCTTAGGGCACGGAGTAGAAGAAGGGCCTAATAAATCCAAACTCTATGGCACAACTTAGAGAATGAAGAATTGATATTTTCTAAGCATCCAATAGCCTCCTATTCATAAATGTGGTGCGCTTCACATTTATGAACAAGACCCTACTAGACGTGGTTTGAGACAATCCTAGAATCATTCTAAACATTGTGCTCTGATTACCAAGTTTGTCATGACCCAGGGTACCCCCTAGACATAACATAGCGTACTTGACCCCGAAGAAGTCTCATACAAGCCTTTACATCATCGTAACATAAGATAATAGAGAAGTATGGAAAAATTAAAACATTAAAACCATACAATCGAAAACATTCTCATAAAGCAAGCGGAAGCCTTTTACTAAGCTTTTGTCTCAAACCATCTATTAAACTCATGAAATAAAGTCTTGGGACGCAGCCCATACAAAGTCTAAAACATAAAGAAATGACGTAAGGAAATAATGGGTTTGTCCTCGAAGCTATGAGGACTCACCAAAATCTTCAACTTCTCCTTGCCTCTTAGAAACCTAGCCATCAAAGGAACTCAATCTCCGAAACCCTACATTTGATTAGAATGTAGGCAATATGTGCTAGTACAAAATGTACCAAGTATGATAGCTAGCACAACATCACAAGAGCATCTCAAAATTGTTAGTCAACATAAGACATAATCATAAGAGACAATAACATAATCATAGCATAATCTCCAACATAAGCATCATATAAACATAAGTCAACATAAGACATAATAAATGAGCATAGGAGATACAATATGTTCATAACATAGTCCTTACTTAGACTTTCATATTCACATACTTCGACCTTTAGTCTTTCATATTACAAGAGAACTACTTCACAAGCACCTCAAAGCATACTTATACAAGGCAAGAATAACATCCCATAATACTATTCAAGCTAAGTACCTCTTCTTGGTCATTCTTGGGCATAGTCCACATTCATAGTCAAAACCTAGGTTTTCATGTCATAAGAGCACTATACTCCTAAGTAACCCCAAGGCACACTTGTGCAATGCATGAAACACATACCATAATACCATTCACGCTAAGTATAATCTTGAAGTCAACATAGTCATTCTGACCCTCCTTTAGTCTCACTCTTTAGCTTACTTCATATAGACAAGGGAACCACCATCCTTAGTCAAACATATCATGGAAGGCAACTATAGCACAACCCTATCTTAAAATACATTACTTATAAGAACTCTTTCTTGAATGACACTAAGTCATACTTGTGCAACGCACAAATAGCATCCCATTATACTACTCATGGAATCCTCATACTAATACTTCTTGACTTGGAACCTAGTTCCTCTCTTTAACTTTAGAACACTAGGAGGTACTCTCTTAAGCACATCTTAGTTCATTATTAGATTGAACCCTATGAGATACTACTTTAAGAATGTCTAAGTTCTTCATTAGCATGGACCCTATGAGATACTACTCTAAGCATGTCTAAGTCCACTTATACTATTGAACACTATGAGGTTCTTCATTAAGTAAGTCTTTGTTCAATTATGCTTTAGAATACTATGAGATGCTTCTTTAAGCATGTGTTAGTTCATTGGATATGGAGATATCTACTAGAAACCTTAACTCAACTATGTGACGCTCCATCTCATTGTCAATATCCACTTGGAGCCAAGCATACACCCCAAGATTTACTTGTTAAGCCTTGCTTAACACTCATGTCTCATGGAAGGATGTCCTTGACAACCAATCCATGTTCAAGTGATTCTATCACTTCATACTTTTAAACATTCATAAAGTAGATTAGGTGAGTATATGCCTTTCACCACAAATCCTCCAATTATACTCGTATTCATCAAATTGACTCTACTCTCATAGCCCTAGTGATTCAATATTCATGACTACAAGCCTTACTCTCAAAACTTTACTTCATTCTATCATCATTCATATCTAGGTTACAAGACACTCAATTCATAAGATTCATCTTTAAGCAATTCTAGTCATCATTCATCATAAAGTCCCAATTTCTATCACTACAATTCATGGTCTATCATACATTCATAAATCTAGATCAATTTATGATTTCATATTCCTATTCTTGAACAAGTTCTATACATGATAACAATTCTAGAGAATCTATCAAGAATCATCAGTTTCACATAAACCCACATACTTGGATTTCTAGGGTAAATCATGGAATTCACATAAATTCATTGTAATATCATGAATTAACACTAAATTAATCATACATAAGTATTATCCAACCAATTGGAGTCATACCTAACCAAACCCACTCATTGGAAGAAACCCTAATTTAGATTGGGGTTTTTCTTCACAAATTTGGGGAAATTCTAAGGGACTCTATGGGTGGAAGAACCCATAGATGAAGAGCTAAACATACCTTAATAAAAATCCTAGCACAAGCCTTCAACAATGGATCCTTTGATCTTGACCCTAGCTTCAAGCCCTAGCTTCTTCATCAATGGAGGTCTTTCTAGAGAGAGAAATATTTGAGAGAGGAGTGATTTAGGGTTTTGATTCTAAATGAATTAGTTAGAGTGTTAAATGACTTAAAAGACTTTATATAGGTGAATAAAACTCATATAAAATGATCCCACTAATTAACTAATCGTTCTGGAAATTTCCAAATACCCCTCAACTAGGCATCCCCTTGCCAGGGGTCGCGCCCCTCTTCATGAGCAGTCAACGCTACCACAGCCTGTGGTAGTGCCCGTGGTCCCTTGAACAGTGGCTCCCCTAAACTTGCCAAGCCCCTACATGGCAAGGCTTGAGCACGAGACCTCCCACGATCCGTGGTCAAGACCATGAGTCGTGGTGATGGTCGTGGTCTCTTAGGAAGTAGATAGGCCTAAGGACCTTACCTCCCATGACTCTAAGGGGTCTTGACAGACCCCTTCACAGACCCTGGTCAAGATCACTGGTCGTGAAGTTGGTTGTGAACAAGGGTCCCTACTTGGCTCTAAAATATCTTGGCTTCTCTCCTACTAAGGCATCTTCACGAGCCTTCCAACGATTCGTGGTCAAGACCACGAGTCATGAAGTGGCTCGTGGAGGTAAGACACATTGAGGCAGCCCTTAGGGAGCTACTTCCTTGGTCTCACAAAGCACACCACGAGCCATGGTCAACTCTACGAGCCATAGTAGTGGTTGTGGACTTGAGGCAGTGTGCTTCCAAGCTTGGGCAGCCTCTGCCTTGGCTTAGGCCTTGCCCCCTTGGCCTTGGCTCTTACCCTTTGCCTTGGCCCTCACTAAGCCCTATATGATCTACTAGTTCACGAGGTGGAAGACGTGCCTTGACGTTCAACCCCTAAACCCCTCATTCTAAGTATGGGAAGTCTCCTCTACGACCCTAATCCACATACATCAAACTATAGAACCCTAACTTAAGGCCCTAGTTTAGTCTACCAATTTACGAAGTGTTACAATATCTCCCCCTTGGGAACATTCATCCTCAAATGACGATACTAAATACTTCTTAAAGGAAACGACTCTAGACTAGCAGCCCATTATGCATGCAACATATCTAATGCACATAAACAAGGAGGAAAACTTCAACTCCCATTAAACCTACTCAATGCAACAAAAGGAAGTATGAACTTCATCTAACAACCTATTCATTCATGAACTTCTCATAACTAGTCACGTTCCAGGAGGAACTACCATCTCCTAGTCATAACATGCTCAACAAACTCTCATGGAGCCCATATGCAATTTATTCTCAAAAGCATTCATTCAAGGAGGAATCTTTCAACTCCAACACTAAGGCATGCTCATATACTCATCTCATAAAGTCTATATGCAACTCTAGTCAATGCACTACAACATGAGGAGAATCCATGCATATTAGTAATTTCTAACAAGGCCTAAGCATTTTCATGAACATGCATATAAGGAAATCATGGCAGCACATAATGACCTCCATAGATAGGCACACTATCTCCCCCTTGGGAGTAAGCCTACACAAGTTCTTTAAAATATAATTCATAACATAAGGCAACAATGAAGCATCATTCATACTAAAGACGACTTTAAGTCCATTATAACAAGTCACAAAAGACAGGAAATCCGAAAATTTACTAAAACATAAACACATACCGGAAGAGACATGAGGAGATCACTCTTGATCTTCTCTAGATTGGAGAGCATAAAACCTATTCTTATTTTAAGGCTCCTCATCAACACCACTAGAGTCAACTTTCTTATCCTCTCTTCCTTTAGCCTTAAGAACTGGGCAATCTCTCATTTTGTGCCTATCCCTTCCACACCCATAGCTACCATCATGCCGGCTAGGCACTTACCATAGTGACTCCACTACCCTTTTCTTTGTCAAACCTAGGGGTTTTGGAAGAATTTTGGCCGGAATACCTCGGTTTGGTCCTAGGCCTACCTTGTTCATCGGACATAGCATTAGAAAAGTTCACATCATCGGTTCTAGATCTCTTTACCTCCCTATTCATTTTCTTGAGCTTTTGCTTCTCAATTTGTTCGGCATGAACCATAAGACTTGAAATATTTATACTAGGGATAAGCATTGCTGAACTACACTCATTTTCTACCAATTCGGACACTCACATCACAAATTTATTCATTCTAGCCCTTGAGTCCGCCACTAGAGTTTGAGTATACTTGGATAGTTGGGTGAACTTAAGAGCATACTCCTTCACACTCATACCTCCTTGACGAAGGTTAATGAATTCTTCCATCTTTTGTTCCCTCAATTCTAGGGGAAAGAACCTATCTAGGAATGCTTCTTTGAACCCTTCCCACTCTATTGGGCCCGCTTCTACCGGCCTACTATCTTTCCATTGTTCATACCATATTCGTGCTATATCCCTCAATTGATAAGCAGCTAATTCCACTTTCTCTACCGTAGTAAAACTCTTGATGAAAAGCACCTTATACACCTCATCTATAAAACTTTGAGTATCTTCTTCCATCTTGGAGCCATAAAACTCCGAAGGGTTCATCCTCAAAAACTCCCTTACCCTAGAAGCACCCATCCCCCTTATTGGGTTTGCCGGAGCCACAACATCTTTATTGGCTTGCGCTGTCAAGGCTTGAGCCAACAATTGCATAGATGCCCTAAACTCCGTAAGAATGACATTCTCAATTGGAGGGTCATTTGGAGCTTGAGGAGAAACTTGGTCTGGAACGTGAAGAGGAATCTCTTGTTCTCCATTGTCTTCCTCATCCTTCCTAGCATTAGCCCTTGTATTATCCATACCCTGAAAAACCATAGGGCATGGAGTAGAAGAAGCGCCTAATAAAGCAAAGCTCTATGGCACGACTTAGAGAATGAAGAAGTGAGATTTCCTAAGCATCCAATAGCCTCCTATTCATAAATGTGGCACCCTTCACATTTATGAACAAGACCCTACTAGACGTGGTTTCAGACAATCCTTGATTCATTCTAAACCTTGTGCTCTAATTACCATGTTTGTTACGACCCAAGGGTACCCCCTAGACATAACATGGCGTACTTGACCCCGAAGGAGTCTCATAAAAGCCCTTAGCATCATCATAACATAAGATAATAGAAAAGTATGGAAAATTGAAAACATTAAATCCATACAATCGAAAACATTTTCATAAAGAAAGCGGAAGTCTTTTACTAAGATTGTGTCTCTAACCATCTATTAAAATCATGAAATAAAGTCTTGGGACGCAGCCCATAAAAAGTCTAAAACTTAAAGAAATGACGTAAGGAAATAATGGGGTTTTCCTCGAAGCTATGAGGACTCACCAAAATCTTCAACTTCTCCTTGCCTCTTAGAAACCTAGCGATCAAAGGAACTCAATCTCCGAAACCCTACATTTGATTAGAATGTAGGCAATATGCGATAGTACAAAATGTACCAAGTATGATAGCTAGCACAACATCATAAGAGCATCTCAAAATTGTTAGTCAACATAAGACATAAACATAAGAGACAATAACATAATCATAGCATAGTCTCCTACATAAGCATCATATAAACGTAAGTCAACATAAGACATAATAAATGAGCATAGGAGATACAATATGTTCATAACATAGTCCTTACTTAGACTTTCATATTCACATACTTCGACCTTTAGTCTTTCATATTACAAGAGAACTACTTCACAAGCCATCTCAAGGCATACTTGTGCAAGGCAAGAATAGCATCCCATAATACTATCCATGCAAAGTACCTGTTCTTGGTCATTCTTGGGCATAGTCCACATTCATAGTCAAGACCTAGGTTTTCATGTCATAAGAGCACTATACTCCTAACTAACCCGATGGAACACTTGTGCAATGCATGAATGGTATCCCATAATACCATTCACGCTAAGTATAATCTTGAAGTCAACATAGTCATATTCACCCTCCTTTAGTCTCACTCTTTCGCTTAATTCATATAGACAAGGGAACTACCATCCTTAGTCAAACATATCATGGAAGGCAACTATAGCACAACCCTATCTTAAAATACATTACTCATAAGAAATCTTTCTTGAATGACACTAAGTCATACTTGTGCAATGCACAAATAGCATCCCATAATACTACTCATGCTAAGTACTACTTTTAGGTCCTCATACAAATACTTCTGGACTTGGAACCTAGTTCCTCTCTTTAACTTTAGAAAACTAGGAGGTACTCTCTTAAGCACATCTTAGTTCATTATTAGATTGAACCATATGAGATACTACTTTTAGCATGTCCAGGTTCCTCATTAGCATGGACCCTATGAGATACTACTCTAAGCATGTCTAAGTCCACTTATACTATTGAACACTATGAGGTACTTCATTAAGTAAGTTTTAGTTCAATTATGCTTTAGAACACTATGAGATGCTTCATTAAGCATGTCTTAGTTCATTGGATATGGAGATCTCTACTAGAAACCTTAACTCAACTATGTGAAGGCTTCCATCTCATGAGACCTAACTTTGGAAAACCCACACTCTACTACGTAAGAGTTCCCCCTTTAACTTGGATAGTTCTCACATCAACTAGGTGTGGTTCTCCTTTCAACTTGGAGCCCGGACCTTTTTTTGTGTGACACTCCATCTCATTGTTAATATCCACTTGGATCCAAGCATACACCCCAAAATTTACTTGTTAAGCCTTGATTAACACTTATGTCTCATGGAAGGATGTCCTTGACAACCAATGCATGTTCAAGTGATTCTATCACTTCATACTTTCAAACATTCATAAAGTAGATTAGGTGAGTATAGGCCTTTCACCACAAATCCACCAATTAGACTCGTATTCATCAAATTGACTCTACTCTCAAAGCCCTAGTGATTCAACATTCATAACTACAAGCCTTACTCTCAAAGCTTTACTTCATTCTATCATCAATCATATCTAGGTTACAAGACACTCAAGTCATAAGATTCATCTTTAAGCAATTCTAGTCATCATTCATCATAAAGTCCCAATTTCTATCACTACAATTCATGGTCTATCATACATTCATAAATCCAGTTCAATTCGTGATTTCATATTCCTATTCTTGAACAAGTTCTATACATGATAACAATTCTAGAGAATCTATCAAGAGTCATCAATTTCACTTCACCAGACATAAACCAACTTACTTTGATTTCTAGGTTAAATCATGGAATTCACATAAAATCATCGTAATATCATGAATTAACGCTAAATTAATCATAAATAAGTATTATCCAACCAATTGGAGTCATACCCAACTAAACCCAGTCATTGAAAGAAACCCAAACTTAGATTGGGGTTATTCTTCACAAATTTGGTGAAATTCTAGGGGACTCTATGGGTGGAAGAATCCATAGATGCAAAGCTAAATATACCTTAAAAAAATCCTAGCACAAGCCTTCAACAATGGAGCCTTTGATCTTGACCTTATCTTCAAGCCCTAGCTTCTTCTTCAATGGAGGTCTTTCTAGGAAAGAAATATTTGAGAGGGGAGTGATTTGGGGTTTTGATTCTAAATGAATTAGTTGGGGGTGTTTAATGAGTTAAAAGACTTTATATAGGTGAATAAAACTCATAGAAAATGACCTCATTAATTAGCTAATCATTTTGGAAATTACCAAATACCCCTCAATTAGGCAGCCGTTGCCAGGGGTCACGCCCTTCTTCATGAGCTTTCAAGGGAACCACGGCCCGTGGTACCTTGACCAGTGGCTCCCCTCAACTTGCCAAGCCCCTACATGCCAAGGTATGACCAGGAGACCTTTCACGATCTGTGGTCAAGACCAAGAGTCGTGGTGATGGTCGTGGTCCCTTAGGTAGTAGCTAGGCCTAAGGACCTTGCCTTCAATGACTCTAAGGGGTCTTCACAGACCCCTTCACAGACCATGGTCAAGACCACTAGTCGTGAAGGTGGTAATGAACAAGGGTCCCTGCTTGGCTCTAAAAAGTCTTGGCTTCCCTCCTACTAAGGCATCTTCACGAGCCTTCCCATGATTCGTGGTCAAGACCACGAGTCGTGAAGTGGCTCGTGGAGGTAAGCCACATTGAGGCAGCCCTTAGGGAGCTACTGCCTTGGTCTCACGAACCATACCACGAGCCGTGTAGTGGTAGTGGACTTGAGGCAGTGTGCTTCTTAGCTTGGGCAGCCTTGGCTTTGGCTTGGGCCTTGCCCCCTTGGCCTTGGCTCTTACCCCTTTCCTTGACCCTCACTAAGCCATAGATGGTCTACTAGTTCATGGCGTGTAAGACGTGCCTTGAAGTTCAATCCCTAAACCCCTCATTCTAAGTACGGGAAGTCTCATCTACGACTCTAATCCACATACATCAAACTATAGAATCCTAGCTTAAGGCCCTAGTTTAGTCCACTAGTTTCTGGGGTGTTACAGTACCAAGGGGAATATGAAGGTGAAGGTGAAGAAGTGCCATAAAAGGAAGCACAAATAAATATGCCAAGAGGTCCCATGGGGCATAGAGAGAGAGGAGGTAGATTTGGTCCGGTACCACATGGGAGAAGACAATATAGGAACTAACCTCAAGGTGGAGAACCATGTGAAGCCTATGCCAATTAACAGTATGGTCAAGAATTGAGAGAAGAACATGGTAACCGATATCAAGGGGAAGTACAAAGAGGTTATTACAACAACAACCAAGTGGGTGAGGGTTGAGGAAATTACAACTCTATCAAGACTAGTCTCCCACCTTTCAAAGGGGAATGGGATCCCGATGCTTATCTAGAATGGGTGTCACTTTGTGAACGAATCTTTCAAGTCAATGATTTGACCGAGTTCAAGAATATTTTCTTTGCCATTACTCAATTTTAAGGGTTTGCAATTACGTGGTGGAATACATGAAAAGGTATCATCTAGTACTTCAAGATGGACACCCTCTACCATGGACCGAATTGAAAACCCTTATGAGAGTCAAGTATGTGTCGAAAAGGTATCATTAGGAGTTACTTGCCAAGTTGTACAACTTGAGTCAAGGAAACAAAAGTGTTACGACTTACTATGATGAGTTCCAAAATTTGATCTTGAAGCTAGAATACACCGAGAATGAAGAGCATACCGTTATTCGCTTCAAGGTAGGGTTGAACAAGGAGATATCTTCCAAGATGACTATTCACAACTTTGCTAGCTTGAATGACATCTTCGAAGCGGCCAATGAGGTAAAGTGGGAACTCAAATAGGATAAAGTACCTAAGTACAATGGTATTTCATCTTCAAATTCTTGGAGTAAGAACAAGAGGGGAGATCAAACATCTTTGGGTTGAAACAAAAATAAGGATTTCAAGAAGCCTTATGGGAAGAAAACCTTTGAAGGAAACACTGCAAGGTACCCACGAAGAGAAGAAGGTAATAAGGACCCAACCAAATTTCCTACAGGCATTCAATTTCACAAGTGTAGAGGATGGTGTCCTATGATGCGAGAATGTCCCAATCTGTTCAATGTTCTAGTTCAAGGAGGGGAATTGCATCTTAGTGAAGGGGTAGATCAAGAAGAGGGTTGTGAAGAAGAAACCTAAGAAGAGAATGAATTTGAACGTGATGAAGATGAGGAACAAGACCTATGTGAGGGAAAATATGTCGCCATTCCTAATGGTTTGATAAGGAAGGCCCCAATTGAAGAAGCTTGGCAAGAAAGGGAGTTTACTGTACCCATGTATGTGGTGATGCGAATGATGATTAGCAAGACCATGGATGATCCAAGTCAAAGATAGAATCTTTTCACTCCAAGTGTCTCATCAAAGATAATGTGTGTTCCTTGATAATCAAATGTTCCTAGCACCACTTTAGTAGATTTCTTGAAACCTCCTACCACTAAGCATGCTACAGCTTACAAGCTTCAAAGGTTGAGTGTGTGTGGAGAATTGAGGGTTCATAGACAAGTGTTGATCAAGTTCAAAATTTGGAAGTACCAAGATGAGATTCTATGTGATGTGGTCCTAATGCAAGCTTGTCATGTGCTACTCAAAAGACCTAGGCAATATGATGCTCAACCAAATATGAGGGGAGAACCAACAAATATTCACTTATGTTGGATGATCATAAATACGTCCTTCATCCTTTGTCACCCTCTCAAGTCAATGAAGTGTATCAAAAAATGAGTGAGTTGAGGGAGAAAAAGAAGGGTGAGGAGGGATATGTGGAGGTCGAGGGTAATGAAGAGGAGGAAAGAAAGAAGTTGAGGGGAAAAGCCCAAGTGTTGTTGGCTAAGTACAAAGAGATAAGGAAGGAAGTGGAGGCCAAAAGTTCCTTCATCCTGATCACACATAAGGATCACGTGTTACAAATTAGCCAATGTCATTCTTCTCTTCCCTATTCTATTTCCCTTATTTTGTTGGATTATGAGTATGTCTTCCCAAAGGAACTCCCATATGGATTACCCCTTCTTCGGGGAATTAAGCACCAAATTGATTTTGTGTCAGGCTCATAATTGCAAAGTAAGCCAGCTTATCAAAGTAATCTTGAGGACACCAAATAGTTACAAAGGCAAGTTGAGGAACTCCTCAACAAGGGATATGAAGGAGAAGCATGAGTCCGTGCATCATTTCGGTTCTCTTGGTTCCAAAGAAAGATGGAACATGGCGCATGTGTTTTGATTGTCGGGCCATCAACAAGATCATTATAAAGCATCATCATCCTATCCTTAGATTAGATGATATTCTTGATGAGCTCAATGAATCTTATGTGTTTTCAAATATTGATCTTAGAAGTGATTATCATCAAATCCGGATGAACCCCAATGATGAATGGAAAACCACATTCAAGACCAAGTTTGGTCTATATGAATGCTTGGTGATGCCTTTCTGTAATGGCCCTAAAAATGAATAAGTGAAATTAGAGCCCAACGTGTGTGTTTTGAGTTGGTATGAGGTTTGAGTGAGGTTTCATGTTTTTTGATGTTGTCCCGAGCTAGGGTTGAGGGATTTAGGGGTTAAACGTCAAGGTACGACTCCCCATGGACCACCCTAGGGGTCCTTGAGGAGGACCCTAAGCCTAACCCCTTAGACCCCTTGAAACCAAAATGTTGCCAAGAACTTGGTGACCTACGAAAGGGGACCATACCCTGTGGATGGCCTCCGTAGGTCATGGTCCTCAAATGCACCTCTCTGAACCAAATGATGGAGGGACAGTACGGTCTGTGACCCCATCCACGGTCCGTGGATGGGGGTTTTATGAATGGCTTCAGTTTTCTGTCTTAAGTCGGCCAAGCCAAGGGAGGTTTGGTAAATTCCTCCCTTGGCTAGTTAAGTGTATAGATGGTTATTTTGGGTTTATTAACATATTTTAAGAGTATTAAAAGTGTTAAACTCTATTTTACATTCTATTATTTCAAAACCCCAAATACAAACTACCTTTCCCCTCCAAAAGATCTCTCTCTAGAAACTCCATTAGAAGTGAAGACTCCAAGCTTCCAAGGTCAATTCTCCAAGGTTTTCAAGGGATTTTCAAGGGAATTTCGTGGGAATCAATAGCAAGGTATGGTAGTCTAGATCCTTGTCTAACTTTTCATTCAAGGAGCCAATTCAAAGGTGATTTCAAAGCATGAAAAATCTAGGGTTTTGCTCAATCTCATGGGTTCTTTCATCAAACATTTTCAAATGGTTTATTATGATAAATAATGATTGACTTAGTGTTTAATTTATGATTTATGATGAAAATACTCTATGAACCCATGAATTCTCTCAATTCCTAAATTGTGCCTTTATGAAGTGGGTTTGATGATTATGAAAGCCTATGAATGAAGTATGTGTAAATTGCTTTGGATTATTGAATTGTATCATTATCTATGCCTTAATTATGGTAAATTGTTGGTGAGTTGATGATTTATGATCATGGCCTTGAAAGGGCAAGTTAGGCCCAATTACTTGTTGTAATAGAATTGTTCTTGAGCTATTGATCCACTTGAAAGGTGGAGGTGTTTAGTTACTATGTATGCTTATGAAGTGAAGTATGTGTGTGTGATTTCAATGAATGTATAATGATCATGTTTACAATGAAAATGTGTTATGATTGAATGTTATTTCTCAATTAACACCTATGAATGATGAGGCTATATGTGAAAGGTGATTCTCACATATACACACACTCATGATTGAATAATAAATGAAGTTATATGATAATGTTAATGATGGTGAGTCTTTTGAAAGGCTATTCTCAATTGTACTATAATGAATGTTAATGACTTGTCGTGAAAGGACTTTCTCACAATAATGGGGTTCTTAGGTGAAATGATATTCTCATCTTTGAATCTATGACCTTTCCAATTAATGAATGGATGTTGGGTTGGGATGGATGCTCATCCGGGAGTTGAGGAGGGGTATCTAGTAGCAATCCCTTATCCCATAATGAACTAATGTAATGAATGTAATGTACTCTATGAGGAATAATGCTAAGCACCAAGAGGATATGGTTTGAGATGGGCTCTCACCCATGAGTTGAGGTGGGGTACTTAGTAGCAATCTCTTGAGATGGATGCTCATCCGTGAGTTAAGGCGGGGTATCTAGTAGCAATCTCCTTATCCTATAACTATGTGCCCACATAGTTCTAGCTAGTGGATCCACTTAAGCTAAAGAACAATGGTCCTACCTTAGGCAAGTAGGAATCCCTTATCCGGTGATGGTGACACCGGGATTCCATGTCAAGCTCTCATGGTCTATGTTGGTTAAGGCTTACCCCCACAAACAATGTTAATGAACTATGGCTTCTTAAGGATGCACTACTTAGTGTGGGTGGTGGTATGGGACGCCATCTATACATTGCACAAGTAGGCATTTGAGGAAGGTCATGGTGTGTTCCTTATAATGTTAATGAAATGAATGGGCTCTTATAATGACATTTATGAGAATAGTGATCTAATGTTTAATGAATGAAGGTGCTCTTAATGTAATGAATCTAATGAAGGATGTTGACTCTTTTATGTTTAAATGTAAAGATGCATGATATACTTGTGTGTATCATGAGTTACTTCCTTGTTATGACTTGTTGTATATGAATGTACCTTGTCTATGGTGACTTCAAATGAGTACTTAGTGTGAGGAGTAGTATGGGATGCTACTTGCACATTGCACAAGTATGACTTAGAGTTGTCTTAAATGTTGGTCTTAATGTGATTCATATGATGTTTATGTTTCTTATATGCTTTATTGTGTAAAGGTGTAAAGGAGGAATAGTAAGTTCACTTTTGGTGATCTTAATGTGGTACCTTGGCGTGGATGTGGTATGGGACGCTATCCATACATTGCACAAGGTATAGCATAAGGGTTACTTGAGGTGAAGGCTTAAGGTGAAGGTAAAGGTTTACATGGGATTTTGTTCAAAGTGTGAAAATGTGACTTGCATGTTGGTTGTGACTTATATTATGCCTCTTTTTATCAATGTTCATGAAGTTTTACTAAAATGACATATATCATGACTTTCAAACAAATGTCCTTTTTGAGCGTGTTTTTGCAGCTATCATACTTAGTACTTTATGTGCTAACCTATATTTTCTTTACCTTTATGAAGTGTATGGATTGGCACTCAATTTGATCCTTCCTAGTCAAGCTTGGAATAGAGTTCTCCAAGACATCTTTTGGTATGTCCTCATAGATAGAGGACAAGGACTTTTAATGTTTCTAAGTTCTTTTATGTTTTAAGACTATGTTAAGATTTCGATTGTAAAGGGCCGTGACCCTATCTTGTTTAAAGTTTTGTCTAAGATGGCCATGTGAGACTTTAAATTTCTGTTGCTTTATAAATGTCTTTAGATTGTATGGTTTTGAATAAAAAGTTTTAATTCCGTACTATTTCTATTACCTATGCGATGAATGAATGCTATGAGGCTTGTATAAGACCCCTTCGGGGTCGAGTACACCGTGTTGCTTCCGGGATATAGTCTCGGGTCATAACACTTTCAGTCTCACTAATGCTCCTAGTACTTTTATGCATCTCATGAATCATGTGATAAAGCCCTTCATAGGGAAGTTTTGTGGTTATCTATTTTAATGATATCTTGATTTATTGTAAAACCATGCATGGGCGTATAGATCATTTGAGATGTGTGTTTGATGTGCTTAGGAAGGAACAACTTTATGCTAATCTTGAAAACTGTTCATTTTATGTTGTTGAAGTTGTTTTCTTGGGATTTTTTTGTGTGTTCAAAGAGGGTTGAGGTTGATGAGTCTAAGATAAACGCTATTAAGAATTGGCCAATTCCAAAGTCCATAAGTGATGTTAGAAGCTTTCATGGGTTGGCTAGTTTTTATAGGTAGTTTGTCAAAGGATTTAGTACCATAACCGCTCCCTTGATCGAGGAAATCTAAAAGGATAAGCCTTTTAAGTGGGGGGAAGAGCAAGCCAAAGCTTTTGAGGCTTTAAAATCAATGCTTAGCTCCACCCCTTTGTTGCAATTACTCGATTTTGAGAAAATGTTTGAAGTTGCATGCAATGTTAGTAAATTAGGCATTGGAGCCATCTCAATGGAAGACCAAAAGTACATTGCTTATTTTAGTGAAAAGCTTAAAGGTGCAACTTTAAACTATTCCACTTATGATCTTGAATTGTATGCTTTGATTAGAGCATTGGGTAGTTGGAAACACTGCTTGTGGCCCAAAGAATTTGTCATTTGGACCAAGCATAAGTCCCTGAAGCATATTCGGGCCCAAGGAAAGTTGAACATAAGGCACGCCAAATGGATTGAATTCCTTGAAAATTTGCCTTATTTAATTCAATACAAAAAGAGGAAGGAAAATATGGTGGACGATGCCTTTTCTAGGAAACATATGTTGATAAATATATTGTCTTCTAAATTTCTTGGCTTTGACTGTTTGAAGACAATGTATCCCAAGGATCCCATGTTTGCTTAAATATTCCAAGATTGTGAGAAATGGGGGAGGGAAAGGTGGCTTAGGGATAGATCTTATACTCCCTATTCTAAATTTGATGGTTTCTTGTTCAATGCCAAGAGACTATGTGTGCCTATGAGATCTTGGAGAGAAATATTTATGAGAGAGGCACACAATGGGGGATTAATGGGTCATTTTTGTATTGATAAAGCAAGGGGAATTCTCGAGGAACAATTCTATTTGCCTAAGATGCACAAAGATGTTGGTCAAACTTGTGACCAATGTATTGAATGTCAAAGTGCCAAGTCACGCCTCCTTCCCCATGGTTTATACAATCCACTCCCCACCCCTCAAAGACCTTGTCTTGATATTTCAATGGATTTTGTTTTGGGTTTTCCAAGGACAAAAGGAGGTAGATATAGCATCTTTATTGTTGTTGGTCGATTTTTAAAGATGGCTCATTTCATTCCATGTCATAAATGTGATGACATTTCCAATGTTGCATCTTTGTTTGTTGAAAATGTTGTTAAATTGCATGGAATTCCTCAAACCATCATAAGTGATAGGGACCCAAAATTCCGTAGTTACTTTTTGAAAGAATTATGGGGTAGACTTGGTACCAAGTTGTTGTTCTCAACTTCATGTCACCCACAAATCGATGGCCAAACTAAAGTTGTGAATAGGACCTTGGGTTCTATGCTTTGTGCCGTGGTACATGGGAATTTTTCCTTATGGGAGGAACATTTGCCTTTAGTGTAGTTTGCTTATAATCGAGTTATTCATAGAACTATTGGTATGCCTCCATTTGAAGTGGTGTATGGTTTTTATCCCCCAACCCCTTTAGATCTCACTCCTCTTTCTCAAGATATTGTCTTAAGCTTAGATGGGAGCAAAAGAGAGGAAGCCATGAAGAAACTTCATCAGAAGGTGAGACTTTACCTTGAAAAGAAGAACCAAGAGGTAGCCAAAAAGGTGAACAAGGGTCGCAAGAGGATTGTGCTAGAACCGGGTGAGTGGGTGTGGGTGCATTTTCCCAAGGAGAGATTTCCCACTCATCGAAAGACCAAGTTGATGCCAATAGGTGATGGTCCATTTCAAGTTCTTGAAAGACTCAATGTCAATTCATAAAAAAATGACCTTCCTCTAGAGTATCAAGTTCACAACACCTTCAATGTTTGCAACTTTTCTCCATTTTCAACTCTTGATGATGATGATCCGTCGAATTTGAGGACAAATTCTTTTCAAGAAGGAGAGAATGATGCAATTCGAATTGTACCAAGGCCGTTCACTTGAAGTCAAGATCAATACCTTTAGAGAATGCAAGGTTTATTCATGAAGTTAGAGGTCCTTGAGCTTTTGTTGATGGCAAAGAAAGGGTTCTGTGCTTTGAAGATCGCTTGGGGAAGTGAAAGGAAGACAGTTGAAGAAACTGCCACTTTAGGTGAGCAGGAGCCATTCGGTGACTCACCTAATGGCTTGGGAGAGGACCCCAACTCGCTAAAATTTACAGAAGGCCTCAAAGGACGCCTCACTGAACCAGTTTGTGACTCGCCGAGTTCCTTAGGCGAGCACAACCCATCTCGCCCTTTATCCTTTTTGGTCCACTTTTGGGCATCTTATGTAATAATCGCCTAAAACTATAAATAGCTAGTTTGGGTCCTCCTTTTAGGTAGACTATTTTGAATATTGATAATTTAAAACTATTATATGAGTGTTGAGAGCTAGGTACAAGCTTGAGTTGATTACTGTTTAGAAACGTTGGTTGCAAGGTGAATTCAATTCCCTCGTGGTCTTCGTAAGAGATTCGGTGCTTGATTCGGAGATCAATCAAGGTCTTTAGGTTTAATATACCTTTTGGTTGCTTTTGATTTCCTTTTCTTCTGTCAATCTATCTATCTTTATTTCTTGTCTTTAATTTCCACATTTCTATCAGTAATTCATATGGAGAATTACATTAGAACCTGT
This sequence comes from Solanum pinnatisectum, assembly GCA_035578085.1. Lineage (NCBI taxonomy): Eukaryota > Viridiplantae > Streptophyta > Magnoliopsida > Solanales > Solanaceae > Solanum > Solanum pinnatisectum. The sequence goes on along the minus strand of CM069081.1, from coordinate 12,195,604 downwards.
GGTTTTATTGATAGTCATGCAAATTAACATAGAATGAATGTCTAAGCACCAAGGTACCTCGGTGAAGAGGGTCAAGTTATAACATAGTTCTAAGGATTTACTCAAATTTGAGATCTTTCCAATTTTAAGATTAACTTGATTATGACATGTTTCACGACTTGAAGATAACTCGAATTTGAGGAGCATTATGACATACGGTTTAGTGTCGTGTGTTTAGGAGAATTTCAACTTGAATATTTAACTCAAATATGAAGAGCTTTGTGATATACAATTTAAGCTTGTGTTTCAATGAGCATTTCAGCCTGATGATTTTTCCCAAATTTGAAGAGCTTCACAATTTGAAAATTTAGGTTGTAATTTGGTCAGCTTTGAGACATGAAGTTTATTTTAGCTCAAATTTTATGATCTTGTTTTGAATGCTTAGCTCAGATTTACAGAGCTTTACAACTTGAAGATCTAGCTCAAATTTGAAGAACTTTGTGACATGCAATTTAGGCTAGTGTATCAAAGAGTATTTTAACTTGAATATTTAACTCAAATTTGAAGAGCTTTATGATATACAATTTAGCTTCGTATTTCAAGGAGCATTGTCATTTGCATTTAGAATCATGAGATGAGTAACATTTTAACTTGAAGATTTACCTTACATTGAAAGAGCTTTATGATATATAGTTTAGGCTCGTGTTTCAAAGAGTTTGCAGTTATTTTTGCTCATCTCATCCATTAAGGAATATTTTAACATGAAGATTTAGTTCAAATTTGAAAACCTTATATACAGTTTAGGCTCGTGTTTAAAGGAGAATTATAATTTGTAGTTTTTTCTCGTGTGATGAAAAGCCATGTTACAGTTTAGGCTGATGCATTAAGGAGCGTTTTAAATTCAAGATTTAGTTCAAATTTGAAAAGCTATATGATACACAATTTAGGCTCGTATTTAAAGGAGCATTGTACCTTGCAAAATTTGCTCGTGCGCTAAAGAGCCACATAACTTGTAATTTACGCTCATGCGTTAAGGACCACTGAAATATACATAAACTCTTCAAATTCATCTTTGGATGCAGACTTTCCCCCACTTTGGAGTTCTCTTTATCTTTATGATCATGAGGCCCATAGATAGGAGACCATTGATCTCCTCTTATAGTCATGCTTAATTCCATGTCATGCGCACAAGTTGCCAACTCTTTGAATGCATTGGGTCTTAATCCTTACAAAATGTAATGAAGACCTCAATTCATGTAGTAGATGCACATTTCAATGCTAGAAGTTTCACTAAGATGATGTTTGTAGTTGAGGCTCAAACTTCTCCAACTATTGATAAAGTCAATAACTAGCTCATCTTCATGTTGGTGAGCCTTTGTAAGTTCAATTATATTGATTAAACGTCTTGTGTTATAGAAATGATAGAGGAATTCTTGCTCTAACTTCTCCAAACAATCTATAGAACCCGGTTCAAGATATGTGTACCAATCAAAGACATTTTCTTTGAGAGATTAAACAAACTGTTTGACAATATAATCACCATACGTCCCAACATCATTGCAAGTCTCGATAAAGTACGATATATGTTGTTTGAGATTTCCTTTTCCATCAAATTGCTGGAACTTAGGAGGTTAATAGAGTGCAAGCATGTGTAAGTTATCAATCCTTTGTGTATACGACTTTGCATATGTGAGAAAATTTGGATGATGACCCATATTGTCTATGATAGCCTCTATGATAAAGTCCTTCAATTGATCAATAGAAATCAAACCTTCACCGGAGAGATAAATCTCTTTGATTTTTGTTTGTTTTATGCAAGACTCTCCTTTGTCTTGAATTCTAGGAAGCTTCAAAGTTGCTTTTGTAACGACCCTCTGAGTTGTTTTATGAATTTTACCCATTTTTTATGAGTTTAAACCTTTTTGTAGCTTTTATAAATAATAAATGACTTGTGAGAATGAGTGATATAATATTCAAATTAAATAATAAATTATTTTGTTGCTAATAATAAAAGAATTAGAGCAAAGGATCAAAAGATTAAAAAATAAAATAAAGTAAAATGGGCCAAGATGATGATGAAGAAATAGTAAATAAGGGTGAAGTGCAGCAATTGTTCTCGTAGAAACGAAAAAAGTACGTTGTTGAAGAAAACAAAAGAGGGGGAGAAAAAAAATAGGAAAAAGGGAAGATAAAAATAGAAATTTCATTCCAAAGCATTAAGGTAATGATTTTCGTCCTTTCCATTAAATTCTTACATGATTTTGAATAGACTTTTAGGGTAGATGCGTGTAGGATTTTTACTGAATTAGGAAAATATAGTCCTAGAGTTCTTAGAACAAAACATTAATTTGGGGGGTCGAACAACGATCCGTTTTAGCTGAAAATTTGCATGCGAGTTTATTTTTATCACTGGTGAACATAATCTGAAAGAAAATTTTAGATCCGAATTTGGCGTTTCAGATGACTTTTTGACCTAATTTTTGAGCCAAAATTAAATATAGTAATATGGGTGTCATTGGATTCGGATTATTATGAGGATTATATATTTTATAGATTGGAAAACTTTGAAGCTTTATGAAAGAGAAATGCAAGACCTTGAGGATTCTTGATATGCGTTCATCATTCGAGGTATGTTAAGACTTTCTAGACTTCGTTGAGGGACATTTTCTAATTCAAGATTAAAAAATGGAATTAAAATGGGTAAGGGAAAAAGATGGGGGTTGCATACCAATGGTGTGATAGGCATTGGTACGATTACAGGTGTTATTAAAGGGAATGTTTATTACTTTAATATGATAGATTGTAATTCGAGAATGCCAAAGCATATGACCATTAAATGATGTATGTAGTGACTTGATTTCTTTTGTGTGGTTTTGATCTTTATTGAACCCATATATTTTTGATAATTGAGGTGATTATATATCATAGCGACATTTGATTTATTAAGATGCTTCATCATCTGTTTTGTTGATATCATATTGTGCACATGCATTGACATGAGATTGAGTGTGAGTAAAGGTCTAACACATGGAGATTGTTCGTGTTCAGATTGAGTTATGACTAAATTTGGGCATGTGGAGATCATCTGTGTAAAAGATTAGTTATGATTATAAGTTGGGCACATGGAGATCGTCTATGCTGGAGATTGTTTGATTTAACGATAGTACGTTAAGATAGTCCACAAAGACACGTGGAGATCGTCTCGTCAGTATATGGAGCTCACGAGTCCCCCATGGGTCATGAACTGTGGATGTATTTTCGAGGAGTATGATGAGTCCTCAAATGCATATTTTATCTCAATATCTGATGAAAACCCTTAAGTTTGAGGTATTTGAAGTTTGAAGGAAAGCATGGACACTACTTAGCAAAAAGGAACAAAAGTAGCTAAGAGATCGAAGAAATAAAGATCTGAGAGTCGCCAAACTCGTTCAGTGAGTCTCCAAAGGGTTTTATCCTCGCCTTTTGTTCTAGTGTGCTGAGCATTGAAGAAAATGATCAAATCGGCGGTGAAAAGGAGCAGTTGGCGTATCGCCGAGCAGTTCCGCAAAGTAGTACTATGTCACCTAATGATCCAAAACACGACGATGCGGAAGGTTAATGCAAGACAGCGATGAACTAGACCAAAGGGCATATCGCCGAGTTGATTAGCGATCCCGACTAACGACGCCGAATGATCCGCTGCAGCACAGATTTTTGAAAACTATAAATATTTGTTGAAAAGGTGCAACTTAGTATCAGATTTTTAATATTGAATTTTTAATATAGAAATTAAATCTTCATACCCATTTGAATGCAAACTCATATTGGTATAAATTTCTATCTCTTTTACATGTCTAGCTAAAACCTCAATTCATGGGGTGTGATTTTGTGAATATGGGTTAGATTATCTGTTGGGTTTTGCTTGTTGATGATTTATTTGTTGTTTAGATGTGATTTCATTTAGTAGTTGTGGTGGAACTTAATGAAATTGTAGTTGCAAATACGATTTCACCTTTGTGTTTTCTGCTTGCTTGAGAGAGAGGTTGTAAAACTAAGACTACTAAATTGATGGCCGGTGGGAGTGGGTTGACATGAGGTTTAGCTCGAGAGAGTGAACCCTAGTCCTTCTCCCACACACTCAGCTCGAGAGAGTGAGTAGGCTAAGGTGAAGGCCGTTCTTCATGCGACAAGTGGGTGTCTGAGAGGAACCCATTTGATTCGGGGTAAGTTGCTCAAGAGAGAATTTACCCCCTCTATGGTCTAGGCTAGTCACAAATATTCAACAGATTTATTGTCAAAAGCATGTACCCAATAGTTTAGTTTTTCCCGTATTCCTATCACATCACAAGAACCCCATCTCCTTGATTATTACTCTTTGCATTTTTGCTTGCTTTTATTTACTTGTGACAAAACCCCATCGTTAATTGACACTTTTGTGTCACCCCTTAGATTAAGTATGTTTGTATTCGACGATCTTTTCAGCCATGACTAATTAGAACTTAATTTTATTTTTATACTAATTCTCAAAACCACTCCATGTGGGAACGATCCCAACCCTTGGTTGGATTACTTAACTATTGTACGATCGTAGACAGTTGCATTGGAAGTTGTGTCTTGATTACGCAAACATCAAAATGGCACCGCTGCCAGGGAGTGGTGTTACTGGAGAATTTTTAGTTTCTTAAAATTTTTGTTCTTCTTAATTTTAGTTCACTTACTTCACTTTTAGCTTCATTTTGCTTGTTTGTGTATTGAAGCAGAAGCATGGTTATGAAGGATCATTATGGGTATCAAATAGATCACCCCCTCTTGAAACTGTTGAACCTTAGAAACAACTTCTTAACGTTCAAACATGTAGGGGATGAAACCATTCAAGAAATGTGGCTGAAGTTTCAAGTAGTGCTAGAACCATGCCCATCTCATGGTATGACCGACAAAGCACTACTGGAATGCTTCTATAGGGGTCTTGGACCTGAAAATAGAAGTATCACTAATCAACTTTTCACAAGTGGTATGCTACACCAGCCCTATGAAGTAGTAAAAATCTCCTTGATGGCATGGTTGAAATCAATAAGAAAGCCCAAAAGAAACATGAATGGGATGCACTAGTAGCTCAAGTATACATTCTGAATCAAGCAACAACCTCTAACTCCATGACAATGCAGCTACAAGATGCCCAGATAAATCAGTTAATATCAGGTCGCTACCCACCGTTTGTCGAGGACTCGCCTAGTTACACTATGGTCGATTTCGAGGAAGAGGACTAGATATTAACTTGCATCGTGCCACGACATTAACTAAGGCGTTGTTTGGGAGGCAACCCTAAACCATTTATTTCTTTCTTTTGCTTTGATAAAATAATGGTGTGTTGATTGTGCAGATGGAAGTGCGGAGAGTGAACAAAAAGTGCAGATTGGCGAGCAACAGGTCCAATCAGCGAATCGCCAAATGGTTTGGTGACTCTGAACTAGACCGTCGCTAGACTCAAGACCAACTTGCATTGGAGTCTGTAAAACATAGCGAGCACAAGAAATTATTGGCGAACCGCCGACCATGTCGGCGATCCCAACAGAGACCGCTGTTTGGACTCCCAGAACAACTGGAAGTTCTATAAAATTCGATGAGGTAAATGGCTACTCGGTGAAATGCCGAGTGATTTGGAGATTCTGACTAATGTCGCCGAATGGGCGAAAAATCGATGGTCCTTTAGGGGAAAGGTTTAAAAGTTTCAAATTCATTCCCTTGTTCTCACTTTTTCATCTTCCCAAACTCACACCTGCTCTCTAGTTTTACATTTCTTGCATTTTTGGAGTATTTTTAATATTAAATTTTGCTTGGATATGGATTTCGTTGTCACCTAGCATCTCAGTAGCATGTTAATCAGCATCCAAGGTTGATTTTCGAGCCCTACTCTTCTTTCCTCGAAAGTTGTACTCAAATGAAATGACATCACTTTGGTGATTTGTGCTGGGCCTCTCTGGTAGGATTAGAATATTTGTTTGCCTTTTAGGTTCGCAAACTTTGCCGATACTAAGTTAAAGGTTGCGCTTTAAATTGGATGAAAAATCATGGGTTGTGCATGATTGTCACTGGGTCTAAGCCTAATTTGAGTTGTGCATGCTTTAATTTTGTTTTTAGGGGTCACAGGGTTTAATTTGGGAAGTTGGGTCAAAAGCAGGCATGTTGGGTCATTTGGCGAGCTGGGTCGAGCTCGCTGAATCATTTGGTGGTTCACCTTAAATCTCTATCTCGCCTTTAATTTAATACCAAATATGATGTTGAATTCTATAACTTTTGGCGAGAAACATGATGTCGCTGAACGCATTTGGCGTCTCACCGAAAGATTTCCTATTCGCCCTTGGTATGCACCCTTGCATTCTATATGCACTGCACTCGGTGAACCACCTAAGTAGTTGCGCGCTTCGCTAATTGGTTCGGTGAAGTGATTCTGCAATTGAACTGCCTTACTTTTGTTTAAATACTTTCTAACTTTTTCTCGAAGCTTTGCAGAAATGGCTAGAGCAAAAGTAGATGAAAGAGATATGCCACCCCGACAAACAAGAGTGAAAAATTTCAGGAAAAATACAAAGGCAAAAAATCCCCCAAAATGGATAATGAGGGTAAGAAGCCCAGTGCCAGCAAAGGAACAAATCCCTGAGACCCCACTATTCCCTCGTGGAGACATGGATTCTTCACAACTATTCGCTCCTTTTTGGTGGCTCATGACTTGGACAATAAGTCAGTTGCTGCTGAATCTTCTAAAGAAGCTCCGGGGGCCATTATCAAATTCCAGGCTCACACATCAGGCACTGATGCCCAGACAGATGGAGCGACTGTGTAGACATGATTTTTCTCTACCTCTCTCTCTGTCTTACTTACTTTCACTTTTGGATACTTTATTTCATTTGCATTTGAGCACTAAAGAGAATGATGAAAAGTGAATAATAGGATGACTTATGAGCACTAAAGAGAATGATGAAGGAAAAGGAAATGAAGTGTTGGGAGGACAACATTTCATGAGGATGAAAGTCACTAGGCCTAAATGATCATACCTTTGCACTCAGCCCCATTACAAGCCTTGAAAAGATCTTTTTGATCTTGAGTGAGCCAAAACAAATGTTGATAGGAAAATACAGGCAAACCTATGCGTGAAAGCATGCATTGTGTTCTTCCTTGTTATAGTGAGCGTTGTATTTGATTCTAGAACTTTAAATGATTAAACTTTTGTGTGTGAAATTGGAATCATTCCTTGTGTGAGGGCATTTTAACACTTTGGTTGAGCTTGAACTTGCATTTGAAGCAAGTATTGTGAGTATGAGATTCTTTGATATTGGTGAGTCACAACTTGAATCTTTGAGTGCACATTTGATCTTTGCATAAGTAACTTGAGTCTTAGTGTGTGCATTCATGATTGAGTCTTGTGTAGCACTACTCGAGACACCCTTTTTGAATGGCTGAATGTGAGTTTACTTGAGGACAAGCAAAATTTTAAGTTGGGGGTATTGATGAGTCCACAAATTGGACTCATTTATGGCTATATTTTGATAGAATTAGTTTCCTCCAATGCATATTTTATCTCAATATCTTATGAAAACCCTTAAGTTTCAGGTATTTAAAGTTTGAGGGAAATTATGGACACTACTTAGCAAAAAGGAACAAAAGTAGCTGAAAGATCGAAGAAATGAAGATTTGAGAATCGCCGAACCTGTTTAGCCAGTCGCCAAAAGGTTTTATCCTCACCTTTTGTTCAAGTGTGCTGAGCCCTGAAGGAAATGATCAAATTAGCGGTGAAAAGGAGCAGTCGGCGTATCACCAAGCAATTCTACGAAGCAGTACTATGTCGCCTAATGATCCAAAACACCACGATGCTAAAGGCTAACGCAAAACGGCGATGAACTAGACCAAAGGGTAGATCACCGAGTTGATCGACGATCCTGACTAACGACGTCGAATGATCTGCTGCAGCACAGATTTTTGAAAACTATAAATACTCATTGAAAAGTTGTAGCATAGTATCAGATTTTTAATATAGAATATTTCATATAGAAATTTTGAGTTTTAAGTTTGGAGAGGGTTTTGAAGAACTTGAAGGTTCAAAGGGTTTCAACTCCAAGAAATTGGAATTGGGTCTTGTGGATTCTTCACTCTTGGATTGTTTTAAGACTTAAATCTTCATACTCATTTGAATGCAAACTAATATTGGTATAAATTTCTATATCTCTTTTACATGTCTAGCTAAAACCCCAATTTTGGGGTGTGATTTTGTGAATATGGGTTAGATTATCTATTGGGTCTTTCTTGTTGATGATTTATTTGTTGTTTAGATGTGATTTCCTTTAGTAGTTGTGGTGGAACTTAATGAAATTGTAGTTGCAAATACGATTTCACCTTCGTGTTTTTGGATTTCGAGAGAAAGAGGTCGTAAAACTAAGACTAATAAATTGATGGCTGGTGGGAGTGGGTCGACATGAGGTTCAACTCAAAAGAGTGAACCCTAGTCCTTCTCCCACACACTCAGCTCGAGAGAGTGAGTGGGCTAGGGCGGAGGCTATTCTTTATGCGGCAAGTGGGTGTCCGAGAGGAACCCGTTTGATTCGGGGTAAGTTTCTCGAGAGAGAATTTACCCCCTTTATAGTCTAGGCTAGTCACAAATATTCAACAGATTTATTGTTAAAAGCATGTACCCAATAGTTTAGTGTTTCCCGTATTCCTATCACATTCCAAGAACCCCATATCCTTGATTAGTACTCTTTGCATTTTTTCTTGCTTTTATTTACTTGTGACAAAACCCCATCGTTAATTGACACTTTTGTGTCACCCCTTAGATTTAGTATGTTTGTATTCAACAATGTTTTCAGCTATGACTAATTAGAACTTAATTTTATTTTTCTACTATTTCTCAAAACCACTCCCTGTGGGAACGATTCCAACCCTTGGTTAGGTTACTTTACTATTGTACGATCTTAGAAACATGCATTGGAAGTTGTGTCTTGATTACGGAAACATCAGAGTATCATGTATATACAGTTGAGAGAGTACTTGGCATTTGAGGCATATCATTTCATAGTGTTGCGTTGGATTGCATTGCATCTCATTACATCCCTTATTATTTTTTGATTATGTGTTTTATTGGTGTTTGGAAATTAAGTTTCATTTGATTATCCCTATTGCTGAAAATTTTGTTGATAAGTATGAGATGAACTTGTAAAATTAAAGGATTTGTTGGTACACGTGGTTTCGTACTCATACTACACTGTTGCACTCTTTTGTGGCGGAGATTGGATTTTAAATTTGTAACACCTCAAAATCTAGTAGACTAAGCAAGGGGCTAGGTGACAAGTCACAAGCCAATGTTTTGGATCCTGGGCACCCTTCACGAGGGGCCTAATGGGCCGTGAAGGGCACTCACAAAACCAAGCCTAAGGGGGCTTCCCTCCCACGAGTACCATGATGGCTCGTGGTGGGCACCACGAAGCGTGGTGTTTCTCGTGAAGAGGGAGGCAATAGCCCCTCTGAGGCAGATCCTCCACATGAGTGATGAGTATGAGATTCAGACTCATTTAGGGCTTTATTTACAATGATTTAGTGTCCTAAAATTCTTATTTTATGCCAATAACTAATGTAAAACCCTTGATTTCCAGGTATATGGATTGAGGAACCAAGCAAGTACACTAATTTGGAAAAAGGAACGAAGCGAGCTGAAAAAGTGAAGAAAAGGAAGCTTGGTGATCGCTTATTCCACTTGGTGAGTCGCCAAATGGCTACTTGACCGCTTAAAGTTCCAGTGAACCAAGCCTTGAAGGAGAAAACCATGTTGGCGAGAGAAAGGAGCAGTCAGTGGATCGCCGAGTGGTTTTGCGATGCAGTGTTGGATCGCCCAAAGTTACAGACCTTGAGGAAGCTGAAGGCCAAGACAAAAGAGCGAGAATATTGACCAAAGGGCAGATTGTCGAGTGGATCAGCGAGCCCGACTTACTGCGCCAAATGGCCCTTAACAACATATTTTAGGCAGCTATAAATATATTTTTGAACATTTAGTTTAGTATCAAATTATTATTGAATTTTCAGGTTTATGTTTTTGGGGATTGAAGTTTGAGTACTGAGCCAAGTTTTCTTTATTTTTCCTTTAGCTTTGAAGAATCGAAGTGTTTCACTTTTGAGAAATTGGAAGTGAGTCTTTGAGATTCTTCGATTTGGACCTTTGTAAAGACAAAATCAATCTTATCCAGTTGATGGAAACACAATTTGGTAACTGTTTTTATATTTTTATGATGTCTAGCTAAAACCCAATTCTTGGGGTGTGATTATGTGATTATGGGCTGATTTAGCTTATGGATATTGCTAATTGTTAGTTTAAATGTTGTTTAGAAGTGAGTTCAATCAATAATTGTGGTTTAATTTAAGAATTGTAGTCGCAAATGCAGTTTTACCCTTGTGTTTTTTGCTTACTCGAGAGAGAGGTTTTAAAACTAAGATTATTGGTTGATGGTTTATAGGTATTGGGTTGTCATGGGTTCAGCTCGAGAGAGTGAATCCTAAACCCTTTTCCACATATTCAGCTCAAGAGAGTGAATGGACTAAAGCGTAGGCTGTTCTTATTTTGCATTCTTGTCGATGTTCGAGAGAAATCAACTTGATTTGGGGTAAATTGTTCGAGAGAAAGTTTACCTCCTTTATAGTCTAACTTACTCACTAATATTTAGATATTTCCTAATAGTTGCAATTACCATTTGTCTACATTAACCTATAATCGAATCACATCCCAAGAACCCATCTTATTATTGTTATTCGTATTGTTTGCTGCTGTTGTAGTTAATAATTAAAACCACAACCCCCTTATTTGACATCTATGTCACCCCTTGATTTGAATGATGTTTTTATCCCTATGACTGATTGAGCATATTCGTACTTTCCTATTAAATCTTAAACACGTATCGCTCCCTCTGGGATTCGACCCCAACTCATTTAGTTGGGTTTTATACTGACTAGCGATCGTTGACACTTAGAATTGAATGAAGTGTCCAATCAAAATGGCGCCGCTGCTGGGGAGTGGTGTTTGGTTAAGATTATTTTGGTGAAGTGAATTTTGTTCTTTTTTAGTCATAGTTGAATCTACTTATTTTTAGTTTTGGTTTTTGTGTTGTTGTTTTAAACAGAGGAAATGAATGTCAACGGAAGAAATGGTATTCACGTGGGCCACCAAGATGTAATCAGCAACCTCAATGATGATAATGAGCCGAATGTTAATGACCCTCATCTAATGGGTGGAATTGGTGCCATTCGCTTGCCTCCAGCTGAAAGGAACGCTGTGTTCCACATTACAAGCACCATGTTACAGCTCTTGCAATTGAAAGGGTTGTTTGGTGGTTGGCTTATGAGGATCCCCATGAGTATATAAGAAACTTTGTTGATGTTTGCTGGTCGTTCTCCTTTAAGAACATATCCCAAGAGTCGGTCCGGTTGAGGTTGTTCCCATTTTCATTAATGGGAGAAGTATGTAAGTGGTTGGCTGAATTGCCAAGAAACTCCATAACTTCATGGGAAGAGCTTGTCACTGCATTTCAAGTGCGATTTTTCCCTCCTTCGAAGATGATGACACTTTGAGATAGCATCCAAAGCTGTAAGTGTTTGGAGGGTGAGCCAATTCATGAGACTTGGCTAAGATTCAAGAAGTTGGTGCTGCAATGCCCAAGTCATGGTTTGCCAGACAACGTTTTGCTGCAATATTTTTATTGAAGCCTTGATTCGGTGAACAAGGGTGTAGCTGACCAACTTTCTCCGGGAGGTTTGATGCAATAACTTACATTATAGTAGCCCAGTTTTTGGATGGTATGACCACTATTAATCGGGCTTGGTACACCCGTGAAGATCAGGTATCCCCTCTCACTTTTAAATTGACCAAGGAGCAGCTTCAGAAAGACCAAAAGAGGGACCAAAACATGGCAAAGATCATGAGTTAACCTGACATTTTGTCCAAAAATGTCATGGGAGCTGGTGCTAGAAGTGTTAATGATGTGGGTGTTGGGTGTGTAAATCCCGATGAGGCCAAGTTTTAAGCATTGTACAACGAAGAGGTGAACTTCCTAGCCAACCAAGGAGGTGGTTATCGTATAAGCTACCCAAGGCAGGGTGGTAACTAAGGTTTGAATAGGGATGAAGGCTGGAAAGATCGTGATAGAGAGTGGAGGGATCATAACCCCACTTGGAAGGAAAGGGATGGGGAGAAAGATAGGTACATTCCTCCCCACGAGCGCCAAAAGCCCAAAGATTTCGAGGGTGGCTGGTCTAAGGATATGCTTTCTCATATTCTTAACAAGGTTGAGGGGTCCGATAAAATTTTGAAAGAGATGAAGGAAGATGTGTCGACCTTAATGGGTTAGATTTCATCTCATTTAAACCTGAGACAGCAAGGGGGGTTGCCTAGTGAAACTATGGCCAACCCCAAGAATGAGGTTGGAGTGAGGACTTGCGTCGTGCCACGTTGTTAACCAAGGCGCTGCTTGGGAGGCAACCCAAGTTTTTTTTAGTTGCTTTCGTTTTGTTTTAGGAATAATCGTGTGTTGATTTTGCAGGTTAAAGTATAGAATGTGTTTGAAAAGTGCAGGTTGGCAAGAAAAAGTCCTAGTCGGCGACTCACCGAAGAGGTCGGCGAGCCCGACTTGGACTCAAGAACTACTAAGGTTGGAGTCTTTAAAACTCGGCAGGTACAAGAAAAAATTGGCTTGTTGCCAAACAGGTCGGCGATCACGACTTAGTCTGCCGTTTGGACCCCCACATTAACTGGAGGTCTTGTAAAACTCAGTGAGGTAAGTGCCCACTCGCCGTGTTCCCGAGTGAGTCGACGAGCACAATTAATGTCACCGAAAGGGCGAGAACTAGACGGTTTTAAAGGCCAAAGGTTCAAAAGTTCAAACTCTTTCACATTCCCTCACTTTTTAACTTCCCAAAATCACACCCGCACTATATTTTCCTATATTCTCATGTTTTTATTACTCTTTAGTCGTCGATTATTTGTGTGGAGCTTGAATTCCTTGCCGCCTAGCTTTTCAAAAGGTTGGTTTTTCAAACCCCAAATTCGTATTTAGTGATTTTACTCTTTTGAAATTGTTTTGATCTTAGTGATGTGTGTTGGGCCTCTCTGAATCCATGCTTGAGTGTTTATTTCCCAATTTTAATTTGAATACCATGCCTTTAATTCCTAATTATCAATTTTTTGAATTTAGTGCTTTAAAATCGATCTAAATTGTTGGGTTGTGCTATATTGTTGTTGGGTCTAGTCGGGTGAAGTCTAAGTAACCCATAATTGTGCCAAATGACGTGCTTTGGCCAATGATGGAGCGGTTGATGTCATTCTTAAGGGCTAAAGTCGTCAAATGACAAACTTTGGCCAAACTGAGAGAAGTCTGAGTATCCCAGGGGCATGGGTCTTATGGGTCTAAGTTTAATTGTTCTAGTGGATAGTTTGATTTTATTTTTGGGGACTGCGAGGTCTAGTCGGGGTGAAAATAGGCACGTTGGGCAGTTTGGCGAGTTGGGTCGAGCTCACCGAACCACTTGGCAGTTCGCTGAAATCCCTTAGATCGCCTTTATTTTCATGCTAATTTTGAGTTTAGGTTCTGTATCTTTCGGTGAGAAGCCTGAGTTCGCCGAGTGCACTCAGTGACTCGACGAAAGTCTTCTCTGATCGCCCTTTCTACGCCCCTAACCCTTAAAATACACTGTAACTTTCGGGGGGCTAGCCCTTGCTTGCCGAATGCTATTTGCGATTCTCTGAAAGGCCCCTCCCATCACTGACAGGCTAAGTTTTCTGAGAATTTTTTAGCCAATCCTTTTGGCGAGCCTGATCTACCTCGCCAAAGTGATTCGGCGAGACTGTCTGTAACTGTTTCCTACAACTTTTCTTGAAATGAATCTAATTCTTTTTGATTTTTTTCCAGATATGGCTAGAACCAACCTTGACATGCCACCCCGTAAAAAAGTACGGGGCATAGTAATAAATGAAGGGGCAACAAATCCCCCCAAGAAGGGAAAGACAACAACTCCTAAAGGAGGCAAGGGGAAGGGAAAGAAATCCATGTCTGAGGTTCCAGAGCACAACTCTAGCAGTGGGGGAGAGTCATTTGACTCCCAAGTTGCATTCTCTGAGCCGAATTATGACCAGCCCCTACAGTTCAGGAGAGCAGGGATCCGTGCTAGGTCTCGCCTAGACTAATTGAGAGCTCCAAGGGCCACCCCTCCTATAGCAGATACATTGCCAGCTCCGACACCGTCTGTGGCCCTAGTGCACCCAGTACAGGTCCCTCCTTCCAGGATGCTCAATAGATTAAAAGCTGATGGGTTGCAGACTATTCTTGAGGAGAAGCTGCTATCCACGGAGGGCTTAATGGGTAGATACTCCACCGTTAGGGACACACTCTAGTTTCACCAGTTCGAGAAGTTCACCAGGCACTGAGGTCCTTATATTCCTACATTTGGTGAGTCGGTGCCCAAGGGAAAGAAGAAGGCCAGTGCCTTCAGATCGGTGAAGTCTGTCATTGTCCAGGGGAAAGAAGTCGGGTGCAGTAGCGATCACATTATTACTGTACTCACAGGGCTCTAGGTGATACACTTTTATATAAGGGCTTCCCTATTACTCAGGGATAGTCCCTAGATGATTTAAAGGGCTGGCTTGCACCTTTGATTTCTGATACCACCTCGAGGTGGATCAAGGTAGGAGCCCCTATCGAAAAGGACCTGAATATTGCTGCTCGGTAGTGGTTTGGTTTTATCAGCAGCTCGGTCATGTCGTCCCAGAACGAGTCCATCCTCTGCCATCCTAGGGCGGCCTGCCTTGGGTCTATCATGTCCAGGAAGAGCATTAACATGGGACTCATCATAGAGAAGGAGATAGCCATGAGGGCCAAGCAGGGCTAGACGTCCCTTTTCTTTCTGGTTTTGATTATCGAGTTGTGCCGGCGTGCTGGAGTTCCTCATGATGAGATGAGAGATTTCAAGGTCACTCCTACATCCTCTATTGATATCCGGCATATAGAGGCCAAGTACACTCAGAAGGAGGCAGACAGGAGGAGAGCGGCTCCGGTGGACACATCCCTGGAGATTGATGTAGAGACGATTCCTGCAGAGGCACCTTTGCCTACTCCGACCTCTGGGCCTTCAGGTACACCTGCTCCCACTTCTTCCTCCTAGGCTCCTGGTACTTCTGCCACTTCCCAGTCTGCCAGGATTACTTAGGCTATGATTCTGAAGATGGGGAACTTAGCCCATTCATCGGATGTGAGGGATACTCAATTAGAGGCTGCGATACCATGGATGATCAAGAGTGCTATCATTGCTGCATTGACACCCCTCCGGACTTCTATTGATGATTTGGCGGTAAGAGTCATGACTTGTGAGCGTCGACAGGGGGAGTCTTATGAGGTGACGACTTTGAAGCTGAGGTTGCAGATCCGATGAAGGATGTGGACTACTTGAAGTACACTGATTTCACTTCATTATTGGAGGCAAAAGATGATGTGGATGCCCCAGTCGGTTATGAGATTCCTCCGGTCACCACCGGAGATGTGCCGATGGATAATGTGGCAGCTGATGAGTTGGAGGCAGAGACTGACGAAGAGCAGATTTAGGTAAGAGAGGAGAGAACCTATAGAGACCTGCCAGATCTGGAGGAGATGATTTTACAATTAGTGATTCAGACATTACTGACAGAGACGTCCATGGTAGGCCCTAGTGGTTCGAGTGCTGCTGTTGCTACACCAGGCGTTGATGCCCCGACAGATGGAGAGACTGTGTAGACATGACTTTTCTTTACCTCCCTCTCTGTCATTTTATTCACTTTTGGATGTTTTATTGCATTTGAGGACAAATTGCTTTTTGTTTGTGGTGGGGTAAGGTATTTCTAGACCTACCTTTTGTGATTATTACTTTTGTTTATATATCGGATTTGTTGTTGTAAATTGTGTTTTGACAATGTTTTGTGGATGTTTGATCTTGTGGCTTCTTGTTTTAATTGCAAATGGTTGTTAGATCCTTCTGAAAAATTTTGCCACCTCTTGTGCATTTAATTGTGGCTGTTTTTGTGCAAATTTGAGTATTGGTCATGATCAATATCGATGACTTGAATAGTGCTCTCAATTGAACAAAAATGAATGTGCGGCTACGATGAGGCCAAATGAAGTTGCATAGGCAATATGTGAACTTTTTGCATCTCGTTGTGACTAGCTGATTATCGACTTGAGTCTCTTGTGATGAACATTGCACACTAGCAAAAATGTGGAGTCTTGTTTGATATTGGTTCTAATGCCTTGTGTGATGAGCTTACCGTGAACCATGTGTGATGACACCTAAAATTTGCCCTGTTGGTCCGGTTGACTAAGTGATGCAAACTCTTGAAATGATCTTAGGCAACAATTTTGAAGAGTGTAGCAATTTGACATTATACCTCTTTTGTGGCCAACCTTGTGAGTGTCTGAACCTTGCTTGAACCCCTTTTGAGCGTTATCCCTTTTCTTGGAAGAAACTTTAGCAAATGAAATCTCTCTTTACCCATTCACCCATAATCCTCATGAAGTGTGGTGAGTTTGAATAGCCAACTTAGACGAAAAGCCTAAGTTGGGGGTGCGGTGAAAAGAGAAGGAAAATCAAGAAATGTGAAGAAGTCCTCATTTATCCATGGAATTGAAAAAGATGGAACCCCTGCATAAAAAAAAAAGAAGAGAAAATGATAAAAAGAAAGACATAGAAAAAGAATGAAAAAGTTGTGAAATAAAGTAGTGAAAGTTTCAAAAGAAAATGGGGTGTCCGGTAGTCCATGAGAATTGAATAATGGGGTGAATTTTGAGCATGAATGAAAGTTCTGAAGAAAATAAAGGAAAGTTGTTCATTCCACATTTCATGAGGATAGAGGTCACTAAGCCTAAATGACCATACCTTTGCACTCAGCCCCGTTACAAGCCTTGAAAAGACCTTTTTAATCTTGAGTGAGCTGAAACAAATATTGGCTAGAAAATAAGGGCAAGCCTATGGGTGAAGTCATGCATATGTTCATCTTTTTGAGTGTGAGAGTTGTTTGTGATTCTGAATGTGTTGAACAATTGTGTGTGAATATGGAATCATTCTTTGTGTGAGGGCATTTGAGTACCTTTGTTGAGCTTGAACTTGAATTTGAAGCAAGTATTGTGAACT
Organism: Solanum pinnatisectum; assembly: GCA_035578085.1. Taxonomy (NCBI): domain Eukaryota; kingdom Viridiplantae; phylum Streptophyta; class Magnoliopsida; order Solanales; family Solanaceae; genus Solanum; species Solanum pinnatisectum. Next base: position 12,178,465 of record CM069081.1, on the reverse strand, counting down.
TGAGAATCTTCGATAAAAGGGAGTCACAACTTGAATCTTTGAGTGCACAATTGATCCTTGCATGAGTAAGTTGAGTCTTGTTGTGTGCATTCATGATTGAGTCTTGTGTAGCACTATTTGAGACATCCTTTTTGAACTGCTGAACTTGAGTTTTACTTGAGGACATGAAAAAGTTTAAGTTGGGGGTGTTGATGAGTCCGAGATTTGGACTTATTTAGGGCTTTATTTACAATGATTTAGTGTCCTCAAGTGCTTATTTTGTGACAATAATTGATGTAAAACCCTTGATTTGTAGGTATATGGATTGAGGAACCAAGCAAGGACACTAATTTGCAAAAAGGAACGACGTGAGCTAACAGAGTGAAGAAAAGGAAGCCTGGTGATTGCCTAGTCCACTTGGCGAGTTGCCGAATGACTATTTGACCGCCTAAAGTTCCAGTGTGCCAAGCCTTGAAGGAGCAAACCATGTTGGCTAGAGAAAGGAGCAGTTGGTGGATCACCGAGTGGTTCCGCGATGCAGTGTTGGATCGCCCAAAGTAACAGACCTTGAGGAAGCTGAAGGCCAATGCATAAGGGCGAGAATATTGACCAAAGGGTGGATTGCCGAGTGGATCAGCCAGCCCGACTCACTGCGCCGAATGGCCCTTCGCAGCATATTTTTGGGGACTATTAATACATTTTTGAACATTTAGTTTAGTATCAGATTATTATTGAATTTTTAGTTCTAAGTTTTTGGGGATTGAAGTTTGAGTATTGAGACAAGTTTTCTCTAGTTTTCCTTTAGCTTTGAAGAGTTGAAGTTTTTTCACTTTTGAGAAATTGGAAGTGGGTCTTTGAGATTCTTCAATTTGGATCTTTGTAAAGACAAAATCAATCTTACCTAGTTGATGGAAACTCAATTTGGTAATAATTTTTATCTTTTTATGATGTCTAGCTAAAGCCCCAATTCTTGGGGTGTGATTATGTGATTATGGGCTGATTTAGCTTATGGGTATTGCTAATTGTTAGTTTAAATGCTTTTTAGAAGTGAGTTCACTCAATAATTTTGGTTTAATTTAAAGAATTGTAGTTGCAAATGCAGTTCTACCCTCGTGTTTTTGGCTTGCTTGAGAGAGAGGTTTTAAACCTAAGATTATTGGTTGATGGTTTGTAGGTATTGAGTTGTTATGGGTTCAGCCCGAGGGAGTGAATCCTAAACCCTTTTCCACATATTCAACTCAAGAGAGTGAATGGACTAAAGCGTAGGCTGTTCTTATTTTACATGCTTGTCGATGTTTGAGAGATATCGACTTGATTCGAGGTAAATTGTTCGAGAGAAAGTTTACCTCCTCTATAGTCTAGCTTACTCACTAATATTTAGCTATTTTCTAATAGATGCAATTACCCATTTGTCTTCATTAGCCTATAATCGAATCACATCCCAATAACCCGTCTCATTATTGTTATTTCGTATTGTTTGTTGCTGTTGTAATTGATAATTAAAATCAAAACCCCCTTATTTGACATTCATGTCACCCCTTGATTTAAATGATGTTTTTATTCGTACATTTTTATTCCTATGACTAATTTGAGCATATTCTTACTTTCCTATTGAATCTTAAACACGTACTGCTCCCCGTGGGATTCAACCCCAACTCATTTAGTTGGGTTTTATACTAACTAGCGATCGTTGACACTTAGAATTGGATGAAGTGTCCCTAAAACGTTAATCAATGAGCCACTTGAAGGCTCATGGAAGGGTTCGTGGGGTGTGGGAGTTTTTGGGGAAGATTTTATAGGCCACTATTCCAAGGGCCACGACAGCCTAGACGGCTCGTAAACCCTTGGACGGCTCGTGAAGCTGGCCGTGTGGGGGTTGCATCAGTAGTAAGTTTGAGGGTAGTTGGTCTTTTCCAAATTTCTTTAAAACAATACTATGTCATTTTAGCCATGCCTAGGACCCCTATATAAGTGATTTTAACCCCAAATTCAACCCATTCAAGTCATTCTATTATATTCACCAAAAGAAATTGGATTCGCCCTCTCCAAAATATTTTTCTCTCTAGAAACTTGAAGAAGAAGAAGGGTTGAAGCTAGGGCTCAAGGTCAAGTCTCCATTCTCCAATCATTTATGGGCTTTGATAGCAATGTATGATAGCTTTTCATCCATAGAATCCTTGCATCTATGGAGCCCCTAAGTTCTTCAATTCAAAAGTAGAAATTCCCCAATTTGAGTTTGGGTTTTCTTCTAAGTAATGGGTCTTGATGAATGTTGATTCAATCTATTGAATTATGATTGTTTATGCATTAATTGAGAGGATTCTATGCTTTTTATGATGAAATCCCATGTACACATGCTTAACACATGTTTCTAAGATTGAATTGATGCAAATGGGTTTTACTCCATGATAGGAGAATTTATAGATTTATGTGCATTCTTATTGGATAAATAAAATGTGATAAGTATTTCTTGAGATTGAAGCATATGTGATGATTATGATATGAATTGCTTTGAGAGTGAAGCATTTGTTGTGAATTGTTAATTATTGATATAATTGTTGTGGAAGGGATCTTTCCCACATGATTTTCTTATGTATGAATGTGAAAGACTTTCTCACATTTAATGATTCTAGGTTTAAAGGATTGCTCACCAAAAGTGAATCTAAGTTTAGGAATTATGAGAATGATGAGGCTAGAGGCGATTACCCTAGACCCCATGAGAAGAATATGAGGCGATTACCCATATTCCTTAGAGTCGGACTAGAGGTGAATACCTATGATCCTAAGTAAAAGACAAGAGGCGAGTACCCTTGTCATATGATAGAAAGACAAAGAGGCGAATACCCATGTCACATGATATAGGGACTAGAGGCGATTACCCATGATCCAATAGCAAGATGGACAAGAGGCAACTACCCACAATCCTATAGTAAGAGGGTCAAGAGGAGACTACCCATGATCCCAAGGTAAGAAGGGCTAGAGGCGATTACCCACGTTCCCTTATAGTAAGGCAAGAGGCGATTCCCCGTGTCTTTAAAAGATAAGCTAGGATATGCTATGATAGGTGATGAGCTTGGATTGTTGCTTGAGTTTGCTTTCTATGATGAATAAGACTAGTGGTAGATTACCCATGTCTTGACTAAGTATGAATTGAGGTTACTTCAAGAAGTACTCCTTATATGTGACATGATCTATTATATGCATTGATTATGCTTTATGACTTATGTTGTCTAACTCTTATGTTATGTTTATGTAAGCTATCATAATTAGTACATTTTTGTACTAACACATACTCTTGCCTAGATTTCTCATCCAAATATAGGGTCCGGCGTTCCCAATTCTCATCCCCGTCGCTAGGATCTATACTAGAAGAAGAAAATGAAGATTGGTGAATCCTCATCCCTCCAAGGATATGGCCACTACTTTCCTTATGTTCTTTTCATTTTGAGTTTTGAACATTTATGTATGGGCCGAGATTCTATTGTATTAGATGGTTTTTGAGAAAAGTGTCGTAGGCTTCCGCTTTGTTTTATGAACTTTGGTTATGTTGAAAATGCTTTAAATCTTATCGATTTCTATTATCTTGACTATGAAAGCTAAATGGCTTATATGAGGCCTCTCGGGGTCTTGTATGCCATGTTACATCTAGGGGGTGCCCCTGGGTCGTGACAAACTTGGCAATCAAAGCACAAGGTTTAGAAAGGTTCTAGGATGTCTCAAAGCCACGTCAAGTAGAGTCTTGTTCATGAGTATGAAGCACGCCACATTTATGAATAAGAGGATACAAGATGTTTAGGAAATTTCACTTCTTCATTACTCTAAGTCATGCAATAGAGTTTAACTCTATTGGGTCTCTCTCCTGATCCTTACTCGATGGTCTATCGGATATGACTACTCGAAGAGCTTTTGCTAGAAGGAATGAGGGAGAGAATATAGGTCAAAAAGCTCCTCCTCAAGCTCCGATTGACCCTTTGGTCGAACAATTGATTAATACGGAGTTTAGGACTGCAATAGGGAAGTTGTGGTCCCCGTGAACCAATTGTGGGTATGATGACATCTAGAGTGAGGGATGTCACTAGGATGAATCCTTTGAAATTCTATGGTTCTATAGTTGAGGAAGATCCTCAAGAGTTCATTGTTGAGGTTTACAAGGTGTTGACTATTATGGGAGTGACACCGGTGGAAAATGAGGAATTGGCCGCTTATCAACTTAAAGGTGTTGCTCAATGAAAATAAGCAAGATCGGATGAGCATGTATTAGCTGCCACTCTTGATCTCATTCCTTGTTTTGCTGACTTTGCCAATTACCTTGTCAATGACTTGATGCCTTAAGGGTTAACTTTTCAACAAAGGAAGAAGTTCCTACATGACGTGGGTAAGTACTTTTGGGATGAACATTACTTGTACAGGGCTTGTTATGATAATATCATCATGTGATGTCTGCCTGAACCTGAAATGTTAAGTATTCTAGAAGCCTGTCATTCATTACCTATTGGTGGACACCATAGGGGTTCTTGCACTGCCAACAAGGTGTTCTAAAGTGGATACTATTGGCCTATAATTCATCAGGATGCATTCGACTTGGTTAAAGGTTGTGATATGTGTCAAAGGCAAGAAGCTGTCTCCCGTCGTCATGAGCTACCTATGACTCTTAAATTGAGGTTTAATTATTTGATGATTGGGGTATTGACTTCATGGGACCATTTGTGAGCTTGTTCAGGCAAAAGTACATATTGGTGGCAGTTGATTATGTCTCCAAATAGGTTGAGGTGGTGGCCTTGGTAGAGAATGATGGTAAGAGTGTTGCAGGGTCTCTGAAAAAGAACATTTTCTCAAGATTTGGCACAACTAGAGCTATTATCAGTGATAGAGGCTCACACTTCTGTAATAAAGTGTTTAACACACTTTTTTCCAAATATGGGCTTAAACAACACAAAGTGGCGACGTCTAATCATCCGCAAACAAGTGGACAAGTGGAAGTGTCAAACAAGGAAATAAAATCAATATTGGCAAAGACAGTGAATGTCGGTAGAATGGATTGGGCAAGGAAGTTAGACGATGCTTTATGAGCATATTGAACGGCTTTTAAAACATATATCGGTATGTCACCATATTAGTTAGTTTTTGGAAATGCATGTCATTTTCCTGTAGAGTTGGAGCATAAGGCACTTTGGGCATTGAAGAACTTAAACTTAAGTTAGAGTGAAGCAGTGAATATATGACTTGAGTAGATAAATGAAAAGGATGAATTTCGCTTGAGAGCTTATTAGAGGTTTGCATTGTACAAGGAAAGGATGGAGTCGTATTACGACAAGCATATTGAGAAGAGTACTTTTAGTCCTAGTGACTTGGTTTTGTGGTATAACTCAAAGCTAAGCCCAGTTCCGGGAAAGCTAAGGTCCAAATGGTCTGGGCCATTCAAAGTAACTCAAGTGTTTCAGTCGGGAGCCATTGAACTAGAGAATGAAAAAGGTGAGAGGTCCAAGGCAAATGGCCGGCCACTCAAGGCATATATGGGAGTTCCAAAAGAAGTGAATATAGTTGAGGAATGCAAGCTTGATAAAGTCTGAGTAATCAAGTAGCCTGCGTTACGCCGCGACGTTAAATTGTGCGCTACTTGGGAGGCAACCCAATATGTAATTGTAATAGGTAGTTTAAATTCCTGTAATAGTTCATTATTTTATAGAGTCACTATGTGTGCAGGAAAAGTTGGCAAAAGTTTGCAAAAGTTGAGGGCTGGAATGCTCTTCACGAGCCACTAAACAGTTCGTACAACACTTCACGCTCTGTAAAGTAGTAAGCCAACATAGGTGGAGCTCACTGGAAAAATAGAAAAAGGTTCACAAAAGGGTATTTGACCCGTCTGACCTTAGACGGACCGTTTAGCCTCTCGTGAACTTGTAGGTAAGTTTTCTTAACTAAGTCTTTCTCACGAGTGCCTGTATAGACTTGGTGCTTTTTATGAGCCACTTCATGGCCCATTGATGTTTGTGTAATCAAGGACACAACTTCCGATGCAAGTGTCTATGATCATGCAATAGTATAATAACCCAACCAAGTGTTGGGTCGAGGCCCAAGGGAGTGGGCGTGAGAATTAGTGGTTAAGTGCGAAAGTGCTAAAGATAATCGTAGCTAAAGACTTTGGTGAATGAAAACATAACAAATTAAAAAGGGTGACGCAAACGTCAAGTATCAAATGGGGGTTTGTAAGCAAGAAACAACTAAAACAGTCAAAATAAGGAAAAATACAAGTATGGAGATGGGATTCTTGGGATGTGATAGGAATACGGGATAGACTAAATCATTGGGCACATGCTTGTGATAGTAAATTCATTGAGTATTTGTGACTAGGCTAGACTTAATTAAAGGGGATAAGCTCTCTCTCGAGCAACTTACCCCGCTTCAAGTTCAGACCTCTCGGACACCCACTTACCGTATGAAGAACAACCTCCACCTTAACCCACTCACTCTCTTGAGCTGAGTGCGTGGACTTGGGACTAGGGCTTACTCTCTCGAGCTGAACCTCATGTCGACCCACTCGCATTGGCCATCAATTTAGTGTTTTATGACTTCTCTCTTGATCAAGCCGAAAACACATATATGAGATTATATTTGCAACTACAACCTCATTAGATTCATCCACAACCACTAAAAGAAATCACATTTAAACTATGAATAAACTATCAGCAAGCAAGACCCAACAACAAATCTAACCCATATTCACAAAATTACACCCCAAGAATTGGGGTTTTTATCCACACATGTAAAAGAGATAAAGAAGTATGCCAATCTCAGTTTCCATCAATGGGTATGCAAGATTAAGACTTAAAACAGGCACAAGGTGAAAAATCCAAGAGACCCAAGTCCAATTTCTTGAAGATGAAACCCTTGAAAGCTCCAAGTTCTTCGAAACCCTCTCCAAAACTTAGGGAGAGTATCTCGAAGACTCTCTAAAACTTAATAATCTAAAAACTAGGTAAAACAAGGTAAGAATTCACTACTAAGAATAAAAATTGAACTAGTATTTATAGTTTTCAAAAAATATGCTTTGAAGGATCTTTCAGCGTCGTTAGTCAGAATCGCCGATCAACTCGGCAATTCTCCCTTTGGTGTAGTTCATCGCCGTCTTGCACCAACCTTCATCATCATCGTGCTCTGGGTCATTGGGCAACATGGTACTGCTTTGCGAAACTGCTCGACGATGCACCGACTACTCCCTTTTTCCGCCGACTTGATCCTTTTCTTCAAGGCTCAGCACACTGGAACTAAAGGTGAAGTAAGACCCTTTAGTGACTCGCCAAGTGGACTCGGCGATCCTCAGGCCTTCATTTCTTCGTTCTTTTCAGCCTTTTCATTCCTTTTTGTGATGTAGTGTCCTTGCTTTCCTTAAAACTTCAAATACCTGAAACTTAAGGGTTTTCATCATATATTGAGATAAAATAAGCATTTGAGGACACAATTTCTATTAAAATATTGCCCTGAATAAGTCCAATTTGTGGACTCATCAACACCCCCAACTTAAACTTTTGTTTGTCCTCAAGCAAACTCAAGTTCAGCAGGTCAAAAAGGGTGTCTCAAACAGTGCTACAGAAGTCTCAATCATGAATGCACACAACAAGACTCAATTTACTTATGCAAAGATCAAATGTGCACTTAAAGATTCAAGCTGTGACTCACCAATATCAACGAATCTCATGCTCACAATACTTGCTTCAAATGCAAATTCAAGCTCAACTATAGTGTTCAAATGCCCTCACACAAAGAATGATTCCATATTCACACAATGGTTTCACAGTTTAAAGCTTTGGAATCAGATGCAACGCTCACACTCACAAAGAAGAACATAATGCATAATTTCACCCATAGGTTTGCCCGTATTTTCCAATCAACATTTGCTTCAGCTCACTCAAGATAAAAAAGGTCTTTTCAAAGTTTGTAATGAGGTTAAGTGTAAATATATGATCATTTAGGCTCAGTGACTTTTATCCTCACGAGGTGTGGTGCGCTCAACACTTCATTCCTTTCTTTTTCTTTCATCATTTTCATTAGTGCATCATAGGTCATCCTATTATTTTCTTCCCATGGATTGTTTGGGAACCCCATCTCTTTGTACTTTATTCCACCACTTTCTTTTTCATTCTTTTTCTTATTCTTTCTCTTTTCTCCTTTTTTTTTATATGGAGGGATTCCATTTTTCTCAAAACCATGGGTAAGAGGAGACTTTCCTTTCACTTCTTGACTTGCCCTTTTCTTCTCACCACACCCCCAACTTAGGCTTTTGGCATAAGTTGGCTATTCAACTAACCACAACTTCATGAGAATTATGGGTAACGAATAAAGAAAGGTTATGATTTCATCAAGTTTCTTTCAAAGAAGGGTAAGGCTCAAGGGGTGTTCAAAAGAGATTCACACGCTCACAGGGTAGGTCACAAAAGATGTATATGTCAAATTTGCTCACACTCTTAGAAGTTTCCTAAGATCATATCAAGAGATAGAATCACTTAGTTGACCGGACCAACGGGGTAAATTCTAGGATCTATCATGCATAGTTCATAGGTAAGCTCATCACACTAGGCATTGACACTATAAGTTAAACAAGACTCCACACTTTTGCTAGTGTGCAATGATCATCACAAGAGAATCAATTTGATACAAGGCAAGTCATAACGAGATGCAAAGAGTTCACATAGCGTCTATGGAACTTCATTTGGCCTCATCGTAGCCGTACATTCATGTTCGTTCGATTGTAAGCACTATTCAAGTCATCGATATTGATCCAAACCGAGACTCAATTTTTTGCAAAAGAACAACCACATTCAACGCATGAGAGGTGGCAAAAAATGTGCGAAAAATTTAAAATTTTTTGGAAGGGTCAAAATCGTTTTGCAATTTAAAACAAAAGGAGTCGTAAGCTAAATCATCCATAGAAACAGCTAAAACACAATTTTAAAGCAGAACAACCCAAATATATGTCCCCCATAGGTATGTCCCCCCACCAACTTGTATATGGGAAGTCTTGCCATTTGCCATTAGAGCTAGAGCATAAGGCTATGTGGGCGCTGAAGACGTTGAATTTGGATTTGGGCGCCGCATCGAATTAGAGAGTAAGTGACTTGAATGAGCTTGATGAGTTTCGCCTAAGAGCTTATGAAAGTTCAGCCTTGTACAAAGAGAAGATGAAGAAGTATCATGATCAAAAGATCAAAAAGCGTGAATTTGTTGTGGGTGATCTGGTGCTTCTATTCAACTCTACGTTGCACTTGTTTCTTGGCAAGCTAAAGTCCAAGTGGACCGGGCCATTCATAGTCACTCAAGTTTTCCCACATGGAGCAGTCGAGCAGAAGAACAATGAGGGAACAAGGTTCAAGGTAAAAAGGCAAAGGATCAAGGTCTACATAGGCAAAGAGGAGAATGTGCAACAGGTGGTTGCGGCCTACTATCTTGATGAAGTCTGAGTAATCAAGAGGCCTGCGTCGTGCTGGGACGTTAAATCAAGCACTGCTCTATGAGTCCACAAATTGGACTCATTTAGGGCTATATTTTAATAGAAATTGTGTCCCCAAATGCTAATTTTATCTCAATATATGATAAAAACCCTTAAGTTCAGGTATTTGGAGTTTGAAGGAAAGCATGGACACTACTTCGCAAAAAGGAACGAAAAGGATGAAAAGAACGAGAAAATGCCGAAGGATGGTGCAAGACGGCGATGAACTATACCAAAGGGCGAATCGCCGAGTTGATCGGCAATTCTGACTAATGTTGCCGAATGATCTGCTGCAACCACAAATTTTTGAAAACTATAAATCCTCGTTGAGAGTTATAGCTTACTATCATATTTTAGTATCATAAGATTTTTAGTGTGAAATAATTAATATAATTTTAGTACTTTTTCTCTGAGTTTGAGAGGGTTTTGAAACTTGAAGAAGAAGAGGGTTTCATCTCCAAGGATTTGGACTTGGGTCTCTTGGGTTCTTCACTCTTGTCCTGTAACAAGACTTAAATCTTCATACCCATTTGAATGCAAGCTCATTTAGGTATAAATTTCTATCTCCTGATGTGTGGCTAAAAACCCCCATTCTTGGGGTGTGATTTAGCAAATATGTGTTGATATTATTGTTTGGTTTTGCTTGCTAATTAGTTAGATGTATTTTAATGGTGATTTCACCTAGTGGTTGTGGTTTAATTTAATGGGTTTGTAGTTGCAAATACAAAACCACCCATGTGTGTTAGACTTGCTCAAGAGAGAGGTTGCGAAACCAAGACCACTAGACTGGTGGCCTAAAGTATGGGTCGACATGAGGTTAAGCCCGAGAGGGTGAGACCTAGTCCCATATCCTAACACTCAGCTCGAAAGAGTGAGTTGGGTAAGGCGTAGGCTATCCGTTATGCGGCAAATGGGTGTCCTAGAGGAACCCATTTGAAACAGGGTAAGTTGCCCGAGAGGGAACTTATTTCCATCTAAAGCTTAGCCTAGTCACTATTATCTTGCAAATTTCCTATCAAAAGCATGCACCCAACGAGTTATACCAATATATATTGAGGTCACATCCCAAGAATCTCTCCCCTTACTTGATTTCCTTTATATTTTACTGTTTTTGCTATACTTGAGAGAAAAAACCCCAAATCGATATTTGACACTTTTGTGTCCCCCTTTAATTTACAATGTTTTAATCGTTAATGTCTTTAGCTACGACTAGTTCAAACTAATTTTATTTTTCTATTAATTCTCAAAACCACTCCATTGGGACTCGACCCCAACCTTTGGTTGGGTTATTATACAATTGCACGATCATAGACACTTGCATTGGAAGTTGTGTCGTTGATTACGAAAATAACAAAATGGCACCACTACCGGGGAGTGATGTTATTTGAGAATTCTTAGATTAGTAGAATTGTTGTTCTTCTAGTTGTAGTTTACTCAGTTAATCTTTAGTTTTGTTTTGTTGGTTTGCTTGTATCCAAACAGAGGAAGTGAGCATGGTGAGCTATACCCTGAAAAGACCTCTTTGATCTTGAGTGAGCCGATACAGTTGTTGATTAGAAAATATGGTCAAACCTATAGGTGAAAGCATGCATTGTGTTCTTCTTTCTGAGAATGAGCGTTGCATTTGATTTCGAAACTTTAAATGATTAAACCATTGTGTGTGAATATGGAATCATTCTTGGTGTGAGGGAGTTTGAATATCTTTGTTGAGCTCGAACTTCCATTTGAAGCAAGTATAGTGAGCTTGAGAATCTGTAATAATGGTGTGTCACAACTTGAGTCTTTGAGTATACAATTGATCTTTGCATGAGTAAGTTGAGTCTTGTTGTGTACATTCATGATTGAGTCTTGTGTAGCACTATTTGAGACATCCTTTTTGAACTGGTGAACTTTAGTTTACTTGAGGACAAGCAAAAGTTTAAGTTGGGGGTGTTGATGAGTCCACAAATTGGACTCATTTAGGGCTATATTTTGATAGAATTAGTGTCCTCAAATGCATATTTTGTCTCAATATCTAATGTAAATCCTTAAGTTTCAAGTATTTAGAGTTTGAGGCAAAGCGTGGACACTACATTGCAAGAAGGAACAAGGCGGATGAAAAGAATTAAGAAATGAAGGCCTGAAGATCGCCGAGCCCTGTTGGTGAGTCGCCGATCGTCCTGGAGATCACTTTTTGTTTCAGTGTGCTGAACCCTGAAGGGAAAGATCAAGTTGGCGATGAAATGGAGTAGTCGGCTTGTCACTGAGCAGTTCCGCGAAGCAGTGCCATATCGCCCAGTGACTCAAAACGCGAGAATGATGAAGGATAAAGCAGGAAGGCGATGAAATCGACCAAAAGGCGGATCACCGAGCGTATCAGTGATCCCAACTAACTGTGCTAAATGGTCCTCCGCAACACAAATTTTCAAACACTATAAATACTTGTTTTAAATTTCTAGCTTAGTATCACTTCTATTATTCAAACTTTTTATAGTTTTTGGAAGTTTAAGTTTTAGAGGGTTATGAAGACTTTGTTCTAAGACCTTGAAGTTTCAAAGGGTTTCAACTCCAAGAAATTGGACATGGGTCTCGAAGATTCTTCACTCTTGACGTGTTTTAAGACTTTGGTATAAATTTTTATCTCTTTTACATGTCTAGCTAAAAACCCCAATTCTTGGGGTGTTATTTTGGGAATATGGGTTAAATTATCTGTTGGGTCTTGCTTTTTGATGGTTTATTTGTTGTTTAAATGTGATTTCATTTAGTAGTTGTGTATGAACTTAATGGGATTGTAGTTGCAAATACGATTTCATCTTAGTGGATTTGGCTTGCTCGAGAGAAAGGTCGTAAAACTAAGACTACTAAATTGATAGCCGGTGGTATTGGGTCAATATGGGTTCAGCTCGAGAGAGTGAACGCTAGTCCTTCTCCCACACATTTAGCTCGAGAGAGTGAATGGGCTAAGGCGGGGGTTGTGCTTAATGCGGCAACACCGTGTTCAAGAGAAACTGAGTTGATTCTGGGTAAGTTGCTCGAGAGAGAATTTACCCCCACTATAGTCTACCGTAGTCACAAATGTTCTACAATTTACTATCAAAAGCATGTGCCCAATAGTCTAGTTTATCCCGCATTCCTATCACATCCCAAGAATCCCGTCCCCATATCTCGTTTCCTTATATTTTTGCTCTTTTTAGTTGTTAATTAATACAAACCCCCATTGATAATTGACGCTTGCATCACCCCTTAGATTTAGTATGTTTTTATTCGTTAATATTTATAGCTATGACTAATTAGAACTTAATTTTATTTTTTATTAATTCTCAAAACCAATCCCTGTGGGAACGATCCCAACCCTTGGTTGGGTTATATCACTACACGCGATCGTTTGGCACTTGAACCGATATAGTGTCAGTTGATTACGTCGAACATCACCAAGCCACTTTTATCCGAATGGTGTCAATTTATACCTTATTGCTGGACAATTACATTGAGTAGATAGGTAAAAGAAATTATGTATATATATATATATATATATATACTATGTTTCAAATTTCCTTGGCCTTTTCGTCTGTTTACTTTCTTTATATTTTGAATTCTCTAAGTGAAAATTCTAATTCCATCCAATAGATATCAGAAGGACCACAATCTTATCCAGTGATGATTGAGTGATCAAATGTGGGTCAGATCTTTCTAAACTTTTTATTTTAGTTGTGAATGTGTTATTTTCATGGATATAATAATATGCGACTTAATGTCAATGAAAAAGGGCCCTATGTATATGATTGTGTAGTAGGTAAAAGGTGGTACAGCGGAAGTCGTGTCTAATGGGTAAGGTCTGCCCATGACCGACCTAACCCAACCTGAGAAGAACAGGCCAATGAATGGCATGTTTTATTCATAAGGGTTGTTAGGTGGTTTGGATCCAGGCCGACTTTTAGGTAGCTAGTCATGTCAAGTGAGTGCGGTTGTGATCCCAATTAGACACAGTAAGAGTAGTCTAGTTCCTTTTTCAGTCCTTTTAGTTTGTTTTTAAATCAGTGATTTGATCTGTCATATAGAGTTTTTAGCTAGATAAGAAGATAGGGAAGAAATGTATTATGGTTGCAACAAAAGAATTTGGTATTATATGGGGTAGTCACCAGAGTATTGGGAATGGTTGTCTCACCCAAACTCCAGATTTTATATATTTGCAGTTTGATTTTGAAAGAAATTACTTTACTAAATATAATTACTGAGGAAGTGTAAATTTTGAGTGGATTTCTCTGAAGTGGCTAAACCTAATCGGATCAATTGGCATGATATTCGAGGAAAAATTAGAACTTGAATGTTGTCGAAAAGAACTAGTTATATATTTCACTTATCTGGTGTTCAAATGGGAAGATGGATTTTATGGCCTTTGAAATGTTAAGGTAGTTCTTAGATTTGTGGATTTTGAAAGTGACCATGAAGCAGAGCAACGAGTTCAAATTGTCCCTTTTTCAGGACTAGGACCTAAAGCGAGGCTACCATTAAAAAGAGGTTACGAATGGATGGGATTAAAAATGGGAAACATTGTCAATGATACAGGAGATGTTGAAGCACGATTGATAGAGTTTAGGCATATCGGTTGGAAACACAGCTTTATTGTTGAAGGAATTGAGTTTCGTCAAGAATTAAGAAGAAACACTTGAGCAAAATCGGCAAGATAGAAAATAACCTATAGGCAAGAGTTAACCCAAATCACCAACACTAGAGGTATCTCCACACACAAAAAGAGTGCATGGCAAACTGGCGCCTGTGTCACTCCAGGCGTGTTGTTAGGTCCAGGAAGCACCACAACCATAACTAAGGAGATCTTATCTACTGAAATGCCAAACACCATATATATAGATGCAACATTTGTAGATGTGGTCTAGATCAAGGCGAATACTACATTTGAAGAAGATTCAGAGTGTAGTAGTGGAGAAGTTCAAAGGAGTAAGAAGGTCATAAAGAACATGGATATCAAGACGATTGCAAAGTCTCGATGATCCCTTAAAATTGGATGCAAAGAATAAATTAAGTTGGTGTTGAGGGGGGAGTGTTTAAAAGTCATCACCAACTTAATTAATATCTACTCCCTCCATTTAAAAAAGAATGACCTCATTTCCTTTTTAGTTTGTTTAAAAAAGAATGACCTCTTTCTTTTTTTGGTAACATTTTAATTTCAGCATTCCACGTGGCATGTTTAAGACCACAAGATTAAAGGGAATTTTGTACATTTGACATGACTTTAATTTTGGACCACAAGATTCAAAATTCTTCTTTATTTACTTAAACTCTGTGCCAAGTTAAACTAGGCATTCTTTGTGAAATGGAGGGAGTAATATATTTCAAAGAAGAATCTAGTATATTAAAGACTTGTAGAGAATTGAACAAAGAACTCTTGAATGAGAGTTCTAGAGTGTAAAGTCTTAAATCATTCAAGAAAGTGCAATCCTATAAATAGGTAAAAGGTGCATTCTATGAATAGAGGTAGTCATTTGAGTGTAAAGAGTTATAAGACCAAAATTGATCATTACTTAGCAATAATAATATTCAAGTTATGAGCAACCAATTGTAGCCAATTATTCTCAACAAACACTTCTTTTGAATCGAGGCCACCACTCTTATAGATTGGGCACAACTAGCAGCCCTCCTTTTTCTAGGCCACCAGTATTGACACTCTATCAAGCTATTACTTCAAGTTTCAAGCTCAAGTGTTAATCAACCCTTCTCTAATTCTTATTATAATAGACTGACTAAGATAACCCAACAATAAAAACTAGCCTATTAGGTAGAAGTGCCCACTCAAGCCTACTAAACTGTTAATATTTTTTTCTTAATCAATGAAGGTCAATTAGCATACAACAAAGATGGTAAAGATTCCTTGCAGTTAAGAAAAAGTGGTTCGCCTCCTTGAAAGGAGTCACCTTAATAGGAAGCTTTTAACTCTCTCTACCAATAGTGGTCTTTATACAGTGCATACTCACATGGTGTGCAACCTGCAGGTTCCGTTAAGGTTTTGATGTAAAAAGAAAAATGTGCTTCAGTAAGTTAAATTGCATAGATAGTACTCTATATAACTTAATCTTTTAAAAATTATTATTATTAGTTCAATCATCCGGTACCCAAGGCTCACTATAATTTGTGACTAATGTTTCATTTAATTCCAAATTCAGCATAACATTAACTTGTTAATTATATGTATTTGTTGGTTTGTTAGAGTGGTTACAATCCCATATCGGTTGGGGAAAGGACCAATAGGTTTGCTTGCATAGACTTGGACAATTCTTTCCTCATGTGCTAGTTTTTGAGATGTGAGTTAGGCCCAAGATTTAATTTTACTGCAGGATTCAAGTGACACCCGTAACTCTATTATGACTTTGCCCCCTGTGACAACGTAGTTGAAGTATGTTCAAGTTTGCTTGGACCTTATGGCTATTAAGAGAAAAAAATACTAGACTTCAATAGTGTTAATGTTGCTTTTATTTCCAAAGTTAGCACTAATATATTATTAATTTTCATAGTTTACATTTATCTGTTTGCCGAACTGATAACTCTATTATGGCTCCACCCCTGGAACTTGCGATAATGTAGTTGAAGTGGTTTCAAAAGGTTTCGGACATCAGAAAAAACAAACTCTAAGACTTTATTAGTGATTTATGTTTATTTTATTTCCAAAGATTGCATCATATATTAGCTTGTTAAGTTTATATGTATCTACTTGATGTTATTGTTTCCCTGATAAGATATCTTCATAGATTGAAGTATGTTATTGGTTTGTTTATTTAGATGTTCTAGTTGGAAGCTTAAAACATTCTGCCACAAAAAATAGCTTAGTTTTTTTTTTTATATAAGCACTGATATTTACATATAAATATATATGTTTTCATAATGAGTTTATCTCGCAAGTATAAGATTTGTGTGCACTAAACATTATAAGTCCACTCAGTTCGTACTTATTTAGAACCCTTCTTATCTTGGCTTCCCAGATTCAAGCTCAAATAAAGGAGGGGACACAATATGAATCCTCATAACACATATGTTATTGGGAGTGATCACCTCATATTGCTAACTTTGGAAATAAGAGCAACATAAATAACTAGTAGAGTCTAGTTTTTTTCTAATTACCATAATTTCATTATCAACTAAAGCACACTTCAAGCATAAATAGAGTTTTGGATTTGGCCGAACCTAAAACCTTAGGCTCAAAATCCACATTTTAAGAAATTCAGTTGATAGGTATAAATAGTGCATCTCAAACCCATAAAACATTTTAAGAAATTCAGTTAATAGGTATAAATAATGTATCTCAAACCCATAAAACAAAAAAGAGATATAGTTCAGAACCTGTACAATTTAAAATTCCAAATCCGCCTATGACGACCTGCATTTGATTATTTTGGGACGGAACTCTATTCCTTCAACAATAAGGCCACTTTTATCACCACGACGTTTCATATCAAGCAATTTTGCTTCGACAAGACCGTCACTACCTTCCTTGATATTGAAATGTCCCAGTTATACTTCTATCCATCCATTTCCTCGCAGTTTTGTTGATGTCACAAGTTTCACAGTGTTGGCTTGTTTTTTAGTCTTAGTATCACTCTCATAATTAACAACCTAATAATTGAATTAGCGTATTTAAGTTCACAGGACTTATTTCCCAATTTGAACACCAAATAAGCAACATCTCTTCTTATGTAATTCTAGTCGTCTTTATATTATAGATGAACCCTTTATCAATCATAATGGTGTTTATATGGGCTAGCTCTAGGGTTTAACATGGAGGAATATTTAATGAGCTTGTGGGTCAGCTAATACCCCTTATGGTTGGACCCGGTCCAATATCTCAATAAATAGATATGAAAATGGTCAATTTTTGTAACTTACAAATGCATATAGGACTAAGAATAGAAAAGTAAAAAGTTTTAGATTGTGGTAATATGTTGATTTTAAATAATATATATGTTTGGACTCCCCAGAGAGAAAAATGTTAATTGACCTACCAAAATTATGGAATGGTGATAACTTCTTATGTTCTGAATAAATGAGGACGAAATTTGTGTTACTTATGAATAATTTTTTATCGTTATATCTTGTTAGTAACTAAAATTAACAAAATATGTATATAAAAATAGGAAATTATGTTCAAGTTTGCCTGTGTAGTATTCAAAATATATTGTATAATCTTGTCCTCTGTTACAGTATTTTTCATTCATATCCTGACTATTGGCAAATCATCTCATATTCATTCATTTTTTATTTTTGTTTAAAAAGAAAATATTATATATACGTATGGATCATTACAAAATAACGTAGCATTATCATACAAAATTGTTTCGGTCCACATGATAGTTATCATTGTTCCAAATGACTCATACAAAAAAATATCCTAATATATTTGTTTCAAGTGTTTTTCAGACAAACACATAAGGTGTAGTCTTATAGATAAATGTTTTTGAACACACAACCAAAGATAACACTTGATCTATTAGGGGTGTGAAACATTCATATTTTCCTAAAAATATGGTGGAGTATGAGTGATTTAAGTCTAATACGTGTACAAGCTTTTTGATTCTTAAAAAATTATATATTGCTCAAATTGGACAGTGTATTGTAATTACTAGAGCTTCAACACGAAATTGGTGGACGGACAATACGTGTTTTAAAAAACAATCAAATATACTCCTCAAATTGGGACTATATATAGTTTAAAATTATTGTAAAGTAAGATATTCGGTAGGGATAAATACAAAGAAGAAAATGTTTTCTTATCTTCGCAAACACTAAGGTTCTCCTTGGTGAATCTTTCTACTCTTCAAAAACTCAAGATTTTGTCTTTTTTTAATTTCTTTTCTTGCTAATTATCTATTTTTACTCAACTAGGTAGATTTCTTAAACTGAATGAGACAATCTACTTTAGTGTAGTTATGTTACTATTTTCTTAATCTTTGCTTCATTTCTTCAAATTTCGATAGAGATTCTAGTAAGTGTGGCAAAATTCTTTTGTTTGATTGTAGGCTCTTCGGCGTAAAAAATAGTCAAGTTGAGGTGTCAATCTATTCTTTTTTATTATTCTGTTGGACTTGTATATTTATACAAAACTTGTATAGTTTCTGCTTGTGCTTTATATTTTGCGAGCAGTAATTGAGCGTCGAACTTACGCTTCGTCAACTTTGTAATTTTTGATGATATAAAGGTCACCCCATCATATAGCGATAATAATTTTTTTTAAAAAAGTTCGATAAAACACTGCAAGGATTCGATATGAAAATAGAATAATATAAATGAATAAGTAAATTAATGATTCTACAAATTTCAAAGACTAAACAATAATCAGTAAAATATTAATCCAATAATTTACAAAACATGTAGAAAAACCATTCACAAATGTCACATTTCATAGCCATTTTATACCAACAATTATCATCAATGCATCCATCTTGAAGATGCACGATAACATATACATTGGCAAGGTGGTAGGTGATGCTCATCATTAACTGAAGTACTTAAGGTTATTAAAGTGAGCTCCAACTATGGTAACACATTTCTATGAAATTTCTGGTATAAATTGGATATTTCATGACATACGAGACTCGAACCAATGTTTGGACCCGAGAAAGACATCTACATGCATGTGATCAACCATTTCGAAAGAAATTGGGAAAAGGCATAAATTCACCCCTAAACTTGTCTAGAAAAGTCTGCTATATGCTTAAACTATCATGAGGACCTATTACACACCATTACTATTTAAAATTGAATTTTTTTACCCCCTAAAAAAAACGTGGCAAAAAGTAAAAAAATAAAAGCGCATTTGAAAGTAAATAAAGTAAAAAAATAAATTAAAATCTTCTTTTTACTATCACCCTACCCCCACCCTTCACCCCCACCCAACGCCTCTTCTTCTTGTTCTTCATAGGCAACCATCTTCATCTTCTTTATTTTTTTCATCATTTTTTAATACCCAATTTCCATCAACCCCACTATACCTCCACTAAGATCCTCTCCCCCACTCCCACCCCCATCATATCCTATTTTAATTCTTATTCGATTTCACCATTTTCATATATTTTATTTTTCTCTTCGTCTTTGTTGGTTATTGAATTGATGATAAAGTTTAAAAAATAAAATATAATGATGGATTTGTTGGTGTAGGGTGTTAATGAAACAGGAATTGAAGGTGGTGGAGAAGAAAAATCGATATTGACAATGGTGGTAGTGATATTTGGTGGTGGGTTTGTACCTTTTGATGGTGATGATGTAATTTTGGTGATGAGTTTGTTTATGGGTGTTAAATTTTGCTATTGATGTTTCTAATTTTTTGTGGGGATAATGGTGATAGTATGATTACGATGGTGGATTTGATCGTAGGTGATGAAATTTGTGGTGATTATTTTGATTTTCATAGTGAAATATATAGATTTGGTGCGGCAATGGTAGTGATTTCATTATGGTGTTCATTGAAAAAGAAAAAATTGAATGATATGGAGAATTTTTGTCAAAATTTGACATGGCATCTGATGTGGCAGTGACATGGCATTGATGTGGTGAAAGTGTGATACACCTCCCATTGTGAAAGTGGTTCTTCACGTCCTAGGGGGTAAAAAAAAATTCACTATTTAGTGGCAAAGGTGTGTAATAGGTCACTATATTAGTTTAAGCGTGTAACTGACTTTTCGAGACAAGTTCGGGGGTGAATTTATGCCTTTTCCCAAATCAATAACATGAAGAGGACATGCAATTTTTTTCCTCAATCTGTTTTCAATTGCAAAGTCTCAAATTAACATATGGCTCATGAAATAAATTATCTACACTTCAAAGAACATAGGTTAAAGGGTTTAATGAGTCATGAATAAGCTTACTCATTTTGTTGTAGAATATGGATTTCATCCACAAAATGTTTGAGTCAAAATGGCGTGGACATTGTTGATTTAGAGAGTAGTATGAAGAATATTTGGAGGAGCACCATTCCATGGAGAATTATTAATGTCCATCTCATTAATTATCGTCCAGGTCCTCTCTGCGTAAATACGTTCCTTTCTTCATTTATATTGTTGCTATAGTAACCCAAGTCATTTATGACTTATTGAGACTGATAGCTCGGTTACTTGGTCTTTCATTTTGTTTTTATGCAAGTTTTGTGTTTTGGAGCTTTGAAAGCCTTAGTGGTTGATTTTAGTAAAAAATTTAGGAAGAAAGCCCCAAAATGCAATTCTAACGGTTTCTTCAGCTCCACAAGTGTCATTTTGGGCTAGTGGCATGATTCACTCGGATCTGGAGGCTTCTGTGTGAGTTTGTGCCATTCAGTGTTTTAGCTTTTAAGCTTTGACCAAAATTTGAAATCGGTCAACCTTCTTGGTAAACATACTTGGATGAGAATTTTGATAGCATGGTTGGCTCTGGAATGTTGAGTTTTGTCTAAAACGACTCTTTGCATGGATCTTGAGGATCATACGCTATATCTAAGTCGATTTGTGGATTTTGGTTAAAATTGAAGTTTGGGTGTGGGATTGAACATTTGTATAGATGACCTCAGATGGATGTTTTCACTGCTACAATGAGTATGGAATGCTGAATTTGGTGGGATAGAATATTTCATTTGTATGCACTAGGTTCAGAACGAATCTTGAGCACCCCGTCGGAAGATTCAGAATTGCTAAAAACCAGTTGATATGCATTAGCTGGTGCAGGTTCAAATTACCCCTCGCATTCATGGGACCCTATGCCACGATCATGAAGGTCAGGTTCTTTTCCCTTTACTATGACGAGGCCTTGGCCACGTTCATGAAGGTATGGCTTCCTTAGTCATCGCAATTGTGTGGTCTTTGGCCGAGATCGCGGTGAAGTGCTAACCCACTTTGACCGTCCTTGGTCATCACGATTGCAAGGTATGACCCTTGCGATAGTGAAGGTCAATTTTGTTATGCGTCCAGATTTTCACCCCTTTTTCTCGTTATCACGATAAAGGATTGGTGTAGTCTTCTAAATAAAGACCAGACCCGATCAACCATTAATCCATTTTTTTTATTTTGGTGATTATAGGAGTTCTAGAGGTCCAATATAGTGATTCAAAGCTTGGTGTGTTTTGA
The DNA here is from genome assembly GCA_035578085.1 of Solanum pinnatisectum. Lineage (NCBI taxonomy): Eukaryota > Viridiplantae > Streptophyta > Magnoliopsida > Solanales > Solanaceae > Solanum > Solanum pinnatisectum. Next base: position 12,156,928 of record CM069081.1, on the reverse strand, counting down.
ATCATTGGGGCTATGTGAGTGATCAGCTTGGAAGTGTGGGGGAGTCTACATTTGAGGTAAAAACTAGTTGTTTTAGGCATCATTGTTCTCTTTCTTCTTCCTTAATTCTGCAAATATTGCATTCTTGTTGTTTAAGCTATTCTAAGCACCGAATTGTGTTGCATTTTAGGACAAAAGTTTGGGGAAGCAAGTACATCCTACGACGAAGTGAATTCTAAAATATTCAGCATGGGTCCCACATTTCCCATTTTGACTCCAATTTGGATCAGTCTCCATTTTATGAGAAATTAGTGTCTAAACAAACATATTAATGTTGTGATTCTATGATTGATATTGTGGCACAGTTCGGAGGCTATTCAGAAAGGAAAAGCTTAGGAGACGTGATTTAGAGAGTGCGCGGTTAGCCTTAAGGTACACTACTGATGAGTCCATGATTTGGACTCATTTGGGGGTTTATTTGAATAGATTTAGTGTCCTCAAATGCATATTTTGTTCCAATAACTAATGTAAATCCTTGAAGTTCAGTATTTGGATTGAGGAACAAAGCTTGGACACTAATGACCAAAAAGGAACAAGGCAGCTGAAAAGATGAAGAAAAGAAGGCCTGAGGATCGCCTAATCCATTGGGCAAATTGCCAAACGGCCTTGGCCTCGCCTAAAGTTCCAGTGTGCCAAGCCAAGAAGGAGAAAATAAAGTAGGCGATCGAAAGGAGTAGTCGGAGAGTCGCCTAACTGTTTTGTGATGCAGTGCAATATCGCCCAAAGTTTCAAAACCTCAAGGATGCTGAAGGAAAAATAAAAACGGTGATGAAAATGACCAAAGGGTGGATCCCCGAGTGGATCGGCTATCTCGACTAACTGCGCCGACTGGACCTTTTCAGCACAACTTTTTGACAATTATAAATTCTTGTTTAAATTTTTAGCTTAATATCGAATCTTTTAGGAGACTTTTAGTTGAAGGAGATTATTCTTCAACTTTTGAAGTTTAGAACTTAGAACTAAATAAAGAGACAATATTTCCTTATTTGGGAAGATTTGAAGATTTCCATTTCTAAGAAATTAGAAGTCGGTGTAGAAGATTCTTCATCTTAGACCTTTGTAAAGACTATATCAATCCTACCCAGTTGATGGAAGCACAACTTGGTAATGATTTTTACCTTTTTAATATATCTAGCTAAAACCCCAATTCTTGGGGTGTGAATATGTGATTATGGGTTGATTTAATTGCTGGGTATTGTTAATTGATAGTTTATTTTCTATTTAAAAGTGATTTCATTCAGTAATTGTGGTTGAATTTAATGGGTTGTAGTTGTAAATACAATCTTAACTTAGTGGTTTTGGCTTGCTCGAGAGAGAGGTTTTAAAACCAAAATTACTAACTCGATGGTCTGTGGGTATTGGGTTGTCATGGGTTCAACTCGAGAGAGTGAATCCTAAACTCTTTTCCACACATTCAGCTCGAGAGATTGAATGGACTAAAATGAAGGATGTGCTTCATTGCCGCTTATGGGTGTTCGAGAGAAACCAATTTGATTCGGGGTAAATTGTTCAAGAGAAAGTTTATCCCCACTAAAGTCTATCTTATTCACTGATTTGCAGTTGTTTACTATTAATTGCTATTACCCGATTGTTTACCTTGGCCCATAATTCTATCACATCCGTAGAATCCTATCTCTATATTTGTATTTTCGTGTTATTTACTTTTTTAGTTGATAATCGAATACAAAACCCTTTGATATTTGACACTTGTGTCACCCCAAACTTGAAATATGTTTTTCTTCGTAAATATTTTTTTAGCTATGATTAACTTGAGTATATTTATGCTTTTATATTGATTCTTGAGTACAAACCACTCCCTCGGGACTCGACCCCAACTCACTGGTTGGGTTATATTATTATTGAACGATCGATGATGCTTAGTATTGGATGAAGTATTTTTGATAGCATTCTATCAAAATGGCGCCGCTGCCGGGGAGTGGTGTTACTTGAGAATTTTTAGTAAGTAGAATTTTGTTCTTGTTAGTTATAGTGATACTTACTTAATTTTTAGTTTTGTTTTGCTTGTTTCTGTGTTGAAAATAGGAAGTATGAGCGTGAATGGCAACAATGGCAGCCAAGTAGGCCATCAAGATGACATCGGAAACCTCAATGTTGTCAACGAGCCTCATGCTAGTGACCCTCATCTCATGGGCGGTATTGGTGCCATTCGCTTGCCTCTGGCAGAAGGGAATGCGGTGTTTCACATCACGAGTACTATGTTGCAACTCTTGCAACTAAAGGGGCTTCTTAGTGGTTTGGTTCATGAGGACCCTCATGAGCTTATTAGAAATTTCTTGGATGTATGCAGGCCTTTCTCCTTCAAGAACATCTCCCAAGGGTCAGTCTGGTTGAGGTTGTTCCTGTTCTCTTTGATGGGAGAGGCGTGCAAGTGGCTGGCTGAATTGCGACGTGAATCAATCACTTTGTGGGAGGAGTTGGTTACCGCATTTCAAGTGTGATTTTTCCCTTCCTCAAAGATGATAACTCTTCAGAATAACATTCAAAGCTTCAAGCGTCTAGAAGGCGAGCCAATTCATGAAACTTGGCTGCGATTCAAGAAGATGCTACTTCAATGCCCAACCCATGGCTTGCCTGATAATGTGTTACTGCAGTGTTTTTACCAAAGTCTTGACTTGGTAAATAAGGGTGTTGCTGACCAACTTTCTCCGGGAGGTTTGATGCAGCAACCTTATGTGATAGTGGCTCATCTCTTGGATGGCAATCGGGACTAAACAAGTAGAGAGTGATACTTGGAAGTGTAGTCAATTGAATGCCAAATCCTCTAAATGGGTGTTTATTATTTACTATAAATCGTTGTATCTTAGAGGATAGGCAAGGCCTTAGGTGCAATAGCAATTTCTCAATAAACTATCACGAGTCAAGTGAGTTTTCTCGAACCTTGACAAGCATAACAAATATAAACAGCCGAATACCTCAATTAATCTAATCTTTCAAGCTAGATTGGTAAGCTTGAATTTAGACCCACTTTCTCAAACTAAGTCTACAATAGCCTAATCACTACAATCATCAATTAATAGTTTTAACTCTAAAACCTCTTTCTCAAGCAAGTTTAAAATACTAGGCTAGAATTATATTTGCAACTACAATTCATCAATTAAAACTCAATTGTTAATTGAACCCACTTAAAATCAACAATCAAATCAGTAAATAGTAACACCCATAAGCTAATTGAAGTATTTAATCACATAATCACACCTGAAGAATCAGGGAATTTAGCCACACATAATAAAGAGCAAGAAATAGTTACCAACTATGTTTTCTATAAGCTTGTGCAACAGTCCACAAGACATCAAAATGCTTGAATTGAATTCAAAAATAAAAAAAACCTTAAATCTCTACTCAAAAGTCAAAGAAAAGTGTTAGGGATAAAAACCCAAAATTAGACAATGTTGGAACACTCATAACTTTAGAACTCTTCTTTGTTCTTTTGAAAATTGCATTTCTACGTTCTAAAATTTTCAACTTCAGAACCATTCAGTGAAATAAGTCGGGCATCGCCAACCAGGTTGGCGATTTTCTGAGTGCTCTTTTCCATCGCCTTCTTGGCTTAGCTTTTCCACACTTCCCTTCCGTGACTCTATGTGATCAAAACTTTCATCGCCGATCCATTCGACCCGTCAGAAATATTCCAATTTCCTCACCGAGTTGGCTTTGTCCATTGGCTGGCCTACTGGAACTTTTGGCACACTGAAGAGCCATTCGGTGATTCACCAAGTGGCTTTGCAGAGCATCAACCTTGCTTTTCTTCAGCTTTTTCCCTCTTTTTTGCCTCGTAATGTCCTTGCCTTTCCCTTTGCCTTCATTGCTGCAAATTAGCATTTTAATATCAGTTTAGAGAATAAAATAGGAATTGAGGACACTGAAACTCTGAATATTTTGCCCTAAATGAGTCAAAATCCCCGAGTCATCAACACCTCAACTTATACTTTTGCTTGTCCTCAGGTAATACATAAGATCAATCAGTTCAATAGAGATGTCTACAAATAGTGCTACTTAAGCCTCAACATGAATGCATAAGAGTTTCAATCTAACCATGCAATGTTCAATTGTGCACTACAAGTTTCAAACAGTGACTAGCCATCATCAAATATAACTGAAGCTCACAATTCTTACTTCAAATGAAAATTCAAGCTCAACAAGAGTATTTGAATGCCCTCACATCACGAATGACTTCGTGCTCAACCAAAGCTCATAAAATTTTTAGAACTGAGGAATCAAAAGCAACTCTAACATTCTCAAAGATAAATGCATGCATGATTCTACCCATAGGACCTTAAGTATTTTCCAATCAATTACATGACACTAAGCTCAATCAAGATCATAAAGGTCTTTCAAAGCTTGTAACATGGCTGAGGGTAAAGGTATGATCATTTTGGCTTAGTGACTTCTACCTTTATGAAGCATGGCCAGCATTTCAATTTTTCTCCTTTTCTTTAACTCTTTTTGATTTTCACAATCTACCCTATGTTCTTCTGAGCATGATTCATTGGATACCCCATTTCTTTTATGCATTCCACAAACTTTATTCCAATATTCTTTTTCTTTTTTAACCTTTTTCTTCATTTGCTTTTCTACTCTTTCTTTTTCTTTTTTTTAATTTAGAGGGGTTCCATTTTTTTCAACACAATCTATCAAGGGCAAATTTTCACAAACTTCTTGACTTTCCTCATTTTTCACAACACCCCCAACTTAGGATTTTGGCCTAAGTTGGCAATTCAAACGGACCAATGCTTTCTAAAGGTCTTAGGTGATGGAAAAAAGAGGTCAAATATGCTCATGTTTCATCCAAAGATAAAGTTAGGCTCAAATGGTGCCAAGCTAGGTTCACACTCTGAGAAGGTAGTCACAAAGAGGTATACTAGCAATTTGGTTCACTCTAAAAAATCTTTGCCTAAGATCATCTCTATCATTCACCTACATTAGTTGATTGGACTAACGGGACAAGCTTTAGGTATTACCAAGCACATATTTCAAGAAAATCTCACTACACATGGCATTGGACACAATCATCAATCAAGATACTACAATTTTAGCTCGCGTGCAACGATCATCACAAGATCAATTTGAACAATTGGCTAGTCACAATGAGATTCTAAGAGTTCAAACGTGAATTATGCAACTCAAATTTGCCTCATTGGAATTGCACAAACATGTGTTCAATCAAGAGCACTATTCAAGTAATAGGTATTGATCGCAACCAATATTCAAATATGCAAGAGAACAACCACATTTACAAACATAAAAAGGTGAAACTTTAAATTTTGATATAAAACCAACACTCATATTAAAAAACAAAAAGGCATAGTCACACAAAGTTAGTATAAAAAGCCAATAAAAATCAAACATTCACAAAAACAACCCAAAAAAGGCAGGTATGAAGATACCTCACCCCACCATACAAAACTAACAGTTGTCCTCAATGCAACAAAAATAAGCAGTCTAAAAATAAAAATAAAGTGAGTCAAGATCCCCTTGTCAGGCTAAGTCTGAAGTCAACTCTGCACATACATGACTCTCTCATTCTGGGCATCAGTGTCTGTCTCAACCCTATCATTCGCTCCATTGGAGCCCACAATCTATGTGTCCCCAAGAGAGGCCTCCGTGGTTATCAGTACCATCACGCCCTCTAGGTCATCATATAATACTGCATCACATTTATCAAACTCTTCCTCATAATTCTCGGGAGCATCAGACTTGGTATCCTCATTAGCTAGAATAGCATCTCCTATCGTAGTAGCCGGAGGGATCTCAAAAATGGTTGAAAACTCTGTACTCAAGATCTTGAGAAGTTCCACTATGCCAAAAAAGATAGAAAGATCCATGGACTTAAGCTAATCCACATCACGTCTCATGCTAGTCATATCGGCTCTCAAAGCCATCACCTCATTCGACTGGCATCCACTTTGCTCACATGCCTTCACTCTCACAGTGAGGGCATCTAATTCTAAGCCATGTGTGGTGATCAACTTCAAATGTTGTGTCAACTCATCTCATATAGGAGCTAGGGCAGCTGCAATAGCCCTCTCAATTATACCACGGACAACAACCTCTACCAGGAGGCACATACATTAGCAAATTGGGAAGGATGGCTCATCTTGAATACCATCACCTGGGTCAATAGGGGCCAGGAAGTAGCAACAACAACAACAATAGAAGTAGAAGCAGTAGTAGAGGTAGTACCAACAACAACAGAAGAAAGAACATTACTAGATGTACTAGGGGTATTTGAAGGCTCACCGGCCTGAGTAGGAGGGGCTAAGTCTGTCTCTAGCTACTCCATATCAACTACTAGGGAAGTGTCCACCTGTGCAGCTCTCCTCCCCTCAGCCTTCTCTCTAGTGTACTCGGCCTCGATCCTTTGGATGTTAGTAGAGGAAGTGTGAGTCACTTTCACTTTCGTTTTCTCCGCAAATGGAACTCGGCCACGCCGACCAAGCTTCATGAACAACACCGGGAAAAGAAGTGAGGTCTGATTCTATTTGGCCCTCATGGCCATCTCTTGCTCAATAATCAGCTTGAGATTCATTCTATCACAGTCAATGATGCATCCCAAGAAAGTCCCCTTAGGATGCCAGAATATGGACTCGTTCTGAGAAGGCATCAAGGTTTTGCTAATAAAACCAAACCAATACCGAGCAACTACATTCAAATCCTTCTTCTCTATCTGAACTCCTGGCTTGATCCATGGCAGTATGATATTGGAGATCAGAGAAGCCAACCACTGCTTTAATTCATCAAGGGTCTTCTTTTGTATTTGATCTACCAAGTAGTGAATCAAATTCATTGTACACCCTAGCACCTCAGTAATGTCGGTGTTGCTGCATTTCACCCTTTTTCATTACAACATAACATGATCAACCAGTGTGTACGAGCTGACCTTCTTCTTCCCCTTTTGCACCAAATTCCCTTATTCAACCTAAAAATCTCAGACCCGGGAATATATGAATAAACCACAGGGCCGTGTAAAGATCTCAAACTTGTGGAACTTGTTGGTGTTCACACTTCTGGGTGTCTATCCACAACTTAATCTGTAGACAGTTTCTTCTCTTCCAAAGTAGTTCTCAACCAGTAGCCTTGAGTCTGTTCAGCGATCGAGGTGGGGTGCCCGTACTGGGGGAACTTGAGGTACCTGTTGAAGCGACTGTGCTGGAGGTGGAGGAGGTATAGTAGTCATTGTCATGTTGTCCGAATCATGTAGCGCTTTAGAGCGAAACTCAGCTCTCCTCCTTTGTAATGCCTGATAATCCTCCGGCTACGATACGATTTATGGCAATCTAAACCAGAGTCACCTTCTCTGTCAGACTCCGAGGTGGTGAGGTGGGTGTCGTAGAGTCCCATGATGTTAGAGCTATCCTCAGCCAGACGTTGCTCCGTAGGCTTCTTTCCTTTTTCAATATTCTTACCCCATATCAGAGAAAGTTTGGCTTGTGTAGCTCATGAAAGAGTAGCACCCTCGTTTATCAATATTCCCTATGCTCTCTTCTGGGGTGGTTAATTTCTTCCTTGAACCTTAGGTCAGGCCATAACAACAATAAAACATAGAACAAACCAATATGTTAGAAATAGTTCAGAAAAATATCAAAGTGTAAAATATGCAGGAAAACTCACCGACTAGTTCGGTGAGTTGCCAAACTCATTATGTGAGCTAAGTTGATCTCACAATAAGTTATAGATTAAAAAAGCACAAAAATCAACACAAGTCACCGATGTCCATGGCCTTTCGGCGATTCGTTGACCTCAATCGGTGAACTAAAGGTAGCTCGCAGAATGTTACAGAATATTTCCAAAAATTAGGGTTGATAAAGGGTGATCGAACATATATTCAGTGAGTTAAGGCATATCACCGAATATTACATAGTCAAATCATCAAAAATGAAGAATGGAAAGACGATCAAGCGGTTACTTGGAAAACCGCCGACTCATTCAGTGAACTTGACAAAGCTCACCAACTGGTCTCTCATTTCAGTTTCTGACCTTGACCTTCAATTTTCAACCCATCCCATGATAATTAAACTTTGTAACACCCCAAATTTGAAAGAGGTAAAATGGTAGCTTTTGGAGAAGTTCCAGGTCTCATCCCCGAGGGAAGTTCCAGGTCTCACCCCCGAGGGCCAACCACACCGTGCGGTTAGACCCATGCCCCGTAGGGTTCTTCATGGATAGGGAATCACTGAAAATGCCTAAGGTAGAACCATGACATGGACCCATGCCAAGTGGATGGGTCCACGACCCGTGGTTGGGGAAACCATCGATGGGCAAAAATCTCTTACCACGAACTACACTTGAGCTGGACAGACCATAGGTCCATCCACGGTTCATCAGTCGGGGTCTCGTGGGTCAGCATGGACAATTATTTTTGGGAACTTAAGGGTCTTTTCTAGTTTTAATTAAATTGAAGTGGTGTCGTTTTGCCTAAGTCTAAATCACCTATATAAGTATTTTTAAACCCAAAAATCCCCCATTCATGTCATTCTCTCAAAACCCAAAAGAAAACCCAAAACTCCTCTCAAATATTCTCTCTCTAGATGTTGGAAGAAGAAGGAAGAAATTAGAGCTAGGTCAAGGTCAAGTCTCCCAATCTTCAAGCTTTTGTGGGCATTGTGACTAAAGTATGATGGCTTTTCATCCATGGTGTCCTTTCTCCCATGGATTCCCCTAGAATTCCACAATATAAAGAAGAATTTCCACAATTCTAGTTAGGGTTTCTTCTATTGTTGTTGGTAATGATGAATGTTGATACAATTTAGTGAATTGACAGAATTACAAGTATTTAGGATGAAATTACATGTACCCCTACCTAACCTATGATTTTAGAGTTGAATTGACATAGTTTGGTTTGATACATGTTAGGGAAACTCTATGGATTAGATATATCCTTATAGAATTGATGATTTATGACTAGAATTTCATGATATCAAAGCATATATGATGAATATGATGTCAATATCTTGAGACTGAAGCATAGATGATGATCATGCGATGTAGTGCTTTGAGAGTAAAGCCTGTACTATGAATTGTTGATTGTTAATGTTATGATGTGGAAGAGATACTTTCCATAATGAATTGATAAGCATGATTGTTTGAATGTGAAAGGTATTCTAGGTTGAAAGTATTGCTCACCTAAAATGAATCTAGACTAAAATGTTAAATGAATAATGAGGCTAGAGGTGATTACCCTTGACTTCCATGTGCAAGGATCTGAGGTGTTTCCCATACTCCTAGAATTAAAAAGAGGTGAGTCCCCACATTCCTACAATGATGAATGGACATGGAGGTGAGTACCCATATTTTTTATGAAATGATGTGGAGATGAGTACTCGTGTCATAAGATGAGATTATGGAGGCGAGTACCTGTGATCTAAAAGTAAGTAAGGGAGGCGACAAATACCCATTAGCCTTTATAAGCTAGGCATTGTGGTGAATCCCCATGTCTTTAAAAGTAATTATGATTAATGTGATTATGCTATAAAGTTGACTTGTTTGGAGTGCTGCTAGATATGCCTTCCATGATGTAAGCTTGACTAGAGGCGAATGACCTATGTCTTAGCTAAGGAAGTACTCCTCTTTCATTATGATTCTTATTATGACTTGAATACATTTATGTCTTATGGTTACTAATGCCTATGATTATGTTGTGTATTCTATCCATCATATTTAGTACTTGATGATACTAGCACACACCTTTGCCTACATTCTTATCAACTGTATGGTCCAATGACATTGATTCTAACACTTGTGGCTAGCTTCGTTTTTGATTAATGAAGTGAAGTTTTGGTGAGTTCTCATTGTGTTCGAGGATGTGATCACCACTTTCTTTTATACTTTTCCTTTGTCATGGACTATTTTATGGGCTGTGGCCCAAGACTTTATGCAAGTTACTTAGATGGTTTGAGACAATGTTGTTAAACTTCCGCTAGTTTTTATAAAAGACTTTATTGTATTGAAAAGTTTTAAATTCCCGCTCATTTCTATTACTTTATGTTATGATATGCTAAGTGGCTTGTATGAGGTTTCTCGGGGTCTTATACTTCTTGTTACATCTAGGAGGTACCCCTGGGTCATGAAAAAATTGGTATTCATAGCACAAGCTTTAGAATGGTTTGAGGATGACTCAAACCACGTCTAGTAGAGTCTTCTTCATAAATGTGAAGTGCACCACATTTATGAATGAGATGCTATTAGATATTTAGTAAATTTCACTTTTTCACTTCTCTAAGTCGTGCCATGGATTTTTAATCTATAAGTCTTTCTCCTAATCTGTGCCCAATGGTTTTCAAGATATGACTACTAGAAGGGCTAATGATAATAGGCCGGAGGAAGGCACTATTGATCAAGAGGTTCCTCCTCAGGTTCCTTCCCAAGATCCTCCTCAAGCTCTGATTGACCCGTTGAATGAGAATGTGACTAATGTGGAGTTTAGGTGGGTGTTCCAAGTGTATGCTCAAGCTTTGATGGCACAAGCCAATAGAGAGGTGGTAGTCCCCGTGAGACCAAATGTGGGTACAATGGCAGAAAGAGTGAGGTATTTTAAAAGAATGAACCCTCCCAAATTTTATGGCTCCAAAGTTGAGGAAGACCCTCAAGAGTTTATCGACGAGATCTATAAGGTACTTGATATTATGGGTGTGACTCCGGTAGAGAAGGCGGAACTAGCTGCTTACCAACTCAAAGGAGTTGCTAAGATTTGGTTTAATCAGTGGAAATAGGCAAGGCTGGTGGAAGCGGGTCTCATAGAATGGGAAAGGTTCAAAAGTGCATTTCTTCACAGATTCTTCCCTTTAGAGATGAGAGAGGCCAAGGTACATGAGTTCATCAACCTTAGGCAACGAAATATGAGTGTAAGGGAATACTCTTTGAGGGTCACTCAACTATCAAAGTATGCTCTTTCCATTGTGGCGGATCGTAGGGAAAAGATGGGTAAGTTTATGTCAGGGGTGTCCGAAATGGTAGTCAAAGAGTGCTGCACAGCTATGATTGTCCATGACATAGATATCTCTCACCTTATGGTGCATGCCCAACAAATTGAGGAAGAAAATCTCAAGGAAAGATCTAGAGAGGCAAAGAGAGCAAGATTAGATGATGGTAACTATTCAAATTCTTGGTCCGGTGGAGGGGGTTGTTCAAGGTTTCGGTAAAATTTCTCTAGGAAAGGTTCATCAAGTGCTTCTCTAAGGACTAATAATGAGATGGTGTCTACCCCAAAACCTCAAGGAGATGGTAATCGACCTTTTATGCCTACTTATGCTAAATGTGGTAGAAATCATGAAGGGAAGTGTCTAGCAGGTTCTAATGCGTGCTTTGGTTCTGGGAAGATGGATAGCAAAATAAGGAATTCTCCTCGGGTTGCTAAGTATGATGGAGATGGTCATCGTAGGGCTCAACCCTACACTTCATCCAGATCGAGTGGTTCAGGATGGAATGCTCCCAAGCTAAACCATTTCTATGCTCTCTAAACTGGAGGTAATTAAGAGAGTTCCTCGGATGTTGTGACTGGTATGTTAAAGGTTTTCCATATAGATGTGTATGCTTTAGTTAATCCGGGTGCAACATTGTCATTTATGACTCCTTATGTAGCTATGAGATTTGACATGCCTCTCGATGTGTTGCTAGCACCTTTTTTTGTCTCTACCCTTGTTGGTGATTCTGTGGTGGCTAAGAGGGTTTATAGGAGATGTCCCATTTCCTTGTCCCATAGAGTTACCTTCGTTGATTTGGTAGAGCTTGACATGATAGATTTAGATGTCCTCTTGGGTATGAATTGGTTGCATTCTTGTTACGCCTCTATTGATTGTTGGACTAGAGTAGTCACATTTCCGTTTCCAAATGAGCCTATCTTGAGTCGAAGGGGGGAAATTCTATTCCTAGAGTTCAATTTGTTTCTTACCTAAAAGCTAGGAAAATGATTTCGAAGGGTTGTGTCTACCATATAGTGAGGGTGAGGGACGTGGAGTCCTAAACTCTTATTCTTGAGTCGGTCCCAGTAGTAAAAGAGTTTTCAGATGTTTTCCCCGTGATTTACACGGTATTTCTTCAAAAAGGGAAATAGACTTTTGGATTGACCTTCTATCTGATACCTAACTTATCTTTATTCCTCTTTATATAATGGCTCTGGTGGAACTTAAGGAGTTGAAGGAACAATTAAAGGACTTATTGGATAAAGGTTTCATCCAACCGAGTATATCTCAATAGGATGCTCCGATGTTGTTTGTTAAGCAGAAAGATGGTTCACTCCATATGTGTATTGATTACCGCCAATTGAACAAAGCAACCATAAAGAACAAGTATCCTCTTTCGAGAATAGATTACTTATTTGATAAACTCCAAGGGCAAGTTATTTCTCTAAAATTGATCTCTTGTCGGGTTATCACCAATTTTGGGTGAAAGAGGAAGATATTTCGAAAATGGCTTTTAGAACCAGATATGATCATTATGAGTTTTTGGTGATGTCCTTTAGTTTGACTAATGCCCCAGCGATGTTTATGGACTTGATGAATAGTGTATTTTGACAATACCTTGATATATTTGTAATTGTGTTCATAGATGATATTTTGATCTATTGGAGAAGTGAGAATAAGCACATTGATCATTTGAGGATTGTATTGCAAATTATGAAGGACCAACAACTCTACGCGAAGTTGAGTAAATGTGAGTTTTGGTTAATGTCCGTAGCTTTCCTTAGCCATAGAGTTTCAAGTAAGGGTATTGAGGTAGAACCAAAGAAGACTGATGCGGTCAAGAGTTGGCCTAGACCTCTATCACCAAAAGATATTAAGAGCTTCTTCGGTTTGGGCAGTTATTATAGAAGGTTTTTTAGGGGTTTTCCTCCATTGCTTCTCCTTTGACAGCTTTGACTCAAAAGAAGGCCAAGTTCCTATGGTCGGAAGCTTGTGAGAAAAGTTTTCAAGAGTTGAAAGATAGACTTTCTTCCGCTCAGGTGTTGACCTTACCCGAAGGTACATATGGATTTTTTGTATATTGTGACTCATCTAAAGTGGGATTGGGATGTGTGCTTATGAAAAATGGTAAGGTGGTTGCTTCAAGGCAACGGATGGTTCATGAGAAGAACTATCCTACCCAGGATCTTGAATTAGCGGCGGTGGTATTTGCCCTAAAGATTTGGAAGCATTATTTGTATGAGGTCCATGTTGATGTATTTACCTACGACAAACGTTCGCAAGATGTGTTTGATTAACGTTTCAAGCACACCTCATCAAATTCTAGGTGCAAACAATTGTTAGTTAGTATAAAACCCAACAAAAGGTTGGGGTCGAACCCACAGGGAGTGGTATATGTTCAAATTCAATTAGGAAGTACAATAGTGGTCTAATTAGCTATAGTTATATAAATTATCGAAAAAGACATGTAAACAAGTCTTAACGGGGTGACGCGAATGTCAGATGGGGGGAGGGGGGGTTGGTTTGCAATTATCAGCTACAACACAATAAAATGCTAAGGATATAACAATATAGAGAGGAATTCTCGGGATTTGATCGATTATAGGCAAATTTCACTATATGGGTAATTGAAACTACTGATAAATAGCCAAATATCATGGTTAGGCTAGGCTATAAGTGAATAGCTTTCTCTCGAACAACTATTTTGAATCAAGTGATTTCATTCTAAGATCAACAAGCTTATCAAATAAGAACAACCCATACCTTAATTCATCTACTCTGTCGAGCTAGATAGGTAGAATCGAGGTTAGGATTTACTTTCTCGAGCTAAACTAATATCACCCCAAAAACTACAATCATCAATTGAAAGCTTTGATTCTTAAACCTCTTTTTCAAGCAAGCCCATAATTTTAAGTTTGAATTGAATTTGCAACTACAATTCTTAGATTAAAACACAAGTATCAATTAAAACCCACTTCAATTGAGCCTTTACATCAGTAACTAACAAAACCCATAAGCTAATTCAACCCATTATCATATGATCACACCCCAAGAATTTGGGGTTATAGCTAAACATCATAAAATGGTAAAAACAATTACCAACTCGATTAGCCATCAGTTGGGTAACAGTCTCAAAGCCTTTACAATCATTTCCAAAGTTTAAATTCAAAGAACCAAGCCAAAATCCTCACAAATTTATAATAAAAATTAAAAAACCTAGACAAAATTGCAACTCCAGAATGGAACTATAATATCTGGGTGACTACTCTCCAGAACTCTTTTTAAAAATCAATTTATAGTTACCCAAAATTTAGCCTAAAATGCTAGTTAATGGATCAAATTGGGCTCGCCGACTGGTTCGGCGATCCGCCCTTTGCTCTCTTCCACGCCATTTTGCATTAGTTCTCAATATCCCAAGTCCGATAACTTTGGGTGATCCATTGTGTTGTCGCGAAATCAATCAACGATTCACCAACCGCCCACTTCTGTCGCCGACATGGTTTCCTCCCATAGGGATGGCACACTGGAACATTAATTGAGCTGAACAGCTACTTAGTGGTTCGCCCAGTGGTCTTGGCGATCACCAGGATCGCTTTTCTCCAGTTCTTTAGCTTGTTTTTCTCCTTTCTTCTTGTTAGTGTCCTCACCTTAATCCTTAGCTTACATACCTGAAAATCAAGACTTTAACATCAATTTATAACATCAATTAGGCATTTGAGGACACTCATACTATCTAAACAAAGCCCTAAATCAGTACAATTCTCAGACTCATCAACACCCCCAACTTAAACTTTTGCTTATCCTCAAGTAAAACTCAAGTTTAGCAGTTCAACAAGGATGCCTACAAACAGGGTTGCATATGACTCAAAATGAATGCACACAACAGGGTTCAAACTACGCATACAATGATCAAATATTGTGCACTCAAAGACTAAGATTATGACTCACCATTATCAAGGATACTCAAGTTAACAATACTTGCCTCAAATGCAAGTTCAAACTCAACAAAGGTATTCAAATGCCCTTACAAAAAAGATGATTCCACATTCACACAAAGTTATTCAACAATCCAAAGTCTCAGAATCACATATAACTCTCACACTCAAAAAGACGAACACATGCATGACTCCACCCATAGACTTGCCCTTATTTTCCAATCAAAATTTGTTTCATCTCACGAAAGATCACAAAGGTCTTTTTAAGGCTCATAATAGGGCTAAGTCTAACAGTATGATAATTTAGGCTTAGTGGATTCTACCTTCATGAAGTTTGGCCTGAAAATCATTCTTTCTCCTTTTCTTTCACAATTAAACATGTTAAAACTCCACCCCATTATTCAACTAGACATGAATTATCGGATACCCCATTTTTTACCATGTTCACACACTCTATTTCACAATTTTTGCTCTTTTTCAATCTTTTTCTTTTTCTTTCTTCTTTCTCTTCTTTCTCTTTTTCTGTACATGGAAGAGTTCAATCTTTTTGAAAACAATCCTTCAAAGGGGGAATTCTTCACACTTCTTTAATTTCCTTCTTTTTCACCACACCCCAACTTAGGCTTTTGGCCTAAGTTGGCTATTCAAACATACCAATACTTCAAGAAGGTTTTAGGTGGTGGGATACATAGGTTAAATTTCACAGGTTTCTTCCAAGAAAAGGGTAGGCTCAAAAGGTGCCTAGCTAGGTTCACACGTCTCACATTGCTGGCCACAAAGAGGTATATTGTCAAACTGGCTCACTCTTCATAATTTTTTCCTAAGATCATTTCAATTGCTCACTTCACTCAATCAATCAGACTAACGGGGCAAGTTCTAGGTGTCATCAAGCAGAGTGGTCAAAACAACGTCACCAAACAAGGCATTGGTACCAATATCAAGCAAGCCTCCACACTTTCTAGCTAGCATTCAATGTTCATTACAAGAGACTCATTTGACAATCGGATAGTAACAACGAGATGCTAAAAGTTCACATATTGCCTATGTAACTTTGTTTGCCTCATCGTAGCCGAACATTCATTTTGTTCAATCAAGAGCACTATTTAAGTCATCAGTATTGACCACAATCGACACTCAAAATTTGTACAAGAACAGCCGCAATCACACACAAAAGGTGGAAAATTTTTAAAAATTTGGTTCAAAACCATTTTCAATTTAAAATAATGGGCCACAAGCTAAGAACTTCTGCAATATCACAACCAAGATATCTATAAAACGATAGGCTTAATATTCACAAAAACACAAAACATGATATTCACAAATAGCCCAAAGGAGGTAGGTATGGAAATACCTCACCCCACCCAACAAAATACGTAGTTGTCCTCAACTGCAACTAAAACAGAAACAGAGTATAAAAAGGGTAACAGAGAGGTAGGGGAAAAGTCATCATACCAGGCAAGGCCTGGGGTGAAGTCTGCATCTCAGCCACTCCATCTGTCGGGGCAATAGTGCCCGATATCTCATCAACCTTGGCTCCACTGGATCCTGCCATGGAAGTATCCCTCAGGTAGGTATTTCTAGCAATTTCGAACACGGTACACTCTAAGTCAGCTAGTTCCTCATAAACTACCTCCTCACTCACATCAAGCTGCTCCTCATCTATCTCAACCTCTGACTCATTAACAGCAACAACAGCCCTAATATCATCTCCAGTGGTAGCCGGAGGGACCTCAGAACATGCTGGAATATATGCACTCGGGTCATCTAGGATCTCCACTATCCCGAATAATAAGGTAAAATTTGTGAACTTCAGATGGTCCACATCGTTCCTCAGCTTAGCAACATCAGCCTTCAAGGCCGTCACCTCCTCATTAGCACCATGTCCTCTCTCCATACCAATGAGTCCAAAATTTGGACTCATTTGGGGCTTTGTATATATAAATTTAGTGTCCTCAAATGCTTAATTTGTGCCATAAACTGATGTTAAGGCCTTGATTTTCAAGTATATGGATTGAGGAACAAAGCAAGGAAACTAACAGGCAAAACGGAACAAGAAAACATAAGAAATGAAGAAAGGCAAGCCTGGTGATCGCCAAGAGCACTTAGCAAATCACCGAGTGGCTAGCTTGACCACCTAAATTTCTAGTGTGCTAGCCCTGAGGGAAGAAACCAAGTCGGCGATAAAAAGGGGTAGTCAGCGTGTCGCCGAGCAGTTCTGCGATGCAAATAGAGATCGCCCAAAGTTATACAACTTGAGGATGCTGAGTGCCAAGATAGAAAGGCGATGGAAGAGATCAATGTGTGATTCCCCGAGTGGTTAGGCGAACCTAACTTACTTCACCAAATGGACCTTTTTGGCTTATATTTGGTGACTATAAATTTGATTTTGAACAATTATTTTATTATGCTAACTTAGACTGAATTAGTTTATAATTTTTCTCTCTTGAGTTTTTCATAGTTTCTTAGTAGACATGAAGGATTTTGGAGATTCAATTTGGAGATTTTTCAAGTAGGTTTTGAATTTTCTGCGAATTGAAGCATAGTAAAGACTAAATTACTCTTACCTAGTTCATGGCTAATCAATTTGGTAATCGTTTTTACTCTTTCATGATGTTTGGCTAAAACCTCGATTCTTTGAGTGTGATCATGTGATTATGGGTTGAATTAGTTTATGGGTATTGTTAGTTACTAGTTTAAATGCTAAATTAAAGTGAGTTTAATCATTAATTGTTGTTCAATTTATGAATTGTAGTTGCAAATGCACTTTTAATTTTGTGTTCTTGGTTTGCTTGAGAGAGAAGTTTTAGAACTAAGATTATTGATTAAGTATTTGTATGTAATTGTTTGACCTGGGTTTAGCTCGAGAGAGTGAATCCTAAACCCAATCCTACCCATCTAGCTTGAGAGAGTGGATGAATTAAGGTGTGGGCTGTTCTGTATTGTTATGCTTGTTGATGTTCGAAAGAAATCACCTGATTCGGGATAGTTGTTTGAGAGAAAGCTATCTCCCTTATAGTCTAGCCTACTCACTGATTTTTAGTTGTTTACTAGTAGTTTGAATTACCCATATATTGAAGTTTTCCTATACTCAGTGTTTGTGACTGCTTTGTAGTTGATAATTGCAAGCCAAAACCCCCCATCTGACATTCGTGTCACCCCTTTTAGTTTGATTCATGTCTTTTTCGATAATTTCTATTCATATGGCTGATTAGACCACGTTTACACTTTCTAAATGAATTTGAACATGTACCGCTCCCTGTTGGATTTGACTCTAACTCAATTGTTGGATTTTATACTGACTAACCATCGTTTGGACCTAGAGTTGAATTAGGTGTGCTTGAAACATTAATCAATACCTCTACTCCCACCATAAAGGAATCAATCGAGGCCCTAAGAGGGGTCAGTGCAACAATTATATCTCTCTTGATCATCCTAGGAACTGCGGACTCTAGTCGGGAGGTGCGCACATTAGTAGAATGGGCTAGGTGCCCCATCTTAAGCAATATGGCATGGGTGATCGAGGGCTTGGAGGTAGAAGTAACAGTAGCAGATCTATGGGGCGGGGGTGCAGCAGCAGAGCTAAAAGTGTTGGGAGGAGCGGAGATAGAAGTACCTAAAGGCCCACTAGCCGGAGTAGACATGACAGCCTCTACATGTAGTAAATCAATATCAACCTCCGGGAATGTGTCCACCGAAGCTGCTCTACTCTTGTCATCCTCATCCCTAGTGCACTCAGCCTCTATAAGCCGGATGTCGGTAGAAGATATTGGTGTAATCTCAACATCCCACTTCTCATCACGTGGAACTCTAGGTCGTCGACATAACTCTGTGATCAATATCAGGAATGGGAGAGATGTATGGCGATGGTTGGCCCTCATGGCGATCTCGTGCTCAATAATCAGACCTAAATTAAGCCGCTTCTTGGCTATGATAGACCCAAGACAGGCCACCTTTGGGTGGCAGAGAATGGACTCATTTAGCAAAGGCATTATCTTGCTGCTGATGAATCCAAACCAGTACCGAGCTGCTATATTATGGTCTTTCTTCTCTATCGGTGCTCCGACCTCAACCCACCTCTAGGTGGTGTCACAAATAAGGGGTGCCAGCCAACCCTTGAGGTCATCCAGAGTCTGGGTCTGGATCATGTTCTAATACTCATGCATAAAGTCGGTGGCACACTCGAATAGCACATTAATATCATCTTAGCTGCATCAAACCTTCTTGCCTCTAACCATCAAAAAATCCACTGGCTTGAAGACACTAGCCTTCTTCTTCCCTTCAGGCACCAAGGCACTATATGCAAAGTATAACTCCCAGACCCAATTAGGAATGTATGGGCCACGAGGCTTGGTGAAGACCTTGAATATATGGAACTGGAGGGTGTCCCACACTGCTGGATGTTTTTCCAGCATACCATCTGTGGACAATCTCTTTTCCTCTAAAATGGTCCTTAATCCCTTGACATTTAACTAGTTGAGTGACCAGGGAGTTGGACCCTGTACTAGTGTTACTGGGACCACTGTCTTTGCTGGAGCTGAAGGAGGAGGAGTCTCAGCTATCGGGATCCTAGACGGATCAGGCCGCCATAGAGCTCTGCTCTGCTTTTCGAGCTTGCTATATTTGATCGTCATGAGGCTCAGAGAATGAAGCCTGAGAATCATAAGACTGTCCCTCACTACCGGAGTTGGACTTCGGTGTCTCATCTATGTGCGCATTGCCCATTCCCTTTCCTCCCTTTGGAGGTACTTTCTTTGCTTTGGCACTAGAAGTAGCTGCTTCCTCATTTATCACAACTTCGCGTGCTCACTTTCGGGGCGGCATGCCACTATTAGTCATATTTTTTTCTATCCATTCCTGTAAACCACTTAGAAAAACGTTAGAAAAAGTTCCAAAAAGACGTAGAAAATGAGTTCTAGAAAGACTCGCTGAACCGTTCGGCGAGTCGCCAAGTTTCTTTGGTGAGCCAGATCAAGCTCACCGAAAATACCAGCATCAATATTTTAAAAATTCAAGAGTGTTTGGCGATGGTCAGGGCCATTAGGAGAATCGCTGACACAAATCGGTGAGCTACTAGCTCGCTCGCTGAAACTTACAGTGAATAATAGGGGTCAGGGCGCAAAAGGGCGATCAAGAAGAACTTTAGGCTAGTCGGCGGGTGAACTCGACAATCTTAGGCTTCTCGCCGAAAGTTACAGAACTTAACTCAAAAACTTATTGAAATTAAGGGCGATCAGTGGGGGACTTGGCAAACCGCCGAACCACTCAGCGAGCCCGACTTGGCTCGCCAAATGGCACTTCGTGTGAGTTTTCAACCCCATCTTTGAAAATCAACCCTCAACCCCCAAAAAAAAATTAAACATATACATTGTCAATTTTAAACAAGACCCATACTACCCATACCCTTGGAGTACTCAGATTTCCCCTGATTTGGCCATTTGACGTCTTTTGAACTTAAGAATGACATAAAATGCTCCATCATTGGGCAAAATATGTCATTTAACACAATTTGAGGTTACTTAGAATTCACCCTACTAGACCAAACACATGTTCACCACAACCCAACAATTTAGACTCTATTTAATCAAGGAAAACACCAGAATCAATCAAAAACTAACAATTAGGCACTAATTTAACTCAATATGGGCAATCCCACAATTAAACGATTAAATCATGTTACCCAAATACAATCAAAAATACAATTTTCATTTTAGTTTAACCAAATATAGAGTTTGGGGATCGGAAAAAACCAACCTGTAAAGCCGAAAACAAGAGTTGTAAAGCTTGGAAGCAAAGTTCCACAATCCCAAGCAAAGATTTCACAAAATACGCGAGTAAAAACAAGAAAATGTGAAAGATCTAAAGTCGGGAGTGAGAGTACGGGAGTTAAAAATGGGAGAATATAAAGGATTTTGAAATTTAAAACCATTTGGCCTTTGAAACCTTTTAGTTCGTGCTTTGTTCGGCAGTATAGGTTGTGCCCGCCAAATCACTGGGCGATACGCCGAGTGGTATTTTACCTCGCTGAGTTTTATATTACTCCTAGAAATTTGGGGGTTCAAATGATGAAAAAAGTCAGCTTCGCTGACCTGTTCGGCGAGTCGCCGATTGAGCATGTATCCCGCTGAGTTTTACAGAGTTTCCGTTCAAGCATGGTGGTTCCAACGGTGGTCCAAGTCGGGGCTCGAGGACCTGTTCAGCGTGTCGCCGACCTGTTCAGCATGTCGCCGACTAGACTTTAACTCGCCAAACTACTCATTTCCCAACACTTTTCACTTTTCAACCTACACAATCAACACTCGTTATTCAAAATCAAAAACTAAAGCATCAAAAACATGGGTTGTATCCCAAGAAGAACCTTAGTTAACATTGTGGCAGGACGAAACTACCAATCCATGGATCATTCTTCGGGTTTGCCAAGGTATCACTTGGTCGGCCCCCTTTTGGCATTGGATTCAAATGAGAAGAAATTTGACCCATTTGGGTCTCCAACTACTTGATTGACACAGAGTGGGAGGTGACCATCTGATTGAGTGTAGAGACGACTTCTTTCATTTCTTTCAATACCTTGTCCGACTCTTTAGCTTTGTTGAGAATCCGTGAGAGCATATCTTCCATATAGACATTTTTCGGTTCCTTGGGCTTTTGATGCTCATGAGGTGGGACATATTTTTCCTTGTCACCTTCTCTTTCCTTCCAAGTGGTGTTACAATCACGCCGTTCTCTGTCACGATCTCTCAATCCCTCATCTCTATTCCAACCCGAGTTTCCACCAAGCCTTGGATCGTTTTGACGATATCCTCCTCATTGATTAGCTAGGAAGTTCACTTCGCTTTTGTGTAGCGCTTTAAAGTGAGCTTCCTCAGGGTTTGATCCACCAACACCCATAACATATACACTCTTCATACCACTACCCATCATATTTTTCGCCAAAATATCAAGCTGGGTCATCATTTTGGCCATGTTTTGATCTCTCTCTTGATCCTTCTCGACTTGGTCTTTTGTCATTCTAAAAGTGAGAGGAGAGACTTGGTCTTGACGATTGTACCACACTCTTTTTAACTTGGTCATTTCATCAAGGAGCTGAGACGCTACATGATAGGGTTGTTGCATTATACCTCTAAGAACAAGTTGATCAGCAACTCCTTTGTTCACTGATTTAAGGTACTTATAAAGTACTTCTGCAATATATGATTTGGTAGTTCGTGAGTCGGACACTGAAGCACAAACTTCTTTAACCTCAGCCACGCCTCATGGATAGATTCACCTTCCAAGCGTCTGAAACCTTGAATGCTATCCCTAAGTGTCATCATCTTTGAAAAGGAAAAGAATCTAAAATAGAACGCTTCAATTCATCCCAAGAGGTGATGGAATCCCTCGGTATTTCAACTAACCATTTGGTGGCTTCACCCATAAAAGAAAATGGAAACAATCTGACACAGACTGATTCTTATGACACATTTTTAAATGAGAATGGTCCACAAGCATCCATAAAGTTCCTAATATGCTCTTAGGGGTCTTCGAGAGCCAATCCTCCATATAGGCCTTTTATTTGGAGGAGCTGTAGCATTTTTTTAGTGACATGGAAGACAAAATAGCCTTCAATTGGAGGTAGACGTTTTGCACCAACTCCACCCAATTGGATTGGGTCATTCACATCGTTAACATTCCCAATATCGTCTTGGTGGCCCACTTGGCTACCATTACTCCCGTTTATGCTCATCTCTTCCTCTGTTCAACACAAGCAACACAAAACAAAAACCAAAGTAAATCGATTCAACTACAACAAAAAAGATCACAATTAAACTTCAATAAAAGAATTTTAAACAACACCACTCCCCGGCAGTAGCGCCGTTCTGATTAATGTTTCAAGCACACCTCATCCAATTCTAGGTGTAAACGATCGTTAATCAATGTGAAGCCAAACAAAAGGTTGAGGTCGAACCCACAGGGAGTGGTACGTGTTCAGATTCAATTAGGAAGTACAAACGTTGTTTTATTAGCTATAGGAATAGAAATTATCAAAAAAGACATGTAAACAAGTCTAAATGGGGTGACACAAATGTAAGATGGGGGGTTTTGGTTTTCAATTATTAGCTACAACACAATCAAATGCTAAGGATATAACAATATAGAGAGGAGTTTACGGGATGTGATCGATTATAGGCAAATTTCACTATATGGGTAATTGAAACTACTAATAAATAGCTAAATATCAGTTGGTAGGGTAGGCTATAAGTGAAATAGCTTACTCTTGAACAACTATTTCAAATCAAGTGATTTCTTTCGAAATCAACAAGCTTATCAAATAATAATAGCCCACACCTTAATTCATCTACTCTCTCGAGCTAGATAGGTAGAATCGAGGTTAAGATTTACTCTCTCGAGCTAAACATATATTACCCCAATAACTACAATCATCAATTGAAAGCTTTGAATCTAAAACCTCTTTTTCAAGCAAGCCCAGAATTCTAAGTTGGAAATTGTATTTGAGATTACAATTCTTAGATTGAAACACTACTATCAATTAAAAGCAACTTCAATTGAGCATTTAAATAAGTAATTAACAATACCCATAAGCTAATTCAACTCATAATCACATGATCGCACCCCAAGAAATTGGGGTATTAGCTAAACATCATATAAAGGTAAAAACAATTACTAACTCGATTAACCATCAGTTGGGTAACAGTCTCAAAGCCTTCACAATGTTTTCGAAAGGTTAAATTCAAAGACCCAAGCAAAAATGCTGGCAAATTTACAATAAGAATTAAAAAATATAGAGTAAACTCTAACTCTAAAATGGGAACTGTAATATCTGGGTGACTACTATCCAAAAATCCTTTTGAAAATAAATTTATAGTTTCCCAAAATTTTGCCTAAAATACCAGTTAATGGATTAAATTGGGATTTCGAGTGGTTCAGTGATCCGCCTTTTGCTCTCTTCCATCGCCATTTTGCATTGGTGCTCAGCATCCCAAGTCTTATAACTTTTTGCGATCCATTGTGTTGTCACGGAATCGATTGGCGATTTGCTGACGGCCCATTTATGTTTCTAACTTGGTTTCTTTCCTAGGGCTCGCATATTAGAACGTTAGGAAAGCTGTTGAGTGGTCTTGGCGATTACCAAGATTGTTTTTCTCCACTTCTTCAGCTTGTTTTGCTCCTTTTTGCTTGTTAGTGTCCTTACCTTGCTCCTTAGCTCACATACTTGAAAATCAAGGCTTTAACATCAATTTATAGCATAAATTAGCCATTGGAGGACATTTATACTATTAAAACAAAGCCCTAAATGAGTCAAAATCTCGTACTCATCAGTGTTTACCAAAAAAAATCTAAATCTCTGCAAAAGAATGTGGATTGAGTTATTAAAATAATATGATATGAGTGTTGTCTATCACCTTGGTAAAGCAAACATGGTGGCGGATGCCCTTAGTCGCTTATCCATGGGTAGTGTTGCACATGTTGATGATGACAGTAAAGAATTGGTTCGAGATGTTCATAGGTTGGCCCAATTGGGAGTTCAACTAGTGGATTTAACCAAGGGTGATAATATGGTCTATAATGGTTCTGAATCGTCCATTATTGCTGATGTTAAAGCAAAACAATGTCTTGATCCAACCTTAGTTGAATTGAAAGGGGAGGTAGTAAAGAACTCCACAGAGGCTTTCTCCCAAGGGGGAGATAGTGTCCTAACGTACCAAGGTCATTTGTGTGTTCCAAATATTGATGACTTGAGGGAACATATCTTATCAAAAGCCCATAGTTCTCGCTATTATATTCACCCGGGAGTGTCACGATCCAGGGTACATTCTAGAAGTAACACGGTGTAATTGACCCCGAAGGGGTCTCATACAAGCCCTTAGTATATTATAACATAAGATAATAGAAAAGTATGGAAATTCAAAAAAAAAACTTTATCCATACAATCGAAGTCTTTTATAAAAACACGTGGGCGTCTTACTACACTTTGTCTCAACCATTTATATTCAAGTTTGAATTAAAACCTTTGGGGCACAGCCCATGCTATAGCCACAAAACATGGAAATAAAAGACATAAAGGAAATAATGGCTTTGTCCTCGAAGCTATGAGGACTCACCTAAATCTTCAACTCATTGCTCCTTAGAAACCTATCCTCAAGAATGGAACTCAATTCTCCAAACCCTACATTTGATTAGAATGTAGGCAAAGTATGTTTTAGTACAAAAGTACTAAATATGACAGCTAGCATAACATCATAAGAACACAATATCACAAGGGTTAGTCAACATAAGACATATTCCAATACTTCATGAAACATCAACTATAACCATAAGAGACAATATCATAATAATAAGTAAAGTCTCCAACATAAGCATCATTTAAGCATTATTTCACCTTTAGTCTTGCATATCATAAGAGAACCATTTCAGATAACCTCAAGGAATACTTGTGGAAGGCATGGACAAGACCCCATAATCCCATCCAAGCTAAGTATCCCTCTTTGGTCATCCAAAAGACACTCCATATCACTAGTCAAGCCTTAGACTCTCATAAGTATCTTCAATTCATACTTGTGCAATGTATGAGTAAGATTCCATAATCCCACTCACACTAAGTACCACCTTAGGCCATCATACTAACCATCTTAAGATCTCATCCCTAGCTTAACTCTCATAACAAAGGGAATCTCTCACCTTTAGTCAATTATAACAAGGAAGGAAACTATATCACAATCCTATCTCAACATATATCACATAAGAGAACACTTTCTTGAATAACGTTAAGTCATACTTGTGCAATGCATGAATAAGACCCCATAATCCTATCCATGCTAAGTACCACTTTTAGGTCCTCATACTCATACTTCTTGGTTGGAAACTAGTTCCTCTCTTTAGTACTTAGAATACTATGACGTACTCCCTTAAGCACATCTTAGTTCATTATTAGGTTGAACCGTATGAGATACTTCTTTAAGCATGTCTAAGTTCATTATTAAGATGGACCCTATGAGATACTTACTTAAGCATGTCAACGTCCATTTTTGCTTTTGAACACTATGAGGTACTTCTTTAAGTAAGTCTTAGTTCATTGGATACAGAGATTGCAACCCTAGAACCACTAGGTGAGGGCTTACACCTCATGAGACCTAACTTTGGGAAAACCCACACTCTACTATGTAAGAGCTCCCCCTTAAACTTTGATAGTCCTCACATCAACTAGGTGTGATTCTCCTTTCAACTTGGAGCCTGGACCCTATTTGGTTTGACACCCCATCTCATTGTCAATATCCATTTGGGGCCAAGGATACACCCCAAGATTTCGCTATTAAGCCTTGCTTAACATTCATTTCTCATGGGAGAATGTACTTGTCAATTCATCCATGTTCAAGTGATTCTATCACTTTATACATTCAAGAATTTATTAAGGTAGGTTAGGTGAGTATAGGCCTTTCACCACAACTCTACCGATTAGACTTATATTCATCACATCAACTTTACTCGCAAAGCCGTAGTGATTCAACATTCATGACTACAAGTCTTACTCTTAAAGCTTTACTACTTACAACCATCATTCATACCTAGATTTCAAGGCATTCTAATCACATTTTTCATTAGTAGGTGATTCTAGTCATAATTCATCATAAAGGTTCAATTTCAACTTTACTAGTCATGATCCATCATATGCTCCTTAATCTAATTCAATTCATGTCTATATGTTCCTAATCTTAATCAATTAGTATTTATATCATCAATTCTGGAAGATCATCTATAAGTCTTCACTTTCACCTTTCATGGCATAAACCCACATAATATCAAATTCATCAATTAAACTAGGGTTAACCATGGACAAAATGTAATATGATCATAATATCATGAATAAATACTAAAACAATCATAAACAAGTACTATCCACTCGATTGGAATCATACTCAATCACTATCCACAATTTAGGAAGAAATCCTAACTAGAATTGAGTTTTGTCTTCACAAATGGGGGAAATCTAGGGGGCTCTATAGATGGAAGAATCCATAGATGAATAATCTAACATACCTTGATTCAAAACTCTCACAAAAGCTTGAAAGAATGGAGGAACTTGACCTAGCTTCCTTCTTTTCTTCTTCTTCTTCTTCTTCACTTCTAGAGAGAGAATTTCTTGAGGGAATTTGGGTTCTTTGGTGAATCTAAAATAATGATTTGGAAATAATCTAATTAAGGGTCTATTAGGTATATATATATGTGGCCTAATTACTAATAAAACGACCCTACTTAACCTCTAACTAATAATGAATTAAACCCTAAGTCCCCAACTTAAACACCCTATGGAGTGGACTGCCCAACCCATGAAACCACGACCACGGAACATAGGTGGGTCTATAGGGCGTACTGCACACTCGTAGGTAGTGGTCTAGACCTTGGTTTTGCAGGCTTGACCCACGACCCTCCCCTATGAGGTATGGGTGGACCCACAGGGTGTGAGTCCCCAACGTGGGTGGGCTATTTTTTTGACAACTTTTAGGGCTGTTTTGGGGTCCTGATCAATAATGTTTCAATGACACTTCATCCAATTATAAGCAGCAACGGTCGTTAATAAGTATATAACCCAACTAAATGAGTTGGGGTGACACGACCCGGCACCCTCTAGTCGTAAAACGGGTAACTCGACCTCGAAGGGGTCTTATACAAGCCTCATAGTATTCTTGAACATAAGAACATAGGAAAATAGAGAAGAATTAAAAAATCTATTTTACAGTCGAAGACATTTTCATTAAAAGCAAGCGGAAGACTTTCAAGACATTTTCTCAAACCATCTAATACTTTGAATACAACATTGGGACTAAGCCCATACAAAAGCTTTAACAATACTAAAGACATAAAAGGAACATAGTAGGTTTTGTCCTCGAAACTATGAGGACTCACCAGGTCTTCATATTTAAGCAACTTAGAAACCTACTCCTTCAAGCATAGAACACCAACATCTCCAAACCCTACACTTATTAAGAAAAGGGGAAGAATGGGGTTAGCACATTAGATGTACGAAGTATGATGACCATGCAAAAATATGCTTAAAAAGGACATTTGATTGAAAGCCATGCTTTTATGCCATTTTTGTAAAGCTTCATGAACATTTATAAAATAGGCATAATATAAGCCACAACCAACATACAAAGTCACATAATTCACATCTAAACAATATCACAACTAACCCTCAAGCTATACCTTGTGCAATGTATGGATAGCGTCCCATACCACTACCCATATTAAGGCACCACCTTAAGGTCACCAAAAGGGAACTTATCATTCATCCTTTCAACCTTTACACAATAAAGCATTTAAGAGACATAAACAATACATGAATCACATCATCACATTAAGACCAACATCTAAGACGACTCTAAGTCATACTTGTGCAATGTGCAACTAGCATCCTATACTACTACTCACACTAAGTACTCCTTTGAAGTCACCATAGACATGGCACATTCATATACAATAAGTCATGACAAGGAAGTATCTCATAATATAATCCAAGTATAGCGTGCATCTTTACATTTATGCATATAAGCATTTAAGTCACATTCTTCATTAGCTTCATTACATTAAGAGCACCTTCATTCATTTTGATAGTAGAAGGAACACACCATGACCTCTCTCAAATGCCTACTTGTGCAATGCATAGATGGCGTCCCATACCACCACCCACACTAAGTAGTACATCCTTAAGAAGCCATTGTTCATTAACATTCTTTGAGGGGATAAGCCTTAACTGACATAGACCATGTGAGCTTGACATGGAATCTCAGTGTCACCCTCACCGGATAAAGGGATTCCTACTTGCCTAAGTTAGGACCATTGTGCTTTAGCTTAAGTGGTTCAACTAGCTAGACCTATGTGGGCACATAGTTTATCTGATAGAGGGATTGCTACTATATACCCCGCCTCAACTCATGGATGAGCATCCATCGTAAGAGATTGCTACTAAGTACCCCGCCTCAACTCACATATGAGCACCTATCTCTAACCATATCCACTTGGTGCTTAGCATTATTTCCCACGGAGTACATTAAATTCATTACATTAGTTAATTATGGCATAAGGGATTGTTACTAGATACCCCGTCTCAACTCCCGGATGAGCATCCATCCCAAGCCCAACACTCACTAAAACGAGATATTGGAATTGTTACTAGATACTCCGCCTCAACTCCCGGATGAGTATCCATCCCATCCCAACATTCATTCATTGGAAAGCTCATCGAGTCAAAGAAGAGAATAGCCTTTCACCTAAGAATCCTCTTATTGTGAGAAAGTACTTTCACAACAAGTCATTAACATTCATTAGAGCACAATTGAGAATAGCCTTTCAATATAGCACCATCATTAATTAATTAATTCATTCATTCATTAATAGAAGAAAAGGATGCCTTAGACTACCAATTCAAGAGATCACATTGAACATTACATTATAAAACCCTTCACATTCCATCATCAACATTCATGAGTGTTAATAGAGAGATAAAATTCAATCCCAACACAATTAGCTTCTAAACTTGATCATCATTCTATCATTGAAATCACATGTAAATCCTTCACATCACATTCACATATACAATATCATGATAACACTTCAATTCTTCAAACTATGCCTTCAAGTCCATGATCACAATGTACAAAGTAAGTAAACACCTCCACCTTTCAAGTGGATCAACAATTCAAGGACAATTATACTTTAACATGCGATTAGGTCACAACTTGCCCTTTCAAGGCCATGATAACAAATCAAAAATTCACGAACAATTTACCATAATTAGGCATAGATGATGATACAATTCAACAATCTAAATCAATCTAGGCATAAATCCATCAACATTCATTCATAATCAACAAACCCACTTCATAAGTCACAATTTAGGAATTGAGATAAATCATGGGTTCATAGAGTATTTCCATCTTAAATCATCAATTAAACATCAAAATAATCATAATTTATCATTTGAAAATGTTTGATTTAAGAACCCATGAGATTGAGTAAAACCTAGGGTTTTTCATGAACTTGAAAACTTTGAAAACTTCTTTCAAATTGACTGTAGGGTTAAATCTAACCCTAGATGAAGGATCACCATACCTTGCTTATGAATCCTTGAAGAAGATTGAAGAAGAAACACCTTGGAATCACCTTGAATCCACAAACCCTAGCTTCAATGGCTCCCTCCTTCTTCTTCTGTAATGGAGGAATTCTAGTGAGAGAAATATTTGAGAGGAGTTGGGTTTTCTTTTAATTCTATTTGGAGTGACTTAATTGAAAGGAATTAAGTCTAAAAGGTTTTGTACTTGCTAGGGAAGGAATAAAATAATGTGGACTCAACTTTGGAAAGGATGTAAGGACCTATAAAGTTTAAACTTAAAAGTTTGCACCAAACCTGTCTAAGCTCACCCTTTGCACCCCTTGGCTCGCCAAGGGCACTAGGCTAATCGCCTAATGGCCCTTGGCTCGCCCATTTTTTTCCAACCTGACAGTGCTTCACTATTTCGAGCATAACTTTTTACTTCGAGATCTGAATTAGGCAAACTCAGTGGCATTGGAAAGAGGCCTCAGAGACCTTTAAAGTTCCCACTTAAAATTTCACCTCCTTCACGAATTAGCTCGCCCATTTTCCCCTCTTGGCTCACCAAGGGCACTAGGAAACTCATCAAGTGCACCCTTGGCTCGCCCAATTTTCCAGTGAGCTCCCAAATTGGGCAGTCCACTAGTCGATCAAGAGGGGTCAAAGGGTGACACGCCAAGCTGGTTGGCGAGCTTGGACTTAGCTCGCCCTTTGGTCCAGCATCTTTGCCAAATGGGGCAGCCACTAGGCGAGCATAAGACCACAAGGGCGACTCGTCTAACCCCTTGGGCGATCAAGTCCTCCCATCGCCAAAGCAGCCCCTCTAAGAACAAGGTTTCATTTACTAAAACTTTCTAGCTTACGCCCTATCTTGCACCCTAGTCTTCTCCCTGTCTCAAGTTATGTCTAAAACATCCTAGACATCAACTTAAAATTACACTAACCCACACAATGAGGCTCTAGTTCATCCTATCATTTTCTAAGTCATTACATTATCCCCCACTTAGGAACATTCGTCCTCGAATGACACTTAAAACACTTAAGGAATACCGACTCGAGACTAGCAGCCCAACAATCATAATAGATCAATATAATACACAAACAATAGGAGGAAACATCAACTCCACATAAAAAGGCTCAATGCAAACAAGAAGGTACGAACTACATCTTCAAACTCATTTTGCACCAAAACTTCAACATTTCTCATTTCATTGGAAGAACTTCCTTCTCCAAATCACATCATGCTCATCACAACATCATTAAGCACATTTAAGAAATTTTCTCATAAAAGCACATTATGTAGCTTCTTCATAAAAACACATTTAGGCATGTTCAACATTTAACCTCATGAAGTATATAGACAACTCTCATCAAATGCACATGAACATAAGGAACATAAAATATGAAAACTCATTTTCTCATTTAATCAAGAATTCAACTAGAACATGCATAATATAAGGAGACTATGGAAATTCATTTTCACACATGACTCCAAAAACATCAAAAGAGCCAAAAAGGAACTCTTTGTCTTAGGCTTGAATAGGCACATAAAGGAAGAGGTAAGGATATCGAAACTCTCAACTACCTTACTACTCAATATACTATCCCCCACTTAGGAGAAAACCCAACTAAGGCTTATCATGAACACAACATAAAAACCTCAATCAAGACATCCACAACTTACAAGAAACCATCGACATACCAGTGCTTTTAAACTAGGAAGATCCTCATTAAGCAACTCTTGCTCACAAACAACCTTACCAACACCACTCAAGGTCTCCCATGAGTCTACAACACCGGGTCTAAACTCCTCAAACTCACTACATCTCTTAAGGTGAGAACATCAATCAAGCCTAACTCATGAACATCAAGGACACTCAAAGATCTTACCATCTAGGCACATTATCCCCCACTTGGGAGAAAGCTTATACTAGCTCTTTCAAACATTACTTCTTTCCATTCTAAGGTCGGAGTAAAACCTCACTAAACCTTCACACTCCTCACACCTAGGCATTTCTAAAACACCACATTTCATCAACTCTTTCAACATACCTCAAAACTCATCATAACCTTCTACCAACAACCCACATAACCATACAGCCCATTCATACTAAAGTCAACATCACAATCTTCCATCTCACATCCATCAAGTCACATAGCCATAGTTGGCATCACAACCAACCTTTCTCCCTCACACTTCCTAACACACTCCTTTCAAGTTGTCACACACTAAAGACCATCGGATAAGGAGCAAGAGAGTGAAATTATAGAGGTAAAATCTATTGCACGTTTTGAAGAATAAAGAAGTGAAACTTTTTTAACACCCAATAGCGTCCTATTCATAATATGGCGTACTTCACATAATGAACAAGACTCTACTAGATGTGGTTTGAGACAACCTAAGACCATTCCAAAATCTTGTGCTCTGATACCATATTTGTCACGACTCGGGAGCACCCCCTAGTCATAATACGGCGTACTCGACCCCGAAGGGTTCTTATACAAGCCTCACAACATTCTTGAATAGAAGAACATAGGAATGTAGAGAAGAATTAAAAACTTTCTTTTATAATCGAAGACATTTTCATTTAAAATAAAGCGAAAGACTTTCTATACTTTTTCTCAAACCATGTAATACTTTGAATACAACATTAGGACTAAGCCCATACAAAAGCTTTAACAAAACTAAAAGCATAAAAGGAACATAGTGGGTTTACTCCTCGAAACTGAGAACTAACCAAGTCTTCATCTTCAAGCACCTTAGAAACCTACTCTTTCAAGCATAGAACACCAACATCTCCAAACCCTACACTTTGTAAGAAAAGAGGAAGAATGGGGTTAGCACATTAGATGTACTAAGTATGATGACCGTGCAAAAACATGCTTAAAAAGGACATTTGATTGACAGCCATGCTTTTATGCCATATTTGTTAAGCTTGATGAACATTTATAAAAGAGGCATAATATAAGTTACAACTAGCATACAAAGCCACAAAATTCGCATTTGAACAAGATCACATGTAAACCATTACCTTTACCTTGATCCTATACCTCAAGTAACCCTCAAGCTATACCTTGTGCAATGTATGGATAACGTCTCATACCACCACCCACACTAAGGCACCACCTTAAGGTCATCAAAAGGGAACTTACCATTCATCCTTTCCACCTTTACACAATAAAGCATTTAAGAGACATAAACATTACATGAATCACATAAGCACATTAAGACCAACATTTAAGACGAATCTAAGTCATACTTGTGCAATGTGCAAGTAGCATCCTATACTACTACTCACACTAACTACTCCTTTGAATTCACCATAGACAAGGCACATTCATATACAATAAGTCATGACAATGAAGTAACTCATAATACAATCCAAGTATAGCATGCATCTTTACATTTAATCATCTAAGCATTAATGTCACATTCTTCATTAGCTTCATTACATTAAGAGCACCTTCATTCAATTTGACCTTAGAAGGAACACACCATGACCTCTCTCAAATGCCTACTTGTGGAATGCATAGATGGCGTCCCATACCACCACCCACACTAAGTAGTACATCCTTAAGAAGCCATAGTTCATTAACATTCTTTGTGCGGGTAAATCTTAACCGACATAGACCATGTGGGATTGACATGGAATCCCGGTGTCGCCCTCACCGGATAAAGGGATTCCTACTTGCCTAAGGTAGGGCCATTGTTTTTTAGCTTAAGTGGATCCACTAGCTAGACTTATGTGGGTACATAGTTTTTGGGATAGAGGGATTGCTACTAGATAGCCCGCCTCACCTAATGGATGGGCATCCATCCCAATAGATTGCTACTATGTACCCCACCTCAACTCACGGATAAACACCCATCTCTATCCATATCCACTCAGTGCTTAGCATTATTCCCCATGGAGTACATTACATTCATTACATTATTTTTTTATTGGATAAGGGATTGCTACTAGATACCCCACCTCAACTCCCGGATGAGCATCCATCCCAAACCCACACTCACTAAAACGAGATATAGGGATTGTTACTAGATACTCCACCTAAACTCCCATATGAGCATCCATCCCATCCCAACATTCATTCACTAGAAATCTCATAGATTCAAAGATGAGAATAGCCTTTCACCTAACAACCCCCTTATTGTGAGAAAGTACTTTCACAACAAGCCATTAACATTCATTAAAGTACAATTGAGAATAGCCTTTCAATATAGCACCATCATTAATTAATTAATTAATTCATTCATTCATTAATACAAGAAAATGATGCCTTAGACTACCAATTCAAGAGATCCCATTCAACATTATATTATAGAACCTCATCATTCTATCATTGAAATCACATGTAAATCCTTCAAATCACATTCACATATACAATATCATGATATCACTTCAATTCTTCAAACTATGCCTTCTAGGCCATGATCACAATATAAAAAGTAAGTAAACACCTCCACCTTTCAAGTGGATCAACAATTCAAGCACAATTCTACTTTAACATGAGATTAAGTCACAACTTGCCCTTTCAAGGCCATGATCACAAATCCTCAATTCACCAAAAATTCACAATAATTATTCATAGATGATGATACAATTCAACAATCTAAATCAATACAGGCATAAATCCATCAACATTCATTCATAATCAACAAACCCACTTTATAAGTCACAATTTAGGAATTGAGAGAAATCATGGGTTCATAGAGTATTTTGATCTTAAATAATCAATTAAACATCAATATAATCATAATTTATCATTTCAAAACATTTGACGCAAGAACCCATGAGATTGAGTAAAACCTAGTGTTTTTCATAAACTTGAAAACTTTGGAATCTTCTTTGAAATTGACTCTAGGGTTAAATATAACCCTAGATTAAGGATCAACATACCTTGCTTATTAATCCTTGAAGAAAATTGAGGAAGAAAAATCTTGGAATCACCTTGAATCCACAAACCCTAGCTTCAATGGCTCCCTTCTTCTTCTTCTTCTTCTCTAATGGAGGAATTCTAGTGAGAGAAATATTTGAGAGGAGATGGGTTTTCTTTTAATTCTATTTGGAGTGACTTAATTGAAAGGAATTAAGTCTTAAAAGGTTATATACTTTTTAGGGAAGGAATAAAATAATGTGGACTCAACTTTGGAAAGGAACTAAGGACCCACAAAGTTTAAAGTTAAAAGTTTGCACCAAACCCGTCTAAGCTCGCCCTTTGCACCCCTTGGCTCGCCAAGGGCACTAGGGGACTCGCCCAATGGTTCTTGGCTTGCCCATTTTCTTCTAGGCTGACAATACTTCACTATTTTGGGCATAACGTTTTACTCTGAGATTGGAATTGGCCAAACTCGGTGGCGTTGGAAAGAGGACTCAAAGACCTTTAAAGTTCCCACTTAAAATTTCACCTCCTTCACGATTTACCTCTCCCATTTGCCCCTCTAGGCTCGCCAAGGGCACTAGGCGACCCACCAAGTGCACCCTTGGTTCACCTAATTTTCTAGTGAGCTCCCAAAATTGGGTAGTCCACTAGGCGATCAAGAGGGTCAAAGGGCGACATGCCAAGATGGTTGGCCAGCTTGGACTTAGCTCACCCTTTGGTCCAGCATCTTGGCCAAATGAGGTAGCCAATAGGCGAGCATAAGAGCACAAGGGCGACTCACCCAACCCTTTGGGCGATCAAGTCCTCCCATCGCCAAAACAGCCCCTCTAAGAACAATACTCAAACTTTGTAGCTTAGGCCCTAGCTTGCACCCTAGGCTTCTCCCTTGCTCACGTTAGGTCTAAAACAACCTAGACATCAACTTAAGGTTACACTAACCCACACAATGAGGCTCTAGTTCATCTTATCATTTTTTGAGTCGTTATATGGGGTTGAATGCCAGAGGGAGCGGTACATGTTTGAGAGTCAATTGGAAAGTATGCATGTGTTCAAATCAGTCATAGGAATATAAGTTATCGAATAAAAACATCATGCAACTCAGGGGTTGACACGAATGTCAAATGGGGGGTTTTAGTTTTGATTATCAACTACAAATAGCATAAATCAATACGAAGTAACAATAATGAGACGGGTTCTTGGTATGTGATTCGATTATAGGCTAATATAGACAAATGGGTAATTGCAACTATTCGAAAATAGCTAGATATTAGTGAGTAACCTAGGCTATAGAGGGGATAAACTTTCTCTCGAATAATTTACCCCGAATCAAGTTGATTTCTCTTCAACATCAACAAGCAAGCAAAATAAGAACATCCCACACCTTATGCCATTCACTCTCTCGAGCTGAATGTGTGGAATTGGGTTTAGGATTCACTCTCTCGAGCTGAACCTATATTAACCAATACCCATTGACCATCAATTAGTAAGTTTAGTTTTAAAGCTTCTCTCTTGAACAAGACAAAAACAGAAGGGTAGAACTGGATTTGCAACTACAATTCTTAAATTAAACCACAATTAATGATTGAACTCACTTCTAAAGAGCATTTAAACTAACAATTAGCAATACCCATGAACTAAATCAACCCATAATCACATAATCACATTCCAAGAATTGGGGTTTTAGCTAGACATTATAAAAAGATAAAAATTGTTACCAAATTGAGTTTCCATCAACTGGGTAAGATTGATTTCGTCTTTACAATGTTCCAAATTGAAGAATCTCAAAAATCCACTTCCAATTTCTCAAAAGTGAAAAACATCAATTCTTCAAAACTTAGGAAAAATTAGAGAAAACTTATCTCAATTTGAGAATATCAGTTATAATTCAGATATTATGATATTG
The DNA here is from genome assembly GCA_035578085.1 of Solanum pinnatisectum. Taxonomy (NCBI): domain Eukaryota; kingdom Viridiplantae; phylum Streptophyta; class Magnoliopsida; order Solanales; family Solanaceae; genus Solanum; species Solanum pinnatisectum. Next base: position 12,120,169 of record CM069081.1, on the reverse strand, counting down.
GATATGTTACATACTTGATATTAGATAGTAAACTAAACATTCAAAAATGTATTTATAGTCACCAAGAATATGCTGCGAAGAGCCACTTGGTGAAGTAAGTTGGGCTAGCCGAACCACTCGGTGAGCCACCTTTTGGTCACTTTCATCGCCTTTCTGCCTTGGCATTCAACATCCTCATGTTATGTAACTTTGGGCAGTCCAGCACTGTATCATGGAACTACTCAGCGATTTGCCGACTACTCCTTTCCATCGCCAGCTTGATTACTTCCCTCAAGGCTTCGCACACTGGAACTTTAAGTGGTCAAATGGCCATTCGGCGACTCACCAAGTGGACTTGGCGATCTTCAGGCTTGCAGTTCTTCATTCTTTCAGCTCGCTTTGTTCCTTTTTGCAAATTATTGTCCTTGCTTTGTTCCTTAATCCATATACCTTGAAATCAAGGGTTTTGCATCACTTATTGGCACAAGATAAGCATTTGAGGACACTAAATCTATATAAATAAAGCGATAAATGAGTCCAAATCTAGGACTCATCAACACCACCAACTTAAACTTTTGCTTGTCCTCAAGTAAGACTCAAGTTCAGCAGTTCATAAAGGATTTCTCAACAGTGCTACACAAGACTCAATCAGGAATGCACACGACAAGACTCAACTTACTCATGCAAGGATCAATTATGCACTATAAGATTCAAGTTGTAACTCACCATCATCAAAGATTCTTAAGTTCACAATACTTGCTTCAAATGTAAGTTCAAGCTCAACAAATGTACTCAAACGCCCTCACAAAAAGAATGATTCCATATTTACAGACAATTGTTCAACAAATTATAGTTACAGAATCACATTCAACTCTTATACTCACAAAGATGAATGCATGCATGACTTCACCCATAGGTTTGCCCTTATTTTCCAATCAACATTCACTTCAACTCACTCAAGATCAAAAAGGTCTTTTCAAGTCTTGTAACGGGGCAAAGTGAAAAGGTATGGTCATTTAGGCTCAGTGGCTGCTATCCTCATAAAATGTGGTATGAACATCACTTTCTTTCCTTTCCGTCAACATTTTCACTTGTTCTCAAAATCTCACTCCATCATTCAGTTCCAATGGAATACCGGACACCTCACTTCTTTTGCAACTTTCACAACTTTTTCATTCTTTTTCTTTTTCATTCCAGTTTTCTTATTTTTTTGGATGGAGAGGTTCCATATTTTTCAAAACCATGGATCGAGGGGGAATTCTTCACACTTCTTGATTTACCTTCTCTTTTCACCACACCCCTAACTTAGGCTTTTGGCCTAAGTTGGTTATTCAAACAAACCACATTTCATGAGGATTATGGGTGAATGGATAATGACAGGTTGCAAATTTCATCAAGTTTCTTCCAAGAAAAGGATAAAGTTCTAAAAGGGTTTCAAGCAAAGTTCACACACTCACAAGGTTGGCCACAAAAAAGGTATGTCAAATTGTTTCACTCTTAAGATCATTTCAAGAGCTTGCATCACTTAATCAACCGGACCAACGGGGCTAATTCTAGGTGTCATCACGCAAGGTTCACTATAAGCTCATCACACAAGGAATTGACACTAATATCAAAGAAGACTCCATAATTTCGCTAGTGTGCAATGTTAATCACAAGAGACTCATTCGATAATCAGCTAGTCACAACGAGATGCAGAAAGTCCACATATTGTCTATGCAACTTTATTTGGCCCCATCGTAGCTGCGAATTCATTTTTGTGTAATTAAGAGCACTATTCAAGTCATCAGTATTGATCACAACCGACACTCAAATTTGCACAAGAATAACCACAATCAAACACAATAAGAGGTGGCAAAATTTCAAAAGGGTCAAAAACTATTTGCATTTAAAATAAGGGGCCACAAGCTCAAACATCCATAAAATAGTATCAAAACACAATTTACAGCACACAAAAAAGACCCAATATATAAACAAAAATGATAATCACAAGAGATAGGTATGGAAATACCTCACCCCACCACAGATAAAAGCAGTTGTCCTCAAATGCAACAAAACGCTAAAAATTCAATAAAAACGACAGAGAGGGAGGTAAAGAAAGGTCTTGTCTACACAGTCGCTCCATCTGTCGGGGCATCAGTGCCCACTAAGACATCAACACTACTGGCTCCACTAGGGCTTGACATGGATGTCTCATCAATGATGTTTGAATCACCGTCTATACAATTGTCTCCTCTAGGTCTGGCACGTCTCCATAGATGGTCCTCTGGCACCTCGATCTACTACTCATCGGTCTTTACCTCTAACTCATCGATTGCCACATCATTCATCTATATAACTCCAGTGGTGGCCAAAGAAATCTCATAAGTAGCCGGGGTATCCATGTCATCCGCTTCCTTTAATACTGAAGTAAAGTTAGTGAACTTCAAGTAGTCCCACATCCTTCCTCAGATCTGTGACTTCGACTTTCAAAGCTGTCACCTTAGAAGTAACCCCTTGTCAACTCTCATAATTCTCTACTATCGCTGTAAAAGTGACAATAGTTGCTTGGAGGGGTGTCAATGTAGCTGGGATGACTCTCTCAATCAACCATACTACCTCAGCCTCTAAGTGGATAGCCCGTACATTAGCAGAATGGGCCAAATGCCCCATCTTCAGGATCATGGCCTGAGTGAACTTGGTGGGATAGGAAGTAGTAGAAGCATTAGGAGTATGAGAGGAAGTGGAAGTATTTGAAGGCCCAGAGGCTGGAATAGGCAAAGATGCCTCTGCAGGTATAGAATCAACATCCACCAGAGCTTCTCTCCTCTTGCCTGCTTCCTCCCGAGTGTACTTAGCCACTATATGTTGGATGTCAGTGGAAGATGTAAGAGTAACCTTGATATCCCTCTTCTCATCACGAGGAACTCCAGCACGCCAACACACTGTGTTATCGAGACCGAGAATGGAAGGGACGTCTGGCTCTGCTTGGCCCTCATAGCCATATGTTTCTCTATGATGAGTCCGAAGTTCATGATCCTCCGAGATATGATTGACCCAAGGCAGAATGCCTTAGGATCATGGAGGATGGACTCATTATAGGATGGCATGATGGAGCTGTTAATGAATCCATACCAATATCGCGCAGCTACGTTCACCTCCTTCTTCTCAATCGGAGCTCCTTTCTCAATCCACCTTGAGGTGGTTTCAGAGATGAGGGGGCCAAGCCAGCCCTTGAGATCATCCAAGGGTGTCGTAGTTGTAGCCAAATTTGGGTAGTCAAAGGCTGGCCCTCTATCCAATACATCGTTGATATGATCGCGGTTGCATCTCACTATTATCCCCCGTACCATGACGGACTCTACCGATCTGAAAGTGTTGGCCTTCTTCTTACCCTTGGGCACCAAGTCACTGTATGCTTCGTAGACCTCCCAGAGTAATGTAGGAATATAGGGGCCTCGGGGCCTGCTAAACTGATCGAATCGGTGAAATCGAGAGTGTCCCTCATAGTGGAATATCTACCCACTAAGCCCTCTGTGGATAACAGCTTCTCCTCATGAATTGTCCTCAACCCGTCGGCCTTTAATCAATTGAGTAGCTAGAGAGGAGGACCCTGTACTGGTGGCGTTGGAACCATTGTATCAACTGTAGGAGGGGTAGCCTATGGAACTCTGGATGATTCTTGGCAAGACCTAGCACGAATTTTAGCTCGCTGGAGTTGTGCTTCAGAACCTCAGATACAAGCTTCTTTCCCTTACCTTTTCCTTCCTTTTAGAAGGGGTAGATGCCCCTCATTAATGACTATGCCCTATGGTCTTTTGCGGGGCGGCATGTCTAAGTTGGTTCTAGCCATATATGCAAAACATACCAAAAAAAATTAGAATGATTCAAGGAAAAATGCAGATATCATATTGTAGACAGATTTGCCGAATTGATCGACGAGTCGCCAAATTACTTTGGTAAGCTAAATCGGGCTCGCGAAAGGATTGGCCAAAAAAAATTCTAGAAAATGGCTTGTCGGCTATGGGAAAGGCCTTTTGGTGAATCACCGTTATCATTTGGCGAGTACATATTAGCTCGCGGAGTATCACAATGTATTTTAGGGGTTGGGGACGCAGAAAGGGCAATCAAAAAAGACTTTCGGTGAGTCACAAAGTGCACTCAACGAGCTCAGGCTTCTCGTCGAAAGTTACAGAACAAAGTTCAACAAAACCTATGAAATTAAAGGCGATCAAGGGGATTTTGGCGAACCGCTGAGTTATCCGGTGAGCTTGACTCATCTTGCCAAATTGCCCAACGTGACTACTTTCTACCCCAACTTCCAAAATCAACCCCGTAGCCCCCGAAAACAAAACCAAACCAAACACTTGTTAAATTAATCCTACACCCACTAGACCCATGCCAGCGGGGTACTCAGATTTCCCTTGATTTTGCCAAAATTGGCCATTTGACTACTTTAGCCCTTAAGAATGACGTCAAACGCTCCATCATTGGGCAAAGCACGTCATTTGGCACAATTTGGGTTACTCGGACTTCACCCAACAAGACTTAACAACAATTAAGCACAACCCAACAAATTTCGATTAATTTTAAAGCATGCATTTCAAGAAATTAATACTTAGGCAATTTAGGCTCGCAATCGAAATTAAAACAGACAGGCAAGCACACATACACAAATTCAGAGAGGCCCAGCACACATCAAAAAGAATTAATCAATTGCAAATGAGTTTAACCGCTAATTACGAGTTTGGGGTTCGAAAAATCAACCTTTAATGTTGAATATAAGAACTTGTAAAAGCTAGGTGGAAAAGTATCCAACTCCAAACACCAAATCAACGACTAGAAAGCGATAAAAATGCAAAATATGGGGAATATAGATTATGTTTGTGTGATTGTATGAAGTTAAAAAGTGATGGAATATGAAAGAGGTTGAAATTTTAAACCTTTGGACTTTTAAAAAAACGTCCAGTTCTCACCCTTTCGGCGACATTAATTCTCTTTGCCGAACCACTTAGTGACAAGCCTAGTGGTTATTTACCTCACCAACTTTTACAAGACCTCCAATTAATGTGGGGTCCAAACGGTGAACAAAGTCGGGTTCACCGACCTGTTCAGCGATTCGCCGACTAATCCATGGGCCCGCCGAGTTTTGGCAAACTCAATCTTCTAATTTCTTGAGTCCAACAGCGGTGCAAGTCGGGCTCGCCGACTTGACATTTTGCTTGTCAACCTGCACTTTTTAAACACATTCTACACTTCAACCTACACAATCAACACACGATTATTTCAAAAACAAAACGAAAGCAAATAAAAACTTGGGTTACCTCCCAGGAAGCGACTTAGTTAACATTGTGGCATGACGCAAGTCCTCACTCAAATCTCATTCTTGGGGTTTGCCATAGTGTCACTAGGCAACCCCCCTTGTTGTCTCGAGTTTAGATGAGAAGAAATTTGACCTATTTAGGTCTCCAACTATTTAATAGAGACCGTATGAGAGGTAACCATCTGGCTAAGGGTCGATGCATTTTCCTTCATTTATTTCAAATTTTTATTGGACCCTTCAACCTTGTGGAGAATACGAGAGAGCATATCCTCAAAACCGCCACCCTCAGAATCATTAGGCTTGTGACGCGCATGGGGAGGAATGTACCTATCCTTCTCCCCATCTCTTTCCATCAAAGTGGGGTTATGATCCCTCCATTCTCTATCACAATCTCCCCAACCCTCATCTCTGTTCCAACCTTGGTTACCACCCTGCCTTGGGTAGTTTTGATTTAACGCATCAAGGACACTTCATCTAATTCTAAGTGTCAATGATCACTAGTCAGTATAAAACCCAACTAAGTGAGTTGGGGTGGAATCCCACAGGGAGCGGTACGTGTTTGATAATAAATTAGGAAGTACGAAGATGGTCAAATTAGTCATAGGAATAGAAATTATCGAATAAAAACATCATTCAAATTAGAGGGTGAGACGAATGTCAAATAAATGGGGTTTTGTTTTTAATTATCAACTAAAAACAGTGGCAACAATACAAAATACAATAATGAGGCGAGGTCTTAGGATGTGATTCGATTATAGGCTAATATAGACAAATGGGTAATTGCAACTATTAGAAAATAGCTAGATATTAGTGAGAAAGCTAGGCTATAGAGGAGATAAACTTCTCTTGAACAATTTACTCCGAATCAAGTTGATTTCTCTCGAACATCAACAAGCAAGAAAAATAATAACTACCCACACCTTAGTCCATTCACTCTCTCGAGCTGAATGTGTGGAATTGGGTTTAGGATTCACTCTCTCGAGCCGAACCCATGTCAACCCAATACCCACTGAAAATCAATCAATAAGCTTAGTTTTAAAACCTCTCTCCCGAGCAAGCCAAAAACACAAGGGTAGAACTACATTTGCAACTACAATTCTTACATTAAACCACAATTACTGATTGCACTCACTTCTAAACAATATTTAAACTAACAATTAGCAATACCCATAAACTAAATAAGCCCATAATCACACCCCAAGAATTGCGGTTTTAGCTAGACATCATAAAAAGATAAAAATCGTACCAAATTGAGTTTCCATTTACTCGGTAAGATTGATTTTATCCTTACAATATTCCAATTCGAAGAATCTCAAAGGCCCACTTTGTGTTTCTCAAAAGTGGAAAAACTTCAATTCTCTAAATCTTAGGAAAAACTATAGAAAACTTGTCTCAATACTCAGAGTAATAATTACAATTCGATATATTGAAAATTTGATACTAAACTAAATGCTCAAAAATATATTTATAGTCACCAAATATATGTTACGAAGGGCCACTCGGTGCAGTAAGTCGGGCTTGCCGAACCACTCGGCGATCCGCCTTTTGGTCCATTCCATCGGCCCTTTACCTTGGCTTTCATCATCCTCAAGGTCTGTAACTTTGGGCGATTCAACACTGCATCGCGGAACTATTCGGTGATCCACCGACTGCTCCTTTCTCTCACCAACTTAGTTTTTTCCTTTAGGACTTGGCACACTGGAACATTAGGCTGTCAAGCAGCCATTCGGTGACTCGCCAAGTGGACTTTGTGATCACTAGGCTTGTTTTTCTTCATTCTTTCCACTTGCTTTGTTCCTTTTTGAAAATTAGTTTCCTTGCTTTGTTCCTCAATCCATATATCGAGAAATCAAGGGTTTTACATCAGTTATTTGCACAAAATAAGTATTTGAGAACACTAAATCTATACAAATAAAGCCCTAAATGAGTTCGAATCTCGAACTCATCAAGTTTGCATGTAACCACCTCCTTGGTTGGTTAGGAAGTTCACCTCTTCGTTATACAACACTTCAAATTTGGCCTCATCGGGGTTTACACACCAATATCCACAACATTTACACTTTTAGCACCAGCTCCAATAACATTCTTGGCCAAAATGTCCAGCTAAGTCATCATTTTTGCCATGTTTTGGTCCCTCTTTCAATATATTATTTGGTCAATTTAAAAGTGAGGGGAGACCTGATCTTCACGGGTGTACCATGCTCGGTTAATTTTTGTCATTCCATCCAAGAGTTGGGTTGCTATGATGTAAGGTTGTTGCATCAAACCTCCTGGAGAAAGTTGGTCAGCTACTCCTTTGTTCACCGAATCAAGGCTTCGGTAAAAGTATTGCAGCAAAATGTTGTCGGGTCAACCATGAGTTGGGCATTGTAGCGCCAACTTCTTAAATCTTAGCCAAGTCTCATAGATTGGCTCACCCTCCAAACTCTTGAAGCTCTGGATGCTATCCCTAAGCATCACCATCTTCGAAGGAGGAAAAAATCACACTTGAAATGTGGTGATAAGCTTTTCCCACGAAGTGATGGAGTCTCTTGGCAGTTCAGCCAACCACTTACATACTTCTTCGATTAAAGAAATTGGTAAAAACCTTAATTGGATCGACTCTTGGGATAAGGTCTTGAAGGAGAAGGGCCGGCAAACATCAATAACGATCATTATATGCTCATGGGGATCCTCATGAGCCAACCAACCAAACAACCCTCTTAATTCCAAAAGTTGCAACATCGTGCTTGTAATGTGGAACACAGCATTCCCCTTCAGCCGGAGGCAAGCAAATGGTACAAACTCCACCCACAAGATTAGGGTCATTAACATTCGGCTCATTGACATCATTGAGATTTCTGATGTCATCTTGGTGGCTCATTTGGCTACCATTGCTTCCGTTGACACTCATTTCCTTTGTTTTAAGACATCAACACACAAACCAAAACTAAAAGAAGTATATTCAACTATGATTAAAAAGAACAAAATTCAACTTCACCAAGAAAATCTCAAACAACACCACTCCCCGGCAGCGGCGCCATTTTGATCAATAATGTTTCAAAGACACTTCATCCATTTCTAAGCATCAACGGTCGTTAATCAGTATATAACCCAACTAAATGAGTTGGGGTCGAATCCCACCGTCAGCGGTACATGTTTGAGAGTCAATTGAAAAGTATGAACGTGTTCAAATCAGTAATAGGAATAAAAGTTATCGAATAAAAACATTATGCAAATAAGGGGTTGACACGAATATCTAATGGGGGATTTTGGTTTTGATTATCAACTACAAATAATAGAAATCAATACGATGTAACCATAATAAGACGGGTTCTTGGGATGTGATTCGATTATAGGCTAATATAGACAAATGGGTACTTCCAACTATTAGAAAATAAGTAGATATTAGTAAGTAAGCTAGGCTTAGAGTGGATAAACTTTCGCTCGAACAATTTACCCCGAATCAAGTTAATTTCTCTAGAACATCAACCAGTAAGCAAAATAAGAACAGCCTACACCTTAGTCCATTCACTCTCTCGAGCTGAATGTGTGGGATTGGGTTTAGGATTCACTCTCTCGAGCTAAACCCATATCAACCTAATACCCGCTGACCATCAATTAATAAGTTTAGTTTTTAAACTTCTCTCTCGAGCAAGCAAAAAACACAAGGGTATAACTGCATTCGAAACTACAATTCTTAAATTAAACCACAATTAATGATTGAACTCACTTCTAAATAGAATTTAAACTAACAATTAGCAATACCCATAAACTGAATCAGCCCATAATCATATAATCACACCCCAACAATTGGGGTTTTGGATAGACATTATAAAAAGATAAAAATTGTTACCAAATTGAGTTTCCATCAACTGGGTAAGATTGATTTCGTCTTTACAATGTTCGAAATTGAAGAATCTCAAAGACCCACTTCCCATTTCTCAAAATTGAATCTTTCGTCAAAGCTGAGGAAAAACTAGAGAAAACATGTCTCAGTCTCAGAATATCAGCTACAGTTCAGATATTATGATATTAGTTATGTTAGATACTGGATATTAGATAGTAAACTAATGTTGAAAAATGTATTTATAGTAGCTAAAAATATTCTGTGAAGAGCCACTTTGTGAAGTATGTAGGGCTCGCCGAACAACTCGACGAGCCGCCCTTTGGTCACTTTCATCACCTTTCTAGCTAGGCATTCATTATCCTCAAGTTCTGTAACTTCGAGCAATCCAACACTGCATCGCAAAACTACTTGGTGATTCGCCGACTACTCCTTTCCATCGCCAACTTTATTTCTTCGCTCAGGGCTTGGTACATTGGATCTTTAAGTGGTCAAATGTCCATTCAGCGATTCGCCGAGTGGACTTGGCGATCTTCAGGCTTGTGTTTCTTCATTATTTCTACTCGCTTTGTTCCTTTTTGCAAATTAGTGTCCTTGCTTTGTTCCTCAATCGATATACCTAGAAATCATTGGTTTTACAACAGTTATTGGCATAAAGTAAGCATTTGAGGACACTAAATCTATATAAATAAAGCCCTAAATGAGTCCAAATCTAGGACTCATCAGGTCCTCCTCAAGGACCACTTTGGTTGATCCTTGGGGAGTCTTACCTTGACGTTTAACCCCTAAACCCCTCATTATATGTATGGGTAGTCATTTTACGATTCTAACCCTCACATCAAACTCTAGAATTATCACATAAGGCTCTAGTTACACCAACTTGTTTTCGGAATGTAACAATGTCTTCACCTTGGGATCAGTCGTCCTCAAATGAAGAATCTAAACACTTCTTAAAACAAACGACTCCAGACTAGTAGCCCATCATGCATGCAACTCATCTTAATGCACAAGAACAAAGTAGGAGAACTTCTATTCCAATCTAATCATACTCAATGCAACACAAGGGAGTAGAAACTACATCTAACAACCAAAAATGCATAAAATTCTGTATCTACTCATATTTAAGGAGGAACAATCATCTCCTAGCTAAAAAATGCTCAACATACACTCATGGAGCCTAAATGCAATTTACTCTCAAAAAGCATTTATTCAATGATGAATCATTTAATTCCAAACTAATGCATGCTCATTAAATCATCTCATGAAGTTATATAGGCAACAATATTCAACGTACTACAACATGAGGTAAAACAATGCATATATATCATTTTTATCAAGACGTAAGATTTTTCATGAACATGAATATAAGGAAATTATGGCAACACATAAACACACAATAACCTTACTAGATAGGAGAACCATCTCCCCCTTTGGAGTAAGCCTACACAAACAGCATTCATACTCAATACAACTTCAAAGTCTAACATATCAAGTCATAAAAGACCAAATAGTACCGGGACACAATAAAGCATGAAAAACATACCGGAAGCCACATTAGGAGGTCACTCTTGATCATTCTTAGCCTAGAGGACATAAAACCTATTCTTCTTTTGAGTACTCTCATCCAGACCACTAGAGGAACCTTGCTTATCCTCCATTCCCTTTGCCTTAAGAACCAGGCAATCATTTTGTGCCCTCTCTTTCCACACCCATAGCAACCATCCATGTTGGCTAGGCACTTACCATAATGACTCCTTCCACACTAGTGCAATTAGTATTAGGTAATGGAGACCCACTACCTTTTTCTTGGTCAAACCTAGGGGTGTTGGAAGAATCTTGATTGAAATACCTCTATTTAGACTTAAGTCTACCTTGCCTATCAGACTTAGCTTTAGAAAAGTTCCCCTCATTGGTCCTAGCCCTATTCTTTCGCTTGAATTTTTGCTCCTCAGTTTGTTCGGCATGGACCATAATACTTGAACTATTCATACTTGGGATAAGAATTGTCGAACGACATTTATTGACTACTAAGTCGGATGCTCCCATCACAAATTTATTCATTCTAGCCGTCGATTCTGCCACTATAATTGGAGCATACTTGGATAGTTGGGTGAAATTAAGAGCATACTCTTTCACAGTCATACCTCCTTGAAGAAGGTTAATGAATTCTTGCATCTTTCGTTCCCTCAACTCTAGGGGAAAGAACCTATCAAGGAATGCTTCTTTGAAACCATCTTACTCTATTGGGACTTCTTCTACTGGCCTATTCTCTTTCCATTGTTCATACTATTTGTGCTATATCCCTCAATTGATAAGCGGCTAGCTCCACTTTCTCTACCGAAGTCAATCCCATAATAACAAGCAACTTATACACCTCATCTATAAAACCTTAAGGATCGTCCTCCATCTTGGAGCCATAAAACTATGAAGGGTTCATCCTCAAAACTCTCTCACTCTTAAAGCCGCAGAATTCACATTAGGGTTCACCAGAGCTATCATCCCTCTATTGACTTGAGTTGTCACGGTTTGAGCCAACAATTGCCTAGTAGACCTAAACTCTGCATGAGTCACATTCCCTCCTATAGGGTTAATTGGAGCTTGAGAACGAGCTTGGTGAGTAACCTCTTGATCCATATTGCCTTTCTCTTCTCTCCTAGCATTTTCCTTTGTATTAGGCATACCCTGAAAATCAACAAGCACAGATCAGAAGAAGGACCTACTAGAGCCAAAATCTATGGCACAACTTAGAGAATGAAGAACTGAGATTTCCTAAACATCCAATAGCCTTCTATTCATAAATGTGGTGCGCTTCAGATTTATGAACAAGACTCTAGTAGACGTGGTTTGAGACAATACTAGAGCCATTCTAAACCTTGTGCTCTGATTACCAAGTTTGTCATGACCCAGGGGTATACCCTAGAAGTGACATGACGTACTTGACCCCGAAGGGGTCTCATACTAGCCCATAGTACATCATAACATAAGATAACAGAAAAATACAAATTTTTTTAAAAAAACCTTTATCCATACAATTGAAGTTTTTTATAAAAGCAAGTGGAAGTCTTACTACACTTTGTCTCAACCATCTAAACTCAACTTTGAATTAAAACCTTTGGGGCACAACCCATACAATAGTCTCAAAACATGGAAATAAAGACATAAGGGAAATAGTGGCATTATACTCGAAGCTTTGAGGACTCACCCAAATCTTCAACTCCTTTCTCCTTAGAAACCTATCCTCAAGAATGGAACTCAAATCTCAAAACCCTACATTTAATTAGACTCTAGGCAAAGTATGCGTTAGTACAAAAGTACTAAATATGATAGCTAGCATAACATCATAAGTGCTCAATATCATAAGTGTTAGTCAACATAAGGCATAATACAATACTTCATGAAACATCAACTATAACCATAAGAGATAATATCATAATCATAAGTAAAGTCTCCAACATAAGCATCATTTAAGCATTATTTCACCTTTAGTCTTGCATATCATAAGAGAACCATTTCAAGTAACCTGAAGGCATACTTGTGCAAGGCATGGACAAGACCCCATAATCCCATCCAAGCTAAGTATCCCTCTTTGGTCATCCTAAAGATAGTCCATATCACTAGTCATGCCTTAGACTCTTATAAGTACCTTCAAGTCATACTTGTGCAATGTATGAGTAAGATCCCATAATCTCACTCACACAAAGTACCACCTTAGGCCATCATACTAGCCATCATAAGATCTCATCCCTAGCTTAACTCTCATAACCAAGGGAATCTCTCACCTTTTGTCAATTATAACAAGGAAGGCAACTATATCACAATCCTATCTCAACATACATCACATAAGAGAACACTTTCTTGAATAACCTTAAGTCATACTAGTGCAATGCATGAATAAGACCCCATAATCCTATATATGCTAAGTACCACTTTTAGGTCCTGATACTCATACTTCTTCGTTGGAAACTAGTTCCTCTCTTTAGTACTTAAAACACTATGAGGTACTCCCTTAAGCACATCTTAGTTCATCATTAGGTGGAACCCTATGAGATACTTCTTTAACAATGTCTAAGTTCATTATTAAGATGGACCCTATGAGATACTTACTTAAGCATGTCTAAGTCCATTTATGCTTTTGAACACTATGAAGTACTTCTTTAAGTAAGTCTTAGTTCATTGGATATGGAGAGTGCAACCCTAGAACCAGTAGGTGAAGGCTTACACATCATGAGACGTAACTTTGGGAAAAACCACACTCTACTATGTAAGAGCTCCCCCTTTAATTTTGGATAGTCCTCACATCAACTAGGTGTGGTTCTCCTTTCAACTTGGAGCCCGGACCCTATCTGGTGTGACACTCCATCTCATTGTCAATATCCACTTAGGGCCAAGCATACCTCCCAAGATTTCACTATTAAGCCTTTTTTAACATTCATGTCTTATGGGAGATGTCCCTGACAATTCATCCATGTTCAAGTGATTCTATCACTTTATACATTCAAACATTTATAATGTAGGTTAGGTGACTATAGGCCTTTCACCATAACTCTACCTATTATACTTCTATTCATCACATTAACTTTACTCTCAAAGCCCTAGTGATTCAACATTCATGACTAAAAGCCATACTCTCAAAGCTTTACTTCTTACAATTTTCAATCATACCAAGATTTCAAGGCATTCTAATAACATTCTTTATTAGTAGGTGATTCTAGCTATAATTCATCATAAAGATTCAACTTCAACTTTACTAGTTATGATCCATCATATGCACCTTAATATAATTCAATTCATGTCTATATGTTCCTATTCTTGAGCACTTACTATTCATATCGCATTTCTAGAACATCATCTCTTAGTCTTCACTTTCAACTTTCATGGCATAAACCCACATAATATCAAATTCATCAATTAGATGAGGGTTAACCATGAAAAACATGTAATTTCATCATAATATCATGAATCAATACTAAAACAATCATAAACAACTACTATCCACTCAATTGGAAGAATACTCAATCACTACCCATAATGTAGGAAGAAACCCTAACTAGAATTGGGTTTTGTCTTCCCAATTGGGGGGAATCTAGGGGGCTCTATGGATGGAAGAATCCATAGATTAATAATTCAACATGCCTTGATTCAAAGACCTCACAAAAGCTTGAAACAATGGAGGAACTTGGCATTGCTTCCTTCTTTTCTTCGTCTTCTTCTTCACTTCTATAGAAATAATTTCATGAGGGAATTTGGGTTCTTTGGTGAATCTAAAATAATTATTTGGAAATCATCTCATTAAGGGTCTATTAGGTATATATATGTGGCCTAATTACTAATAAGCCGACCCTACTTAACCCCTAACTAATAAAGAATTAAATCGTAAGTCCCCAACTTAAGCTGCATATGAAGTGGACTGCCCAACCCATGAGACCACAACCCACAGACCGTGGGTGGGTCTATGGGGCATGCTGCACACTCATAGGTGGTGGTGTGCAACTAGGTTTTGCAGGCTCAATCCACGACCCTCCCCCATGAGGTGTGGGTGGACCCACGGGGCGTGCGTCCCTAACATGGGTGGGCTATTTTTTTGACAACTCTTAGGGTTGTTTTGGGGTCCTCCTCAATTACCCCTTTGGTTGGGAGTTGTACCTTGACGTTTTACCCCTAAACCCCTCATTCTAATATGGGAAGTCATTTTACGATTCTAATCCTCACATCAAACTCTACAATCCTCACGTAAGGCTCTAGTTTTACCTACTAGTTTTTGGATTGTTACAGGGAGCCCCCAAGATGTACCGTGATTTATGGGAGATCTATTGGTGGAATGGGATTAAGAAGGATATTGTAGGATTTGTGGCTAAGAGTCCTAATTCCCAACAAGTGAAGGTTGAGCATTATAAACCAAGAGGTTTATCCCAAGATATTAGCATTCCTACCTGGAAGTGGGTAGATTTTAATATGGACTTCATAGTGGGATTGCCTCTTACTTGGCATAAATATGATTCGATTTGGGTTATAGTAGACCGAATGACGAAGTAGACCTATTTTATTCCTATCGAGGTTTCCTATAAGCGAAATATTATGTTAAGCTATACTTGAGAGAGATGGAACGGTTGCACGGACCCTTGTCCATAATCTCTGATAGAGGCACTCAGTTTACTTCACAGTTTTAGAAGTCTTTCAAAAAGGGTCTCAGCACTAAACTTAATCTTAGCATGGCTTTTCACCCCCAAACCGATGGGCAAGCGGAAAGAACAATCTAAACATTGGAAGACATGTTGAGGGCTTGCGTGATTGATTTCAAGGGAAATTGGGATGACCATTTTCCTTTGATAGAATTTGCCTATAATAATAGATAGCATTCTAGTATTGGTATGGCTCCTTTTGTGTCTCTTTATGGTACGAGGTGTAGATCTCCTATATGATGGTTTGAGGTGGGTGAGGTTGCTTTGATAGGACCTGAGTTAGTTCATAAGGCTATTGAGAAGGTTTGACTGATTAGAGAGAGGTTGAGAACGGACCAAAGTAGACAAAAGTCTTATGCCGATGTTATAAGGAGAGACCTTCCACTTTATCTGGATGATTGGGTTTACTTAAAAATCTCACCCATGCAGGGTGTAATGAGGTTTGGAAAGAAAGAGAAACTTAGTCCCCATTTTTTAGGCCCATATCAAATTATGAGGCATGTTGGTAAGGTTGCATATAAGCTTGAATTGCCAAATGAGTTAGCATTGATGCATCTGGTTTTCCATGTCTCTATGTTAAAAAAGAGTGTTGGAGATCCGACATCCATAATTCCCCTAGAAAGGTTAGAAGTTAAAGAGAATCGTTTGATGAAGAAGTTTCTATTGAGATCCTAGACCGACAAGTTAAGAGATTGAGGAACGAAGAGGTTGCCTCCGTGAAGGTGTTATAGAGAAATCACCTAGGTGAGGGTGCTACTTCGGTGGCCGAGGCCGATATGATGTACCAATATCCTCATCTTTTTCCTCCTATTCAAGCTTGAGGTAGTGAATTCCTCTTGATTTGTTTATGTTTAAGCCATGTAAGTTTTATGTGTTTCCATGATTTTCTTAAATTTGTGTGTTCATGAAAAAGCTTTAGTTGTGAAAGAAAAATGGCTTTTGTGAACTATTTTCCTCATGTTGTTGAGTATTGAGTATAAGTTGCTTATAGAATTCATGAGATGAGTTGTAGAACATGCCTTGACTTGGAGTCAAGATCCCCTCCTTGAAATTGTGCTTTTTGAGATTGAATTGCATATGAGCTCCATGAGATTGTATAGAGCATTATTTTTAGTTGGAGATAATAGTTCCTCATAGAACATGAGAAATGTTAAGATTTCATGCATATTGGCTTGTTAGATTTAGTTCCTACTTTGTTAAGGTGCATTGACTATGTTTTTCTTGGAGATGAGGTTCCTCGTCGATTGTGTGCATTTAGATGAGTGATTCAACGTTTCAAGCACACGAATCCAATTCTAGGTGTAATTGATCGTAAACTAGTATAAAACCCAACTAAATGAGTTGGCGTGAATCCTACAGGGAGCAGTACGTGTCTTATATTCAATTAGGAGTATAAATGCGGTCAAATTATCCATAGGAGTAGAAATTATCGATTAAAGACATAATGAAGTAAAAGAGTGACACGAATGTCAAATGGGGGATTTTAGTGTTGATTATCAACTAAAAGCAATCACAAACACTAAGAGTTAACAATAATGAGACAGATTCTTGGGATGTGATTGATTATAGGGAAATATAGACATAGGTAATTGCAACTATTAGTAAATAGCTACATATTAGTGACTAGGCTAGACTATAAGGGAGTTAATTTTCTCTCAAACAATTACCCCGAATCAGGTGACTTCTTCGAGCATCAACAAGCATGAAAATTAAGAGCAGCCCACACCTTAATACATTCACTCTCTTGAGCTAAATGTGTGGGATTGGGTTTAGGCTTTACTCTCACGATCTAAACCCAGATAAACCCAATACCACAAACCATTAATCAAAAACCTTAGTTCAAAAACCTCTCTCTCGAGCAAGCCAAGAACACAAACATAGAACTGCATTTGCAACTACAATTCTTAAATTAAACCACAATTAATGATTAAAATCACTTTTAAATAGCATTTAGGGTGTGTTTGGTATGAAGGAAAACATTTCCAATTTTCTCATGTTTGGTTGGGTTAAATGTTTTGGAAAATATTTTTCAAAATCAACTCACTTTCCTCAAATGTAAGGAAAATGACTTTCCTTCAAAAACATAAGGAAAACATTTTCCAAAACTCCCTTCCCTCAATCTACAATTTTTTTGTTGAAAAAATCAATTTATTTTGTCCCTACCCTCAAACCAGCCCCCCCCCCCAACCACACACACCCCCCCACCACAAAAAAAAAGCACGTTTTTAAAAAATGTTTTTAACTTCAATTTTTTTACGCCCTCACCCCTAACCCCAGTACCACAACCAACCCCCCCCCCCCCAAAAAAAAAAAATTTAAAAGTTGTTTTTTTAAAAGATATTTCTAATTTCAACTTTTTATTTTTTTTACCCCACCCCCTACCCTCGCCCCCCCCCCCCATCAGCCCCCCACCCCTTTAAAAAAATAAAATTAAGTTAGTTTTTTTTAAAAAAATTCTACTTCAAATTTTTTTTCACCCCTACCCTCAACCCTCCCCCCGCCAGCCCCCCACCCAACCCCTTAAAAAAAATTTAAGTTTGTTTTTAAAATATATTTTTAACTTCAAAAATTTATTTTTTCACCCCGATCCTCGGCCCCCACCCCGCGGGCAGCCCCCATCCCCCCAAAAAAATTGAGTTTGCTTTTAGAAAATATTTTCAACTTCATGATTTCATTTTTTCACCCCTACCCTCGCCACCTCACCCCCTACCAGCCCCCCCCCCCCCACCCCCCAAAAAAATACTTTTAACTTCAAATTTCATTTTTTCACCGCTACCCTCACCAGCCCACCCACCCACCTACCAGCCCACCCACCCCCCAAAAATATATTTAAGTTTGTATTTAAAAAATATTTTTAACTTCATATTTTTATTTTTTCACCCTTACCCTCGACCTCCATCCCCCCCCCCCCCGGCAGCAACCCCGACCCCTACCACAAAAAAAATTAAATTTTTAAAAAATATTTCAATTTTAAAAATTATTTTCTACTCTAGTAAAAATAAAAGATATTTTTCAAAAACGTTTTTCATTCATAAATCAAATCTTTTTCATAAAATATTTTCTACTCACCAACCAAACATGAGAAAATAAGTAAAAAATCTACTTGTTTTCTAGGAAAACATTTTTCATGGAAAACTTTTTCCTTCATACCAAACATGCCCTTAAACTAACAATTAGCAATACCCATTAGCTAAATAAGCCCATAATCACATGATCACACCCCAAGAATTAGGGTTCTAGCTAAACATTATAAAAATGTAAAAATAGATACCAAATTGATTATCCATCAACTGGGTAAGAGTGATTTCGTCCTTACAATGCTCTAATTTGATGAATCTCAAAGACACTTCTAAATTCTCAAAAGTGAATTTCTTCAATCCATCAAAGCTAAGGAAAACTCTAGAGAAAACTATAAAATTATCCAAAGACTCAAAAAGATTGTTCAAAAGATATTAAACTAAATGTTCAAAAACGTATTTATAGTCGCCAAAAATGTTCTATGAATAGGCATTTGGTTAAGTAAGTTCAGCTCGCCGAGTCACTGGGCGAGCCGCCCTTTGATCTCTTCTATATTCTTTTTGCCTTTTCATTTAGCGTCATTGTGTTCTGTAAGTTTGGGCGATCTATCATTGCATCGCGGAACTACTCGGTGATGCGCCAACTGCTCTTCTAGTCATCGATTTAGTTTCTTCCCTTAGGGCTAGCATGCTGGAAATTTAGGCGGTGGAACCTGCCATTCTGTGAATCCCCGAACTCTCTTAGCGATCACAAGCTTACCTTTCTTCAATTAATGAGTTTATTTTGTTCTTGTTTTCATGTTATTGTCCTTGCTTTGTTCCTCAATCCATGTACCTGAAAATTAAGGATTTTTCATTAGTTTATAGCACAAATCAAGCATTTGAGGACACTAAATCTATATAAACAAAGCCCCAAATAAGTCCAAATCTCAGACACATCAACACCCCAACTTAAACTTTTGCTTTTCCTCAAGTAAAACTCAAGTTCAGCAATCCAAAAAGGATATCTCAAATAGTGCTACAAAAGGCTCAACATGAATGTACACAACAAGACTCAATTACTCATGCAATCATCAATAGTGCACTCAAAGATTCAAATTGTGACTAACCATTACCAAATATGCTCAAGTTCACAATACTCGCTTCAAATGCAAGCTCAAGCTCAACAAAGGTACTCAAATTCCCTCACAACAAAAATGATTCCCTATTCACACAAAGTTTTTCAACAATTTAAAGTTCCAAAATCACATATGACTCTCTCACTCACAAAGATGAGCACATGCATGACTTCACCCATAGGTTTGCCCTTATTTTCCAATCAACATTTGTTTCAGCTCAATCAAGATCACAAAGGTCTTTTCAAGGCTAGTAATGGGGCTGAGTGTAAAAGTATGGTTATTTAGGCTAAGTGGCTGCTACCCTCATGACATCTGTTCTGAACATCACTTTCTTCCTTTTCTTCAACATTTGAATCGTGCTCATTATTCAACTTCTAATGGATTACCCGACACCCCATTTCTTTTGCAATTTTCACGACTTTATTTCACAACTTTTTCATTCTTTTTATTTCGCTTTCTTCTTTTCTTTTTCTTTTTTTTTTTTACATGGAGGACTTCCATCTTTTTCAAGACCATGGATCAAAGGGGAATTTTTCACACTTCTTGATGTACCTTATCTTTTCACCACACCTCCAACTTAGGCATCTGGCCTAAGTTGGCTATTCAAACAAAACACACTTAATGAGAGTTATGGATGCATAGATAAAGAGGAGTCACAATTGTTCAAATTTCTTCCAAAGAAAGGATAAGGCTCAAATGGGTTCAAGCAAGGTTCACACATCTCACAAGGTTGACCACAAAAAGAGGTATATTGTAAAATTATTTCACTCATCAAAACATTTCCTAAGATAATTTCAAGAGCTTGGATCACTTAGTCAATCGGACCAACAGGGAAAATTCTAGGTGTCACCACACAGTGTTCAGGGTAAGCTCATCACACAAGGAATTGGCACCAATATCAAACGAGACTCATTCGAGCTAGTATTCAATGTTCATCACATGAGACTGCATTCGATAACCGGCTAGTCACAACAAGATGAAAAAAGTCAGCATATTGTCTATGCAACTTCATTTGGCCTCATCGTAGCCGCACATTCATTTCACTCGATTAAGAGCACTATTTAAGTCATCGGTATTGATCAGAACCGATATTGAAATTTGCACAAGAACAACCACAATCACACACAAAAGAGGTGGCATAAAATTTTTCAAAAATTGGTAAAAAAAAACTATTTTCATTCAAAATGAGCCACAAGATCAAATATCCACAAGAGAGAATCAAACATAGTTTAAAACAAAAACCCAATATACATATGCACAAAATATAATCACAAGAGGTAGGTATGGAAATACCTCACCCCACCCATAAAAGAAAAGCAGTTGTCCTTAAATGCAACTAAAATAACCAAAAGTCAATAAAAACAACAGAGAGGGAGGTAAAGAATAATCTTGTCTACTCAGTCGCTTCGTCTGTCAAGGCATCAATTCCCGGTGTCACACTATGATCTTAGGCATCAGTGCCCGAGGTAACAACAACATTTGCTCCACTAGAGCTTGTCGTGGACATTTTTGTCAGCAATGTTTGGATGACTGACTGCACTATCATCTCCTGTAAATTAGGAAAGTCCTTATATATGGTCGCCTTCTGAGCCTCAAGCTGCTCCTCATCCATCTCCACCTCTAACTCGGCACCAGCCACATCATCCATAGGCTCATCTTTAGTGGTAGCCGGAGACACAGCAGAACTGGTCGGGACACCCTGAGCCTCAGCTGAATCAAACAGTAAAGTGAAGTTTGTGGTCTTCAGATAGTCCACATCTTTCCTCAAATGAGAAACCTCAGCTTTCAAAGCCGTCACCTCGAAAGTAACCCCTTAGCCTCTGTCACATATCTCTACTCTTGTCGTGAGAACATCAATCAGCCTTCAAAGGGGTGTTAATGTAGCTAAAATATCTCGTTCAATCATCCACGGCACCCTGGCCTCTAGCCTGGAAGCCCGCACATCGACAGAATAGGCTAGGTGCCTTATTTTGAGGAGCATGGCCTGAGTGATCCTAGTATGCTGGGAAGCAGCAGTAGAACCTCGAGCCTAGGAAGGAGTGGTAGTGGATGTACCTGAAGGATCGGAGGCCGGAGTAGGCAAAGGTGCCTCTATAGGTATGGACTCAACATCAACCTCCGGGGATGTATCCACTGGAGTTGCTCTCCTTCTATCCGCCTCATCCCGCATTTACTCGGCCTCTATATCCCGAATATTGGTAGAGGATATGGGTGTGACCTCAATGTCCCTCTTCTCATCATAAAGAACTCCAGCCCACCGACATAACTCTGTGATCAGCACTGGGAAATGAAGGGAAGTTTGGTGCTGTCATTGCCATCTACTACTCTATGATCATCCCCAAGTTTAGCCTCTCTTTGCCTATGATGGACCCGAGATAAGCTATCTTTGGGTGGCAGAGGATGGACTCATTCTATGAATGCATGATGGAGCCGTTAATGAACCCGAACCAATACCGAGAGATGATGTTCAAGTCAATCTTCTCAATCGGAGCTCCTGCCTCAATCCACCTCAGGGTGGTGTCAGAAATGAAGGGAGCTAGCCAGTCCTTTAGGTAATCTAGGGTCTGTGATGTAGTCATGCCCTCATAGTCATGCTTGAATTATGTAGCTCTATCAAGTGCAGCATTGATATCATCGTTGTTGCATCCCACTATTCTCTCCCATACCACTATAGATGCCACTGGTCTGAAGGTGTTGGCCTTCATCTTTCCCCAAAGCACGAAATCACCATATGGGGTGTAGAACTCTCTAACCCACGTAGGGATGTATGGGCCTTGGGGCCTAGTGAACATGCCAAATCTGTTGAACCGAAGAGTGTAAGTACATGTCCACCACCCCATTTGTGGACAATCGCTTTTCCTCTAGAATTGTCCTTAATCCTTTGGCTTTTAATCTATTGAGTTGCCAGGGAGGAGGACTCTCAACTGGTGGTGTAGGAACTACTATCTGTGATAGAGCTGGTAGGGTTTTAGCAGTAGGAGGGGTAGAATCAGGGATCCTAGATGGATCTTGATGAACTCGGGCACGGATCTCAGCTCATCGGTTTTGTAGTGGCTAGTCATCCTCAGGCTCAAAGAATGAGGCCTTAGAATGGAAAAAATCCCCATAACTGCCAGAGTTGTGTTCCGGTCTCTTTGCTACGGGTGCTTATCCCTTACCCTTGCCTCCCTTCGAAGGTGTTTTCTTTCCCTTTTTAGAAGGAGCATATGCTTCTTCATTAATTACGATGCCTCGTGCTCATTTGTGGAGCGGCATTCCACTCTCGTCCCAGTTGGTCATAGCCATATCTACAAAACACATTGGAAAAAGTTAGAAATAATTCAAGAAAAATCTCAAAGAGTACTTGCAGAAAGATTCGCCGAACCAATCGGCGAGTTGCCGAGTCACTTTGGCGAGTTAGATGGGGCTTGCCGAAAGGAATGGCCTGAAATTTTTTTTAGAAAATGGCAGGTGATGAGTCCACAAATTGGACTTATTTACGGCTTTATTTTAATAGAAATAGTGTCCTTAAATGCTTATTTAGTATAAATATCTGATGAAAACACTTAAGTTTCAGGTATTTGAAGTTTTAATGGAAACATGGACACTTAGGCGCAAAAATAAACAAAAAGGCTGAAAAGAACGAAGAAGCTGAAGCCTGAGCTTCGCCAAGCATGCTTGGCGATTCGGTGAAGGGACGCACTCCGCCATTTGTTCTAGTACGCGAAGCCATGATGGAGAAGGATAAAAAAGGCGATGAAACGACCAGTCGACATTTCGTCGATCAATTCCGCATAGCAAAAATATACCTCTCAAAGATCCTGAATGCACAGATACTGAAGGCAAAGCAAAAATGGCAATAAACTAGAAGAAGGGCGAATCGCCAAGTCATTCAGCATTCGCGACTAACCTCACCGAGCGATCCGCCATCACTATTTTCTAAAGTATATAAATACTAAACTCTTTATTAATTTTAGGGGTGGAACACAAGAGGAGAGTAAAAAAAACATTATTGTACTTTTTACTTTACCTTTCATATTTTCTATGACGTTTGGAGAGGGTTTTTGGAAGACTTGAAGAAGAAAGGAGTTCATCTTCCCCAAATTGGAAGCGGGTCTTCTCTATTCTTATTTCTTTACTTAAATACTTGATTTCAACATTATTTTAGGTATAATTTCTTATTTCTTGATGTGTGGCTAAAAACCCCAATTCTTGGGGTGTGATTTAGCAAATATGTGTTGAGATTATTGTTGGGTTTTGCTTGCTGATAGGTTAGATGTATTTTAATGGTGATTTCACCTAGCAGTTGTGGTTTAATTTAATGGGTTTGTAGTTGCAAATACAAAACCACCCATGTGTTTTCGGCTTGCTCAAGAGAGAGGTTGCGAAACCAAGACCTCTAGACTGATGGCCTAAGGAGTGGGTCAACTTGAGGTTCAACCTGAGAGGGTGAGCCCTAGTCCCATATCCTAACACTTAGCTCAAGAGAGTGAGTGGGGTAAGGAGTAGGCTGGCCTTCATGCAGCAAATGGGTGTTCGAGAGGTACCTATTTGAAACGGGGTAAGTTGCTCGACACGGAACTTATTTCCATTTAAATCTTAGCCTAGTCACTATTATCTTGCAAATTTCCTATTGAAAGCATGTACCCAATGATTTATACCAACATATATTGTGGTCGCATCCCAAGAATCTCTCCCTACACTTAACTTCCTTTATATTTTACTGTTATTTTTATTTAAATTTTGTGACAAAACCTCCATCGATATTTGACACGTCTAGTGTCACCCCCTTTAATTTGCTATGCATTCACTAGTGAAAATCTTTAGCTACGATTAGCTTTAACACATTTGTGCTTAACCACTAATCTTCACTCCCACTCCCTTGGGACTCGACCCCAACCCTTGGTTGGATTATTATACTATTACACAATCATAGACACTTGCATCAGAAGTTGTGTCATTGATTACGCAAACATTAGCAGGTCGGCGATGTGCAGGGCCCTTCGATATATCACCAACACCACTCGGCAAGCTCAAACTAGCCCGCTGAATTTCACAGCAAGTTTTTAGGGGTTAGTGGCGCAAAAAGGGCGATCAAGGGACCTTTTGGCCTGTTCAGGCTCCCCACCGAAAGTTACAGACTCTAACTCAGCCAAATTATGAAATTAAAAATGATTAAGGGGGACGTTGGTGAACTGTCGAATGGTTTAGCGAGCTCGACTCAGCTCGCCAAGCTGACCCATGTGCAAAATTTGAACTATGATTCCCAAATTAAAGCCCACAGCCCCCCAAAATCAAAATCAAACTTGGGACTCGACCCCAACCCTTTGTTGGGTTATTATACTATTGTATGATCGTACACACTTGCATCAAAAGTTGTGTTGTTGATTACGCAAACATCAAAATGGCGCCGCTGCCGGGGAGTAGTGTTACGTGAAAGTTTTTGGTTTAACTCAAATTCTGCTTTCAATAATGGTAGATTACTAACCTTATTTTTATTTTTGTTTTTCTTTAAATTTATTGGTATATGTAGGTTCCATGAGCA
Source organism: Solanum pinnatisectum (assembly GCA_035578085.1). NCBI lineage: Eukaryota > Viridiplantae > Streptophyta > Magnoliopsida > Solanales > Solanaceae > Solanum > Solanum pinnatisectum. The sequence continues at coordinate 12,095,224 of CM069081.1, read as the reverse complement.
TGGCTGAGGGAAATGGTGGCAACTCGGCTGAGATGAAGCTGGAAATCGAGAGAGAGTTCACATTACCTGCACTGATAACTCAGCTGCATAAGTTGGCCACCAAAACAACAGAGGTGGAAAACCAGTGCAAGAGTCAAGGGAAGTACATACCATCTCACGAGAGAAAGCAGTCTAGAGATAGGGAGTACAATCGTGTCTAGGACACACTTCAAATTATTCTCCAAAAGATCACCGAACAAGATCGAATGTTGGAAGAGATGAAGGAGAGTATTGAAGTGTTGAATCAAATGGTTGGATCTTACTCTAGATCGATCCAGTTGATCAGGACACTCCTAAATTATGTGGTGCCTCCTCTTCACTTAAATGAACTATTGGGGTTACCTAGTAAAACTAGGACCAACCCAACCGATGGGGAGTGACTAAGGACTCGCGTCGTGCCACGATGTTAAATAAGGTGCTTCTTGGAAGGCAACCAAAGGTTTTAATTTCTTAAATTTGCTTATATAAATAATAGTGTGTTAGTGGTGCAGGTTTGAATGAGGAAAGTGGTGAAAAATACAAATTTGTGAGATATTGGTCAGTCGGCGAAACACCGAACAGGTCGGTGTGCCCGACCTAACCTGCAGTTTGGCTCAACTCAAGTTTAAATTAGAGCCTGTAAAACTCAGCGACCTTGAAAAGTAATTCAGCGCATCACCGACTAGGTCGGCGATCTCGACTTAGACCGCCATCTTGATCCTAGGAAATTGACAAATCTTTAACAATCGGCGGGACACGGGACCACTCAACGACTCATCGAGTGGATCAGCAATTGCAACTAATGTCACTGAATGAGCATGAATTGGACGGGTTATAATGGCCAAAAGATTCAAAACTTCAACTTCGTCACTTTCCCTCGTTCACAAATCTCCTAAACTCGCACTAACGTAGTATCTTCTTTAATTTAGCATTACTCTATCATTTTAGTTGGGGACTTGTGCTCAGAATTGGAATAATTTGCCGCCTAGCTTTTCAAATCGAATTTAATCAGCATTGAAGGTTGGTTTCCTTTTTCCACTTTTACATTTAAAAGTTTTGTACTCATTTGCAATGATTGTCTCTTAATGATGTGTGCTCGGCCTCTCTGATAGGATTAGAATGATTACATGCCTATTTTAATTTAAAAATATTGCATGTATTGTCTGATTGTTGAATGCTCGTAATCTTTGTACTTTTTGATAAGTTGGATCATGATTGCATGTTGTTTGATTGATTGGGTAAAATTTGAGTAGTCCATGTTTGTGCTAAATGTTCAAAATTTTCTCAATGATAAAGAGGGTGACACCGCTCTTAAGAGCAAATATCATCAAATGGCCAAATGCGGCAAGTTCGGGTGTAATCTAAGTATTTCGGGGTGATGGGTAGTATGGGTCTTATTCAAATTTTGTTAGTGCATGTTTTAATTTTTCTTTTGGGATTTGCAGGTTTGAATTCAAACAATGGATTGAAAATATGCACATTGGACCATTGGGTCGAGCTCGCCGAATCGTTCGGCGGTTCGCCCAATGTCTCCATCTCGCCCTTAGTATCAGGTCAAATTGGATGAGATTGTATTTTTCGGTGAGAAACCATGGGTCGCTGAACGCACTCGGTGACTCATCGAAAGTACCATTGATCGCCCTCCGTATGCTACCCCTGAGACCCTTTTGCACTGTAACTTTCAGCGGACAAACCCTTGCTTGCCTAAAGCAGTCGGCGATTAACCAAAAAGACTCTCTTATTGCCGACTTGTCTTAATTGTTTAGCCAATCAGTTAGCAAGCACGATTTAGTTCGCCGAATTGGTTCACCGACTTGATCAGCGAGTCTATCTGCAGAGAAAGTCACTGTGCCTGAATTTAAGTTGTTTTCTTACCTTTCTCGATCTTTTGTAGATATGGTATGCACCATTTAGCTGAGCAACCACAGAAAAAGGCTAAAGGCATTACGATCAATGAAGGAGGATCAAACCCTCCACAGAGAAAAAGTGATGACCTCCAATCGAGAGATAAAGGCAAATGAAAAAAGCACATAGCTAGGAAGGGCACAAATATTGAACCAGCTTTTTCTGAGCCAGAGGATAAGCAACCTTTGATGAATCAAAGGAATGAACTCAGGGCTAGAACTCAACCCACATCTATTCGAACCCCTTCAGTTTGCATGCCCCCGACTACCGAATCAGTGCCAACTCCAGCACCACCTCCAGTGGCTCCTACATTCGCCGTAGCTCCACCTCTACCCAGGTTCCTGAAAAAATTAAAAGGCACTGGTTTACAAACCATTCTAGAAGAAAAGTTACTATTTGTAGAGTGTTTGGAAGGAAAGCACGCTGAGATGCTTGACACACTCCGATATCATGAGCTGGAACAATTCACTAGGCCACGGTGCAATTACATTCCTTATTGGGTCCGAGGATTCTACCTAGCCTATAGAGAGTTGGTCCCAAAGAATAAGAAGAAGGCTAATGAGTTTCGACCGGTGAAGTAGGTTATGGTTAAAGGCAAAGAGGTGGAGTGTCACAATGACCATATTAATGTTGTATTGGGTTGACCGCTGCACTTAGTATTGCCCTACTATGGTTTGCCGATTGTTCCATCCCTGGATGATTTGAAGGGATGGTTAGCTCAGATGATCTCTAACACCACCCCAAGGTGGATGGAGGCAGGAGCTCCGATTGAGAAGATAGATATGAACATTACCTCCCGGTACTAGTTTGGCTTCATCAGCAGCACTATCAGACCATCCCAGAATGAATCCATCATGCTTCATCCTAAGACAGCTTGCCTTAGTTCTATCATGGTTAGAAGACGGATCGACTTGGGACTGCTGGTTTCACAGGAGATGGCTATGAGAGAAAAATAGACACAGACGTCTCTGCCTTTTCCTGTTTTGATCACCGAGTTATTCCGGCATGCCGGAGTACCCAGGGATCCTACTAGTGATATAAAGGTCACCCCATCTTCTTCCACTGATATCCGGTGTATAAAGGCCGAGTTCACATGAGAGGAGGTTGACAGGAGGAGAGCAGCTCCAGCAAATACTTCTCGAGAGGTCGATATTGACTCACTACCAGCAGAGGCACCTTCGTTTACTCTGGCTTCAAAGCCTTCAAGTATACCCACTCCTTCTTCTCCTTCACAGACTCCAGGTATATCCTCTTCCTCCTAGCCCACTAGGATCACTCATGCCATGATCCTGAAGATGGGGCAGCTGGCTTCTTAGTGGATGTGAGGGTGATGTGATTAGAGAGATCCATCCCAGGGATGATTGACAGTGCCATCTTGACTGCACTGGCCCTCCTTAAGACCACTGTTGATGATCTAACTACCAGAGTCACTGCTTGTGAGAGCAGACAGGGGGAGACACCCAAGGTTTTAGCATTGAAAGCTGAAATAGCAGAGTTGAAGAAGTACGTGGCCTATTTGAAGGCTACCGACTTCACTATACTGATGCAGGGAGCAGATGATAAGGATGCTCCTGAGACTTCGAGGATTCCTCCGAAAACTACCGTAGATATGCAAAGGGATGATGTAGGACATGCAGAGTCGGAGACAGAGACCGAGGAGGAGCAGATAGCACTGCACGATGAGTTAGTGAGCGAAAGCCAAGAGGACAGCATATTCTAAGACTTGGCAAATCTTGTGGAGATAGTTGTGTGGTCAGCAACTCATACAGTGCCGACTGAGACGTCCATAGCTGCTCCTAGCAGATCTAGCGTTGTTAGTTCGTCTGAGGCTACTCCGGGTATTGAGACCCGTGAATAAATAGATGCACCGGGCACTGATGCCTATAGTCAGTCCCCGACAGATAGAGAAACTGCATAGACATGACTTCTTTTTACTTTTCTCTCTGTCTTATTTATTTTTTACTTTTAGACACTGTTATTTGCATTTGAGAACAAACACTTTTTAATTGTGGTGGGGTGATGCCCACACCTTTTGTGTTGATAGTTGTGTTTTGTGTTTATATTTGGGTTGTTCTGTTTAAAATTGTGTTTTATCTGCTTTCTGTGGATGTTTGAGCTTATGGCTCATTTTATTTGAAATTGCAAAATAATTAATTTTGATAAGTTTGACCCTTCCGAAAAAGTTTCATTTTTCAAAAAATTTTGCCACCTCCTGTGTTGAAAATGGTTGTTCTTGTACAAATTCAAGTCTCAGATTCGATCAATATCGATGACTTGAATAGTGCTCTCAATCGAATGAACATGAATGTGCGGCTACGATGAGGCCAAATGAAGTTACATAGACAAATATGTGAACTCTTTGCATCTCATTGTAATTAGCCATTTATCGAATTGATTTTCTTGTAATGACTGTTGCACAATAGCGAAAGTGTGTGGTCTTGTTTGACTTAAGTGTCAATGCCTTGTATGATGAGCTTACTTTGAACCTTGGATGAATAAACCTAGAATTTGCCCTATTAGACTGATTGATTTAGTAAGGTGTGCTCTTAAAATGATCTTAGGCAACCTTTGAAGGTTGTGAGCCAAATTTGACATATACATCTTTTGTAGCCTACCTGTGATCGTGTGAAACTCTCTTGAACACCCTTTGAGCCTTTTCTTTGGAAGAACCTTGATGAACCCTAGACCTTACTTGACCCACTACCTATAATCCTCTTGATTTGTGGTTTAGTGAATAGCCAACTTAGGCCAAAAGCCTAAGTTGGGGTGTGGTGAAAAGGAAAAGGAGACGTCAAGAAGTGCAAGAAAAGTATCCCTTAACCCATGGTGTTGCGGAACAATGGAAACCCTCCAAAAAAAAGTTGTGGAATAAAAGTACAAAAGAAATTGGGTTTCCAAGCAATCCTTGAAAAGATGACTTAGAAGCACTAGAAAAAGAATTGATAAAGGAATAGAAGGGTATGCCTTGAGAATACCACATCTCATGAGGAAAAAGTCACTGAGCCTAAATGACTATACCTTTGCACTCAACCCTATTACAAGCCTTAGAAAGACCTTTTTGATCTTGAGTGAGCCAAACCGAAGATCGATTGGAAAATAAGGGCAAACCTATGGGTGAAAACATGCATTGTGTTCCTCTTTTTTAGTGTGAGCGTTGCATCTGATTCCTGATCTTGAATTGATTAACCTCTATGTGTGAATATGGAATCATTTTCTCTGTGAGGGCATTTAGATACTTTTTGTTGATCTTGAACTTGCACAAGTAGCAAGTATTGAGAGCATGAGAATATTTGGTAATGGTGTGTCACGACTTGAATCTTTGAGTACACAATTGATATTTGCATGAGTAATTTGAGTCTTGTTGTGTATGTTCATAATTTAATCTTGTGTAGCACTATTTGAGACATCCTATTTGAACTGCTGAACTTGAGTTTTACTTGAGGACAAGCAAAAGTTTAAGTTGGGGGTGTTGATGAGTCCACAAATTGGACTCATTTAGGGCTTTATTTTAATAGAAATAGTGTCCTCAAATGCTTATTTAGTTTAAATATCTGATGAAAACAATTAAGTTTCAGGTATTTGAAGTTTTAAGTAAGCATGGACACTAAGGCGTAAAAAGGAACAAAAAGGTTGAAAAAAATGAAGAAGCTGAAGCCTGAGCATCGCCAAGCATGCTTGGCGATTCGCCAAAGGGACGCACTCTGCCCTTTGTTCCAATACGCGAAGCCCTGAAGGAGAAGGATAAAAAAGGCGATGAAAGGAGTAGTCGGCATTTCACCAAACAATTCCACGAAGTAGAAGTATACCGATCAAAGATCCAAAACGCATATATGCTAAAGGCAAAGCACAAACGGCGATGAACTAGAAGAAGGGAGAATCGCCGAGTCATTCGGCGTTCGCGACTAACCTCGCCGAGCGATCCGCCATCACTATTTTTTGAAGTCTATAAATACTAAACTCTTTATTAATTTTGGGGGTGGAACACAAGAGGAGAGTCAAAAAAACATTATTGTACTTTTTACTTTACCTTTCATATTTTCTCTTAAGTTTGGAGAGGGTTTTCAGAAGATTTGAAGAAGAAAGGAGTTCATCTTCCCCAAATTGGAAGTGGGTCCTCTCTATTATTCTTTCTTTGCTTCAATTAAGGTTTAATTTCTTATACTCACTTTATTTCAACATCATTTTAGTTATAATTTCTTATTTCTTGATGTGTGGCTAAAAATCCCAATTCTTGGGGTGTGATTTAGCAAATATGTGTTGAGATTATTGTTGTGTTTTACTTGCTGATAGGTTAGATGTATTTTAATGGTGATTTCACATAGAGTTTGTGGTTTAATTTAATGGGTTTGTAGTTGCAAATAAAAAACCACCCATGTGTTTTCGGCTTGCTCCAAAGAGAGGTCGCGAAACCAAGACCGCTAGACTGATGGCCTAAGGAGTGGGTTAACATGAGGTTCAGCCCGAGAGGGTAAGCCCTAGTCCCATATCCTAACACTCAGCTCGAGAGAGTGAGTGGGGTAATGTGCAGGCTGGCCTTTATGTGGCAAATGGGTGTCCGAGAGGAACCCATTTAAAACGGGGTAAGTTGCCCAACACGGAACTTATTTCCATTTAAAGCTTAGCCTAGTCACTATTATCTTGCAAATATCCTATCGAAAGCATGTACCCAATGATTCATACCAATATATATTACGGTCACATCCCAAGAATCTCTCCCCACACTTAACTTCCTTTATATTTTACTGTTATTTTTATTTAATCTTGTGACAAAACTTCCATAGATATTTGACAATTATGGTGTCACCCCCTTTAATTTGCTATGTATTCACTGGTGAAAATCTTTAGCTACGATTAGCTTTAGCACATTTGCGCTTAACCACTAATCTTTATGCCCACTCCTTTGGGACTCGACTCGACCCCAACTCTTGGTTGGGTTATTATACTATTGCACAATTGTAGACACTTGCATCGAAAGTTGTGTCGTTGATTACGCAAACATCAGCAAGTCGGCGATGTGCAGGGCCCTTCAGTGAATCACCAACACCACTCAGTGAGCTTAAACTAGCCTGCTGAATTTTATAGCATGTTTTTAGGGGTTAGTGGCGCAGAAAAGGTGATCAAGGGACCTTTTGGCAAGCTCATGCTTCCCACCAAAAGTTACAGACTCTAACTTAGCCAAATCATGAAATAAAAGATGATCATGGGGGACGTTGGCGAACCACCGAATGGTTCGGCGAGCTCGACTCAGCCGCCAAACTGCCCAATGTGCAAAATTTAAACTCTGATTCCCATATTCAAGCCCAGAGCCCCCGAAATCAAAATGAAACTATACACTTATTCAATTAAGCCCAGACCCAATTGACCCATGCCTCCGGGGTACTCACACTTCCCTCGAATTGGCCAAAATTGACAATTTGATGACTTTTGCCCTTAAGAATGACAGCAAACACTCCATCATTGGGTAAAGTACGTCATTTAGCACAATTGGGGGTTACTTAGACTTCACCCAACTAGACCCAACAAAATGTTACCACAACCCAACAATTTATGATCAATTTTAACATACAAAACTCGGGAAATCAACACTTTAAGCAATTTAGGCACAATTTTGAAACTAAGACAAGCAAATTAACATATCAACTACAATTTGAACACAGGCCCAGCATACAACAACAAGATTTTACCGAATGCACTCGAGTTTAACTACTAATGAACAGTTCGGGGATCGGAAAACCAAACTAAAAACTGAATTAACAGACTAAAGTGTAAAGCATATCTATTTTTCTCAATGTATGAGGACTTACCACTGAAGCTGCTAAATTGGAGATCAAGAGTAGATCTATGTGTAATCTGGATGCTGAGTACCTGAACCTACATTATGAAAGGATGTAGCGCAAAGTATGCGTCAGTACTTGGAAGGAACTGAGCTTTCAGGATCAGATAATAGCTGAACAAAGCATATAACTGAACAAAGCATAAATGAGAAATGACATAATCTAAACATGGTGAAAATAGTGATTTATACTGAAAACAACTGAACTGAATGCAATGACGAAGTACTGAACATGTTGAGACTGAATACTGAAGTACAACTTAAAACCTGATCAAATACACTAGAGTCTAATTGTGGGAGCTACTATTAACCGACATAAAACTACGTGAGCTGAACGTGGAGCCCGATGTATACGCCTCATCGAGAGGACCCAATATACCTTGCCAAGGGTATAAAGGCATGATTATTTTATGTATATGGCCCATTGAGAGGACCCAATATACCTTGCCAAAGGGTATAAAGGCATGATTTTTTTATGTATGCGCCCCATCAAGAGGACCTAATATGCCTTGCAAGGGGTATAAAGGAATGAATGTCATGATCATAAAAAATGATGCCCAACAGAGGGGACTTATAAACCTACGGGTACACGTAGTTTTGGGACTATGAGGGTAAATTGAATCCCTAGTCTACTCGGTGCTAAGCCTACTCCCAACTGAATATTTATGTAACATTACATGACTGAAATACTGAAATACTGGATAGCATAAAATATTAACATGCTCTACTAATACTTGAAAACTCTTTCTCAAAAAACAATTCAAAATCATATTATAATATGATCATTAATGATTCGGGAAGTCATATTGCATAAGCATTGATGGTATATCTAGATACCATACTGCTCATACATTGATGGCATACTCGATTGTCATACTAATCATGTCTTAGAAAACTCTTTTCTCAAAACTCAGTTTAAGAACTCAATTGTTGACTTTAAAAGGATTCTCAAGATTTATAACACAAAATAGGGTACATGATGAAATATACTAATAATGCGACGTTCGAAACTAGAGCATGTATATTTGTTTAACTGACCTAGCATTTGCAATTTGTGAACTAAGAGAATCTACTCAACTAGGGTTCTGAGTTTCATGCAAAGAACTAAGCAACGATTCTACGAAAACATGATAATCTGATTAGGAATACTTTAACAGCTAGTTCACAACTAATATATAAGGTTTTAGAAACCCTATGTCTAAGAAAGATATAGGAATATAGAATCTAACTGAATTCAAGGGACCTAGTGGATGAAAGGAAACCACCAGTGAAATCCCACATACTTGGTGACAAAATTCACGAAGAAATCTTTCTGCATTCTTGGAGAGGTCTTGGTCGACTTCCTCTTCTCTTTTTCCTCTAGTTCGATGAATTTTTAGTGAATAAATGTTTTGGTTATGTTCTGACTAGGTTATTAGGCTTAATCTGAGTAAAATGATGTAGTTTAGGGGTTAAACGACGTAGTTTAGTTGCCCAATGCATAAGGAAAAGGACAAAAATGACCCTAACTTAATTTTGGCGAAGCATTTCCATAGAGGGAACGACGGCCCGTTGTTTGACCTACCCACCATTGTTTGGGTTCTTTGTTCATGATCTTCCAAACAGGGCTTCTCTAAAATGAGCATAACTTTGTACTCACAAAGGGGATTTTAGCAAACTAAGTGGCGTGTGAAAGAGGATTCAATTATCCAACATTTGGTAGGTCATGGGCCGCCTAATTAATTTTGTGATAAGAGGTATGAGCATTTGAAGTTGACCCAACAACAATTTCCCTCTAACTGGCTGCTGACCCTTACCTACGGTCCATAGGTCCAACCTTCGATAAAGATTTGGGTTGTAACGAAGGAACCCCACCTACGGTCTGTGGTCCTACTTATGGTCCGTAGGTGTTTCCATTGCTACTGGCACCAAATTTTCCAAAAACTAGTTTTTCTTCATTATAAGATCCGAGGTGTTACATTTTCTTCTTTTCATTCTAACATGGATGATTTTTGGATAATGAGGGTTCTAGATATGTTTGACTAGATTATTAGGCCTAGACTGAGTAAAATGATGAAGTTTAGGCATTAAATGATGTAGTATAAGTGCCTAAAGCATAAGGGAATAGGCAAAAATGACCCTGAGTTAAAGCTAACAAAGTGCCACTCACGAGGGGACTAATGAGCCATCTCTTGAACCACTACTCGTCAACTAGGTCATGTTTGTTGCTCAACTCGATAGGGCTTCAATAAAAGAGCATAATATTTTACTCTGAGATTGAATTTTAGCAAAATTGGTGGCGTTGGAAAGAGGATTAAATTATCTTTATTTTGATATGTCATGGGTCACCTTATTGATTTTGTGCTAAAATATATGACCATTTGAATTCTACCCAAAATTCATTTTTTCTTTAAATAACTGATGACACTGACGTACAGCCATACCTAATGTCCGTAGGTCCAACTACAGAATGTACTTGTCAGCAGTGGGTTGGATTAGAGACCCTTATGTCTTTAACCCAACGATGGGACCTTACAATGGTCCATGGTCTGACACACAATCCATCAGTGGCTTGTGTTGGTCTTGACACCAGATCCTGAAAGCTGCATTATTTTCCATCTTCCCAAATCTGAGGTGTTACAATATCTCCTCCTTGAGAATATTAATTTTCGAATGAAGTCTAACCAATCTGAGTATGGAGGGAAGGTTGTAATCCCTATTACTGGGTACTAAAAATTGATATATAACTGAACTGAGTTCCATGAACATGCATATATACTGAAAATGCAAGTATAGTTGAGGTAGCAAGATAATGAGACTGAATTACACAAGAGTAACTAAGAGACTGGAGAGGAACTACTACCTCAAGCTGAAATGGAATTAGAAGGAAAGAGGTGAGGATAATTGGCCATCATGGCTACTTCTGCTTCCAAAGTAGCTCCCTCTACGGACTGGCTCCTCCACAAAACCTTCACTGAAGCAACTTCCTTAATTCTCGACCTATGAACCTGACGGTCATGAATTTGCAACAAATGAATTTCTAATAAATTTTATACTTACATAAATAAGTAGGAGTTTTAATTAATGTTATTATTTTGTTATAGGTATTAGATATTAATTTAGTGTAGGGACAAAATTAAAATGTTTATTCTATATTACTAAATATAAAATTTATTTTGTTAATGAAAATTTTTAAAATGTATATATATTCACATATTTTCACATTTTTTGTGACTTTAAATATATATATATATATGTGTGTGTGTGCGCGCGCGCGCGCGCCCCTTAATGAAAATATATATATTATATAAAGTAGCTATAAATAAATAATAAAAATTATACTAATACATACTTCAACTGGAGTTATTAGAAGTCATATGAATTTTTTTCTTCGTCGAAAATACTAAAATATTAAGAAATAGTAAATAAGTAAAACAAAAGTGCAGTGTTTACACAGTAATAACTATTTTGAAAAAAACTTCTTGACAATGAAAATCACATAAGTAGCATTGACTAATAAAGTCATTATTTTTTCTAGAGCATCGAAACAAGATATCATGACAATTCTCTAACTCTTGAGAAATTTAATAATTTTGGGAAAAGATATTCAGAAACATATATCTACATCACAGAGAAATTATTCACAAAAATAAATTGATCTATACTACAATAAAAATTAAACTAATATAAACTTCAACTAGCATTATAACAAGTCATATGAACTTTTCTTCGTCGAAAATACTGTAATATTAAGGATTAATAAAACAAAACGACAATGTTTATTTAGTAATAACTATTTTGAAGCAAACTTCTTGACAATCTAAATCACATAAGTAGCTTTGAAAAATAAAGTCATTATTTTGTCTTGAGCATCAAAAAAACAAATCGTGACAATTTTCTAACTCCTGAGAAGTTTAATAATTTTGGAAAAAGATATTCAGAAACATATACCTACATCACAAGAGAAATTTTTAACAAAAATAAATGAATTTATACAACAATAAAAACTAAATTAATACAAACTTCAACTTGCGTTATTACCAGTCATATGAACTTTTCATTGTCGAAAATACTGAAATATTAAGAAATAGTAAAATAGTAAAACAAAAGGGTATTGTTTAGATAATAATAACTATTTTGAAGGAAACTTTCTGACAATATAAATCAAATAAGTAGCATTGACAAATAAAGTCATTCTTTTGTCTTGAAAATCAAAAAATTAATCATGACAATTCTCTAACTCTTGAGAAGTTTAATAATTTTGGGAAAAGATATTCAGAAATATGTTTCTACATCACAAGAGAAATTGTTAACAAAAACAAATGAATTATTACTACAATACAAATTAAACTTATACAAACTTCAACTGGTGTTGTGACAAGTCATATGAAATTTTCTTTGTTGAAAATACTAAAATATTAATAAATAGTAAATCAGTAAAACAAAAGGGCAATGTTTATATAGTAATAACTATTTTGAAAGAAACTTCCTGATAATCTAAATTACATAAGTAACATTGATAAATAAAGTCACTCTTTTATCTTGGGTATCATAAAAATAAATCGTGACAATCTATAACTCTTGAGAAGTTTAATAGTTTTGGAAAAAGATATTCAAAAGCATATATCTATATTGATCATAAGAGAAATTCTTAACAAAAACAAATGAATTAAGACTACAATAAAAATTAAACTAATACAAATTTCAATTGGCGTTATTACAAGTCATACAAACTTTTCTTCATCGAAAATACTTAAATATTTAGAAATAGTAAATCAATAAGCAAAAGGACAATGTTTATATAGTAATAACTATTTTGAAGCAAACTTCCTGACAATCTAAATCACATAAGTAACATTGATAAATAAAGTCATTTTTTTTGGATTGAGCATCAAACAACAAATTGTGACAATTCTGTAATTCTTGAAAAGTTTAATAATTTTTTAAATAGATATTTAGAAGCATATATCTAAAACACAAGAGATGTTGTTGACAAAAACAAATGAATTTAGACTATATCATGTTAACTTCATATATTGAAACTTTACATACACTACAAGAAAAAGCGCTCTATAGCAAGGGAAAACTAGTCCCAAAAAGTAAGAATTTTGTCCCTAAAGGTCAATAGCGACTGGAAAATCTGGTCGCCACCTTGTCCCTATAGTCTCCACCACAAAAGGACATTAAGGACGCGGTGGACTAGCTGTTTCTTAAATTGTTTTTACGTCACACATTAAACTATTCTTTAAAATTATTTTAGGGGCTGTATTTCTAATCCCTAGAGAGATCTCAGCATCACCAAAGATCTAGTCCTAAAAACACTTTAAGGGACTATATTCACTGGTCCCTACAACGAAGATCAATTGGTGCTCAACGATTTTCACACCAGATTTATTTTGACAAAGTGTGGTCCCTATATATACATTCTCTTCAATCTCCTAGTTTTTGAAATTATAATATAATTATTAATGGCAATAACCAAACTGCATAGATATAGAACTATCATAATCTGCTTTCACAGATATAAATATACACCATAGCACATTAGTCATGTCATTATTCACACAAATACTTCACAGGAAAAAGAAACTAACATCCTTTGTCAATTAATATTAATATAGATGTCTTGTTGGCTTATTAATCTGCCTAAGCTCTTTGAGTTTATGCACCAGCAATTTCGATGTCTTATAGTGCCAGGTCCAGCAGTCTTTCGAGCAATCCTAGGTCCAGTTGGTGTCGAGCATATAGAGGAAAATGATCTACACATAGATTCCAATCTTTTAGGAGTGGAGCAAAGTATCATATTTCCATAATGTAATATTTAGCAATTGGTAAAGTTTAGACAGAGTACGAATCCATGGAGCATGCTTTTACACTAAACGTGTTTGCAAGGCAAGTAATATATTGATGCAACCCACTCATTTAATGCACCTGCAATGGTAACCATATGCATATACCACTTTTTCATAAGATATGTAACTAATTTAAGAACAAGCACACAGCAGCACATAACTGAAACAATATGACGAGATCTAGAACAAATAACATCAGCATGCCCACTATGATCCGACAAGTGAAGTATGAAAAGGCATGCATGAGATAGAGAGGTTGTTTTCGATATCACAACATGTATAAATTTCTATCAATACAATATGAGTACTTTCTGAAGTTCAACAGTACTAGTGATTTGCAAAATAACGAGTTAGTAAAATAAATAACAAAGTTAAGACAAAATATAAGAAAATACCTATTGCCTTGAATGTTTTCATCAAAAACAGCTTGGGAAGATAAATGGGCCACAATGCAGTTTCGGATATGTTTAGAAACACCTCATGGACGATCCAGGACTTTTCTACTACATAGATCTTGTATTTTATCAGCGACACACATATGAAACATTGATAACTAAGTAACTAGGTCTGGACAAAGTAGCTGCATGTGAATATTGTGCCTGCTCAACTTTCAACCAGTATTTACTTCTATATGCTCGTATTTGGGAGTTGATTCCTAAAAATAGTCAACTCAACATATTAAACTAAGTTGTAGCTCCCATAAATATTTAAAATATGTGGAAGTAAATGTTATCTTGTCTTCTATCGTAAAAAGACCAAATAGTAGTTTGTAGTTGTTTCAAGTTACTGAATAATTAGCTAAATACATTAAAAGAAATCGGTATGGAAAAAGGTTCCAAAATAACTGACTGTGCAGTAGGTACTTGCCTCAAAACATTTTGGAATGTTGTAGAACGCAATGGGACAGAAAAGACTACAAGTATAACTTCTAACAATTCTCAAGTTATATCTTTTCTCCTCAACAATTCGTACTATATGTACTAAAGAGCTTCGTTTAAGTTACAGTTATTATGAGCAACATGTAAACATAATTCATTATCTAAGACAGAAGGTTACAAAGAAGTGACAACTTACAGGGTATTTAAGCTCATCTCATTTTCTTGTATTTAAAAGGCAATGCAACTACTAAATGCTTACTTCCTAACCCTGTCCATCTTCTATCTCTTCCAGCTCTAGATTTATATACTAAGAAAAAAAATAATTATTATATCATCTCAAGTACTCGGGGTTAAAGAATATACCCTCTTAGGATAGAACAATTTACTTCATTAGAATAGTTGTACCTCATATTCTGCTAAACTTTGAACTCACTCAACGACAATAAATCACACAAAATTTTTTAAAATGCAAGAAGAAGAGTAGATGATTAAAAAAATTGTGGTTGAAAAATGAAAGGAACCACCTCTATTCATATTCAACAAAGGGTCGTATGAACAAGTGTTTTTTGTGTCTTATCTGAAAAGTCTTGACCTTTCCAAGAAATCACAATCCATTGGAAGAGTCACAACTTATTGGAAAAGTCACAACTCTTTGGAAAAGTCACAACTCATCGAAAAATCATAACCCTTTGAAAAAAGTCACAACTTATCAGAAAAGTCACAACTCATCGAAAAAGTCACAACCCAAGTTAGGGATACTATAATAATTTAACATTCAAGTTAGGATTTCATGCTTTTAAGGTAACTAGTTTTTCAACACGTGCGTTGCACGTGATTATCAATTTAAAAATTTAACAGAAGATTTGAATAATATGCGTTGCACAAAATAATATTGCAGATTCTTTTGTGAATGTTCAAAGTGGATCATATATATATATATATATATATATATATATATATATATATATATATATATATATATATATATATATCTTATTCACACGAGCCTATGAAGATGGTCAATGAAAAATTTTATTAGTTAAATGCAGTAATGTATACACTTATTTTAATTTGATGAGGTTTGATCATGTAATTAGTCGTATCTCATTAATATTACCTTATGGATGATATTTGTTGTGTATTTCTATTGCCATCTATCAAGATGTGCTTTGCACGTATATTCCACTTAATCTTTTTGGATGTCATATGAACATGTGTAGAACAACTACATTTTATTTTTTAGAACTATTTTTGTAATTTTTATTTTATAAGTTATAACATAATAGATGACGTTCTTTTTGTTGGCTCTCATATTTGACTTTCCGATTGACTATGTCCATAAATTAAATATAATTATTTGAATGTCCATAGTTAATTGAGAAATGTTTCCTTTTTTTACCCAAAAAAAAATAAAAAAAAATAAAAAAATATATTCCATCTGTGAAATCATATATATAATCACCTGTTTATCTTCCACCCAATAAAGATATAGTTCATATACTTGTAAACAATTTTCAATTTATTCAACCAAACATGATTCGTCCATGAAAAAATTGTGTTTTCACATATAGAGGGGTGGGATAATTATATGAAAAATTATTGGTCAAAAGATAATATAAGGAAAGATGAAAGATAGAATTAATTAATGCAATAACTATCAGAATTCGTAATATTATAACTAAAAAGTGTAAAATAGTGTAAATAACATTTGCAAATATATATATATATATAAAGGAGAAACATAGAGAAGGTGATGTAGCACCTCTCTATGGCCTCCATTCTCATTTATATTTTTTTCTTCCATTTTTGATTTTTTTTCTTCATTTTCTCAATAAATAATTGTTTATTAATTTAAAAATTCAATCATATTTACTATTCTAATTATGTCTAATAAGTTACAAAAAACCTCCATCTATTTATATTCTCTACTTAAATAATATGCCTCTTCAACTTCTTTCTAACTATTGTTATGGTTTACCCAATCTATAAATAACAATCATCATTAGAGATATTCAATGTCCATTTCCATTTTTTCATTCTTTTTTTTCTTTCATCTTTCTTGTACTTAATAATGTCATGATAGTGTCTTCAAAAATTCATCATAGAGATGTTCACATTAGTTTGGTACAACTTCATCTAAATAAAGAAGGAAAGTTAATTATCTTGGAAGATTCATCAAAAGAGATGGTCAAATTAGTATAAAAGTTTGAATTATTTCCAAATATTTTGACGATTCATTAATGTATTGTTTTGATTTCAATTAATATTGTTCTTTTCTTTTGATTTATTTTGATTAGATATCTACTAACATTGTTATGATGCGAATGAATGAAGATGAAAAGTATCATGTTTTTGTTTTAGTTTTTGTGTGTATTTGTTTGTCAATTTCTAATTGATATTCTAAATTTTTTTGTCACTATTAAAAGGTATAATATTACCTATGGTACATTTCTCATAGCTATTAGATATTCTTACCCATAAAAATATATTATATGGTCTATCATTGTAACGACTTGATTTTCGTCGTTATGGAAAAGCCAATGAAGAAAGAATTGGGGCCAGAAAAACTTTTTCGTAGTAACTTGGAATTTCCCAACCTAGTCCAGATTTGGACAAAATCGGAGTCATTAAGGTGGAGGGAAATCTGGTAACAATCGGGTGAGTTAAATATGCTTTTGATTATATGAGTAGTTAGATAACTTGTTAAAGAAACCATATGACTTTACGAAATTGAATTCAGGCGAGTAGAACTCCCGAAATTGACCTTAGCGTAAAGGGTACTTTCTAAGCGTCGTTGGTTAGAGGTGCATTGTGAAATGGGGATTTTGGAATTCTTTAAATAGCTCATTGGTTCGTGCAAGCTGCTTTGGTGGGGTTTTGGCCGCTCTGACGGGGTCGCTGTGGTGGGTTCGATGCGACTTAAAGTCGTAAATAAACCCTTAATGACCTTATTTGGCACTTTTTGATTTTTAGAACAAGTTAAACAAATTTGGAAAGGGAAGGATCAATTTTCTTAGGGTTTCAAGCTTGTTTCGAAGTAGGTGATGGTTGTGATTCTATGATTGTGTGATGTATGTTTGTTCTTACTTCATTATGATACATGTATGTATATGAATGTTGCATTATTGATCACACTTGTTGTAAATGAGATAGATGAATGATGATTACCATGAAATCATGACTTAATTGTATGATCTTGATGATATACTTGTACTTCTGGTTGTGGTGTGTTGAATGGACCGGTTGCCACGTTCTGACATAACTAACTGGGATCGGTTGCCACGTTCCGACATAAATATGGGATCGGTTGCCATATTCCGGCATATGGATCAGTTGCCACATTTCGGCATAAATATGGGATCGGTTGCCACGTTTCTGCATAAATATTAGATCGGTTGCCATGTTACGACATAAATATGGGATCGGTTGCCATGTTTCGATATAAATATGGGATCGACTGCCACATTCTGGCACACTAACTTGGATCGGGTACCACGAACCAGTATGCTAACTATTTGGGTTTGGGTTCCATGAGAGTACCATTGAATTGGGTTCCGTGAGAGGACCATTGAATTGTGTTATGTATCTACTTCTGATGAGTTCATTCCTATCTGATGATGATTGATATTGGAAGACTGTATGTTGCTCTAAATCGATTTAACTATGATATGTGAGAATCGTGAAGTTGTTCATTGTTCCTATATGTTGATGATATTGTATATGTTTAATATGTGCATGTGATTATATTGTTGTATTGACTAATGTATGTTGCACTTAATGGGATAGCCGTGTGATCCTACCAGTACACTGTGGTTGTGTACTGATACTGCACTTGCTCTTTCTTTGTTGAGTATAGGGCATCTTCAGGTGGCTATTGATAGATGATTATTGAGCGTGATCGGATTCAAGGGTGAGCTAGTTCTTTCAAGCTACCATGGATCTCTCTTGTTTAAGACCACTCTCTTCGAACTCAGACTATTTGTTTAAGGTGTTTTTTTTAGTTTCGGGGTTATACCCCTTGTTCTTGACTTGTCGTTAGTAGAGTTTTGGTACATTGACTTTCAGGTTCTACGGGTTATTCTTCTGCATTATTTTGGTTACGTTATTTATTTAAAACTTGGCAAATTTATGGGAACTTGCCTTAGTTTTCATTAAATTTGTTGGTTGGGGTTGTAGTAATGGTTCTCCCACCGGAGGGTTTATGTGGGTGCCAATCACGACGGTCTGGGTCATGACAAAGTTGGTATCAAAGCCCTAGATTCGTTGATCTCAATGTACCAAAACGAGTCTAGTAGAGTGTTGTGGAATGGTACAATGACGTTTGTACTTTTCTTCGAGAGGCTATAAGACTTTAGGAAAAACTCACTTCTTTCTACTCCTTCGTGCTATGACTTGAATCCAATTGGTATCTGGGTAATACAGGTTGGTATCTTTCCTCCTTCACTCTACGGTCTGAACTAGAGCAACATAAGTGGTAACGCCATCACTAGCAAGAGAGGATATGTGTAGACTATTGACAATTACATAGGTTTACCATTCTGAACAAGTATCCACTGTCTTAGAGAGATGATCTTTTTGATCAAATTGCAAGGTGCATCAGCTTTCCTCTAAGATTGATTTAAGGTCTGGTTACCATTAGTTAATGATTGAGGCGGTTATGAATTGGGTTCGACCAAGTTTTGTGATTGAAATTAGCAATTTTGTGGGGCTCGCTAGTTACTATAGTCGCTTGTGGTATAAGTTGAGTCCAATTGGTATCTCCCGATTCCAATTGGTATCTCAACAAAGTGAACTAGACATTGTGGTCACTACTGAGGGGCCACAAGCTAAGCGAATTGGAAACTGAGAAGGTTCCAATTGGTATCTGGTCCTAGGGGTGGTGTGAATGCATGGATGATCAGGAATGGTCATCCATGGAGCAAAATAATTAATTAAGAATTCAGACTTATCTGTAAATTGTATCTTCGAAACTTTAAATATGTGCTTCTGGTTGTCTGAATTAACTTCGAATGTGAACTTATAATTTCTTGAATATAATGAGGTGATTATGTGCACAATAAATGTGTGTCTGAACTTTGATATGTACAATATGTTAGCTTGGTCATTGAAGTTATGCAAGTTGTAAATACTTGAGTATCGTGAAATTTGATGTGAAAGAAAAATCTTGACTAAGGATCGTGTGAGTGTCTGGCTGTATCCTGGGGATGTGTAGGTTGTGGTGCTGAATTGACAAGAATGAATTGGTTCGTGTATTATGGGATGACTGGGGGTAGACAATGATTATCCTAGTTATGAGGATTATTCTAAATTGATAAGTAAAGCTGGGAACCTTTGTGGAATTTAGAAAAGAAAAGAACCCGAGAAAAAATTATTGGTAGGGGTTCTATTTTCGTTATGGCCGCTGGGGTGGGATTTTCCCCGCCAAGACGAGGCTGCAAGTGTGGGATGAGGCAAGGTAGAACCTCAACTTGTCTTCCTTGTTTTCCCTTAGTCACAATTATGGACCCCAAATAGTACCTGAACTAACCCCCGCGATCTAATTCATTGTTCAACAATCAAATATAAGTGGTAAAGTGTGGAAAACCTAGGCATATGAGGAGGAAATCAGTGAGGCCATGAAGGCTGGGGGAATGATAATGCAGGTAGAGGAGTAGTGAAGCCAGGTGAGGATGTTGCCCGTCAAGACGACAGGGGCTCAGTTATATTCTTTTTTGGGTAAGACTGAGTTTGAGGTGTGTGATGCAGTGGTCACTAGTGCTGCTCTTGTATGTGCCCAGATGGCTATTGTTTTGTGTGGTGTGGTATCTACTTATTCGTACGTATTAGTTCTATTGCCTTGGGATTTGATATGGTTTGTGATACACTTGATGCCACCATCCATGTTTCTACCCCAGTTGAAGAGTCAGTCATAGTCACCCTTGTATATCGTGTTCTCTTGTTGTGTTTATGGATTTTTAGATTTGGGTTGATTTGGTTATGCTGGATATGACTGACTTGATATAATCTTAGGCGTGACTTGGTTGTCCCCCTATTATACCGTGCTTAATTGTAATACTAAGTCGGTAACTCTAGAAATCCCCGGTAGGGAAAGATTAGAGTGGGAAGGGGGGTACAAGCTTAAGCTAACTAAGATCATATCCTCTATTCGGGCTAAGAAACTGGTAGGGCAGGGTTGTTTGGCTTATTTGGCTCATGTTTGGGAGGTTGAGGTTGAGTATCCCTCTATTGAGTCTGTTCCTCTGGTGTTTAAGTTTAAGGATGTGTTTCCTACGAATTTACCTGGTATGCCTCCGGATAGAGATATAGATTTCCGCATTGACTTGGAAACTGGTACTCACCCTATTTTCATCCCTCCGTAACGTATGGCTCCAGCAGAATTAAGAGAGCTTAAGGCTCAAATCCAAGAGCTTCTTGATAAAGGGTTCATCCATCCTATTGTTTCTATGTGGGGTGCTCTTGTCTTGTTTGTTAATAAGAAGAAGGGTAGTATGAGGAATGACAATTTTATCTTAATCCATAAGGGAGTAGATTAATACCAGAATGACAAGCTTATGGATAAAGAAAGTTCCATTGAGTGTATTTGGGTGAAGGAAATTGAAGATCTTAGTAAGAAAGTGCGTACCAAGATTGGGTTAGTCCTTTAAATTTGACGAGTATACCTAAGTTTGAGGTGTCATGTTGATGAAATGTTGGCTTCATAGTGATAGTCAGGGCTAACAGAACGTAATGGGAATAAGAATTCGTGATGAATTGTGATGGGATGCAACTATATAATGAGATTATTGATTAAGCGAATTTTGTAAAGTAATTAAGACTTGCGGGTATTTAAGGTTGTGGTTTTCTAATATTTTATGAGTAACGTGGTTGTAAGGGAACTTTTAAGAGATGGTGGGACACCATTCGAATACAAATTAAAGAGCTAGAGTCATAATTAAGAAAAATGGTTGGATGTAGTACAACCTTTAGAGAGAGGCTAGAGCAAGAATATTTTATTTGACTCTTAAGGCTAAAGAGTTATCTCTAGAGGAGTAGATTATTGGGTTCAGAGACGCGTGATTTCATTTGTTTTGTTGTGACTATGGTAATAGTGTCACAAGTGTGTCGGATTGGTTAAAAACTATCGAAAAAGACTTGGGAAAGGAGTGTGCGGACATTAGCTTGAGTGTGATGACAAGTGTTTGACTTTGTTTTTGAGTCTAGTAATGAGTATGATTGAAATTTTAGCAAAATATATGGTAAGATCGATGGAGATGCGATCAATGATAAACGGAGATCCATTAATTCATAAAAATCTTCAAGGTACAAGCTAATGTTGATACAGAAAGAAATTGTGTTATATGGTGGAAATTACAATTCAGATTTTTCATTGTGAGTCTACATTTGTGGTGATGTATTTTGTCAAGGTATGAATTGACAAGGTGAGAAATGATCAATTGTATCCGGTATTGAGCATTTGAAAGCACTTACACCTAGGGTGAGTCGTAAGTATGACTATTGATTGCTAAGTATCTAAGAAAGGTTTTCATTTAAAAAGTGTTGGTTTCTGATGAGTCCATAATTTGGACTAATTTAAGGCTATATTTTAATAGATTTATTGTTCTCAAATGCATATTTTGTCTCAATAATGATGTAAACCCTTAAGTTTCAGGTATTTGGATTGAGAGACAAAGCTTGGATGCTATTAAGCAAAAAGGAACAAAACGGCTGAAAGAACGGAGAAAATACTTCCTGAGGATCGCCTAAACTTTTAGGTGAGTCGCCGAAAGGTCCTAAATCCCGCCGAATGTTCCAGTGTGCGGAGCCATGAAGGAGAAGGTCAAGTCTGCGATGAAAAGGAGCAGTCAGTGCATCACCAAGCAGTTCCACAAAGCAACACTCTATCGTCCAATGCCTCAAAACACGAGAATGCTGAAGGCAAAAGCAGAAAGGTGATGAACCAGACCAAAGGTGGATCGCCGAGTGTGTCGACGATCCCAACTAACTGTGCCGAATGGCCCTTTGCAGCACAAATTTTCAAACATTATAAATACTTGTTTAAATTGTTAGATTAGTATCAGACTTTAGACATAAAATTTTATTTTGGAGACTGAGAATATTTCAGTTTTAGTTCTTAGAGTTTTTGGAGACATTATGCTTGAACTTGAAGATTTTCAATTCCAAGAAATTTGAAGTGGGTCTCGAAGAATCTTCATCCCAGACTCGTATAAAGTGATTATAAATCATACCCAACTGATGTCATCTCGATTCGGTATCATTTTCTTCTCTTTTTCGATGTCTAGCTAAAACCCCAATTCTTAGGGTGTGATTTTGTAAATATGGGTTAAATTTACTGTTGGGTGTTGCTTATTGTTGGTATATTCATTGTTTAAATGTGATTTCGTTTAGTAGTTGTGTTTGAACTTAATGAGATTGTAGTTGCAAATATGATTTCACCTTAGTGTTTTTTACTTGCCCGAGAGAGAGGTTTTAAAACTAAAACTACTAAATCGATAGCTGGTGGTTATTGGGTCGTCGTAGGTTTAGCTCGAGAGAGTGAATCCTAGACCCTCTCCCACACTGTCAGCTCGAGAGAGTGTATGGGCTAAGGTGGAGGTTGTGCTTAAATGCGGTAAGTCGGTTTTCGAGAGGAACCGAGTTGACTCAGGTTAAGTTGCTCGAGAGAGAATTTACCCCAACTAAAGTCTAGCCTAGTTACAAATATTCAACGATGTACTATCAATAACATATATCCGATAGTGTCTTTTATCCCATATTCCTGTCACATCCCAAGAATCCCATCTCCCTATACTAGCATTTTTTTGTTTTCATTGTTTTACTTCTTAATCGACTACAAACCCCCATTGAATATTGACGCTTGCATCATCTCTTAGATTTAGTTTTTATTCATTAATATTTACATCTATGATTGATTAGAACTTAATTTTACTTTTCTATTAATTCTCTAAACCACTCCCTGTGGGAACGATCCCAACCTTTGGTTGGGTTATATCACTACATGCGATCGTTGGCACTTGAACTGAAGTAGTGTCCTAATATGTGAAGTGAAAATGGTGCCGCTGTTAGGGAGTGGTGTTATTGAGAGTTTGTAGTTAAGTAGGATTTTCATTCTTGTTAGTCGTAGTTTACTTACTTAATTTTTAGTTTAGTTTTGCTTGTTTGTGTGAATATTTCAGGAAGTATAAGTGTGAAGGTAGCCAAGTAGGCCATCAAGACGACATCGGAAACCTTAACGATGTAAATGAGCCTCATATTAATGACCCCCATTTCATGGGTTGTATTGGTACCATTAGCTTGCCTCCGGCCGAAGGGAATGCTGTATTTCACATCACAAGGACCATATTGCAACTCTTGCAACTAAAGGGGCTTTTCAGTGGATTGGCTTATGAAGACCCTTATGAGCACATTCGAAATTTCGTAGATGTGTACGTACCATTCTCTTTAAAAAATATATCCCAAAAGTCGGTTCGTCTACGATTGTTCCCATTCTCTTTGATGGGAGAAGCATGCACGTGGCTAGCTGAATTGCCACGCGACTCAATCACTTCATGGGAGGAGTTGGTCACCACATTTAATGTGTGATTTTTCCCTCCCTCGAAGATGATGAATCTTCGGGACAGTATCTAAAGCTTTAAGCGTTTGGAGGACAAGCTAATTCATGAGACTTGGCTGCGATTCAAGAAGTTGGTGCTCCAATGCCCAACTCATGGCTTGCCTGACAACGTATTGCTGCAATATTTCTACCAAAGCCTAGACTCGGTGAATAAGGGCGTTGCTAACCAACTTTCTCTAGGAGGTTTGATGCAACAACCTTACGTGATAGCAGCTCAGCTATTGGATGGCATGACCACGATAAATCGTGCTTGGTACACCCGTCAAGATCAAGTCTCCCCTCTCACATTCAAATTGACCAAGGAGCAGATGGAGAAAGATCAAGAGAGGGACCAAAACATGGCCAAGATCATGACACAACTTGACATTTTGTCAAAAAATGTCATGGGAGCTGGTGCTCAGGGTGTCAATGTTGTGGGTATCGGGTGTACAAATTTGGAAGACACTAAGTTTGATGCTTTGTACAATGAAGAGGTGAACTTCCTAGCCAACCAAGGCAGTGGTTATCATTCAAACTACTCAAGGCAAGGTGGTAAGCAAGGTTGGGCTAGAGATGAAGGTTGGAAAGAGCGTGAATGGAGAGACCGCAATCCTAATTGGAAGGATGGGGAGAACGATAGGTATGTTCCTCCCCACGAACACCAAAAGCCAAAGGATTCGGAGGGTGGTACGTCTAAGGATATGCTTTCTCGTATCCTCAACAAAGTTGAGGGGTTAGACAAGATCTTGAAAGTGATGAAAGAAGATGTGTCTACCCTTAGCCATACCGTTACCTCCCATTTAGTAACAATCAAGCAGCTGGAGGCCCAAATGGGTTAGATGTCATCTCACTTAAATCCGAGACAAAAAGGGGGCTGCCTAGCGACACCATGGTCACCCCAAGAATGAGGTTTGAAGGTGGACTTGCGTCGTACCGCATCGTTAACTAAGGTGTTGTTTGGGAGGCAACCCAAAATCGCTTATTGCTTTTTATTTGTGTTTTGGTAAAATAGTGGTGTGTTGTTTGTACAGGTTGAAGTGTGGAAATTTTTTGAAAAAGTGCAGGTTGGTGAGCAACAGGTTCAGTCGGTGAGTTACCGAAGAGGTCGGCAAACCTGACCTAATCCATCATTTGACTCAGGATATCTTCAAATTGAAGTTTGTAAAACTCGGCAAGCCTAGGAAATTATTGGCGAATCATTGACCATGTCAACGATCTCGATGGAGACCGCCGTTGGGACCCCCACACTCATTGAAGGTTTTGTAAAATTCGGCGAAGTTAGTGATTGCTCAGTGAATCGCGGAGAGGATAGGCGAGCTCGACTAATGTCACCAAATGGGCAAAAAACTGGACAGTTTTGCAGGCCAAAGGTTTAAAAGTTTCAAAATCATTCACTTTCCCTCACTTTTTATCTTCCCAAACTCATACCCGCAAGACAATTCCTATATTTTCTCAATTTTAGAGTATTTTTAGTGCTGATTTGTGCTTGTAATTGGATTACTATACTGCCTAGCATTTCAATCTTCTCTTTATCGACACCAAAGGTTGGTTTTTCTATGCCCCAAGTTTATTTTATCAAATATTATACTCATTTGCAATAGCCTGATCTTGTTGAAGTGTTTTGATCCTGCCTGATAGGATTAGATTGTTTACATGCATGATTTAATTTGACAATCTTGCTCGAGTAGTTGTGACTGTTGAATTCCTGTAATGGTTTGCCTTAAACTGGATTAAAATTCGAAGGGTTGTGTACGGGTGCTATGGGTCCTACCTTAATTGTTCTAGTGCATGCTTTGATTTTGTTTTCGGGGGTTGTGGGGTTGAATTCGAGAAGTTGGGTTGAAAATAGGTACATTCAGCCGTTTGGCGAGCTGGGTCGAGCTCACCAAACCACTCGGCGATTCTCCTAATGTCCCTATCTCTTCTTTAGTTCATGCTTTGTTTGATGTTTGGTTCTGTAAGTTTCGGCGAGAAGCTTGACGTCGCCAAAAGCACTCGGCGACTCACCGAAAGGCTTTCGCCCTTTGTCTGCACCTCTGACTCTTTATGCACTGGAACTTTTGGCGGGCCTGTCCTTGTTCGCTGAAAGGTATCATCGACATGCCGAGTGGTTTCCCCAATACCCACTTGCTGTAGTTTTAGAGCTAAATCCTTCGGCAAGTTCGATCTAGCTCCCCCAAGAAATTCAGCAATTCACCCTTTGGTTTGGCGAGTCTGTCTGAAATTGTTCTGTTGTGCTTTTGCTTTATTTTTTCTAACTTCTCTTCAAGATTTTGTAGACATAACTAAATCAAAATCTGTTGAAAAAATAATACCAGCCCAAGAGAAGTCCAAAGGGATTGCGATAAATGAGGATGCAGCTACGTCGAAAGGCAAAGCTACGAAACTACCCACAACCACTAGGAAAGGCAAGGGCAAGAGGCCCACTTCTGCTAGGAAAACCATTACCCTAGACCCTAATATTCCTTCGTGGGCTCGGGATTCGCAGCGATGCATGTCTTTGGCGCACTCACACTCAAAGAAAACTCGTGAATCTAGCACCGTATTCCTCCCGGTGACCTCGCACCGATGCGAGTTCAGTGAGGCATCGTGCACGCGATGTCCGCAGCACGGAGCGATCGTGGTACACAAGATCCTTTCTTTACCTCCCTCTCTATCTTACTTTCTTTCACTTTTGGATACTTTACTTCATTTGCATTTGAGGACAAATGGTTTTTATTGGTGGTGGGGTAAGGCCCACCTTTTGTGTGAATATTGATGTTCGTGTTTCGTTGATATATTTGGGTCATTGTGTTTTATACTGCTTCTTGTGGATGTTTGAACTTGTGGCTCCTTTTATTTTAAATTGTAAATGATTTTGACCCCTCCAAATTTTTCGCCCACTCCTATGTATACTTGAATTGGCTATTCTTCAACAAATTTGAGTCTCGGTTCTGATCAATATCGATGACTCAAATAGTGCTCATAATCAAACGAACATGAATGTACGGCTAAAATGAGACCAATTGAAGTTGCATAGACAATATGTGAACTCTTTTCATCTCATTGTGACTAGCCAATTATCAAATCAAGTCTCTTGTGATGATCATTAAGCACTAGCGAAAGTGTGGAGTCTTGTTTGACTTTGGTGTCGATGTCTTGTGTGATGAGCTTACTGTGAACCATACATGATAACACCTAGAATTTTCCCCTTCCTATCGACTAAGTAAGGCTATCTCTTGATATGATCTTAGGCAACTTCGAAGAGTGTGAGCCAATTTGACATATACCTCTTTTGTGGCCTACATTGTGAGCGTGTGAACATCTTTTGAACACCCCTTGAGCCTTACTTTTCTTTCGAAGAAACTTGATGAAACCATGAACTTTCTTAAATCCACTACCCATAATCCTCGTGATTTGTGGTTGATTGAATAGCCAACTTAGGCTAAATGCCTAAGTTGGTGGTGTGGTGAAAAGAAAAGGCAAGTTAAGAAGTGCAAGAAAAGTTCCCTTTAACCCATGATGTTGAGAAAAATGGAACACCTCCATACAAAAAAAAAAAAAAAAAAAAAAAAAAAAAAGATAGAAAAGAAAAAAAAAAGAAAAAGAAAAAGTTGTGAAATAAAGTTATGAGAAATGTAAAAAGGAAGGGGGTTCCGAACAATCCATGGAAGTGAATAGTGGGATGACTTATGAGCACTAAAGAAATTGATGAAAGAAGAGGAGAGGGAGTGTTGAAAGCACTACATTTCACGAGGATAAAAGTCACTGAGCCCAAATGACCATACCTTTGCACTCAGCCCCATTACAAGCCTTGAAAAGCCCCTTTTTTTTTTGGTCTTGAGTGAGCTGAAACAATTGTTGATTGTAAAATACAGGCAAACCTATGGGTGAAAGCACTCATTGTGTTCTTCTTTGTGAGAATGATCGTTGCGTTTGATTTCAGAACTTTAAATGATTAAATAATTGTGTGTGAATATGGAATCATTCTTTGTGTGAGGGCATTTGAATACCTTTTTTGAGATCAAACTTGCATTTGAGGCAAGTATAGTGAGATTGAGAATCTTTGATAATGGTGTGTCACAATTTAATCAAGCAAAAACATGAGAATTGATAAACACACAATACTAGGCATAAATTTAATTCATTACAGGCAATCCAAAAATTAAAGAACTATTTTATCATGCTACCCAATAATAATCAACAACAATTTACCGATTTGCATTCAAGTTCAACTACATATAGAGTTGTAATGCTAGATGGTAAAGTTCCACAATCCAGATCAAAGATTTCACACGATACGACAGTAAAAACAAGAAAATATGAAAGATCTAAAGAAGGGAGTGAGAGTAAGAGGGTTAAAAATGGGAGAAGATGAAGGATTTTGAAATTTTAAACCTATTGGCCTTTAAAACCTTAAAGTTCACACTCCCATCGGTGGAGTACGTCGTTCTCGTTGACCCACTCGGCCATTCGCCAAGTGGTATTTTGGCTCGCCGAGTTTTACAAAACTCCCAACAATTTAGGGGTTCTAACGGTGGACAAAATTGGGCTCACTGACCTGTTTGTCGTGTCGATGAGTGAGCATGTAGCTCGCCAAGTTTTATAGAGTTCCCCTTCAAGATTGGTGGTTCCAACAGTGGTCCAAGTCGGGGCTCGCCGACCTATTCGGCATGTCACCGACTGGATTTTGGCTCGCCAAACTACCTATTTTTCAACACTCTTCACTTTGCAACCTGCACAAGCAACACTAGTTATCAAAAATCACAAACTAAAGAATCAAAAACTTGGGAGTCCCCCTTTTGTCCTTGGATTCCAATTAGAAGAAATTTGACCCATTTCGGTCTCTAACTCTTTGATTGACACTAAAAGTGAGGTGACCGTCTGATTAAGTATAGAGAAGTCTTCTTTCATTTCTTACAAAACCTTTTTCGATCCTTGAACTTTGTTGAGAATGCGTGAGAGCATGTCTTCCTCATGGACATTTTAAGACTCCTTGGGCTTTTGATGTTTATGGGGTGGGACGTACCTATCCTTGTCACCCTCTCTTTCCTTCCAAGTGGTGTTACGATCACGCCATTCTCTGTCACAGTCTCTACATCCATCATCTCTATTCCAACCTGGATTTCCACCCGGCCTTGGATAGTTTGAACGATATCCTCCTCATTGATCAGCAAGGAAGTTCACTTCCTCATCATACAACGCTTCAAATTGTGCTTCTTCAGTGTTTACTTCACCAACACCCATAACATTTACACTCTTCATACCACTACCCATCACATTTTTTGCCAAGATGTCCAGAGGGATCATAATGTTGGCCATGTTTTGGTCTCTCTCCTGATCCTTCTCATTTTGCTCTTTTGTCATTCTAAAGGTAAGAGGAGAGACATAGTCTTCAAAAGTGTACCGCACTCTGTTTATCTTGGTCATGCCATCAAGGATTTGCATCGCTACTTCATAGGGTTGTTGCATTCTACCACCAGGAACAAGTGGATCAGTAACTCCTTTGTTCACCGAGTCAAGGCTCCTATAAAAGTATTGTAGCAGTGCATTGTTTTGAACTCCGTGAGTCGGGCATTTAAGTACCGACTTCTTAAATCTCAGCCACGTCTCATGGACATGCTCACCTTTCAAACGTTTGAAACCTTAGATGTTGTCTCTAAGCATCACCATCTTCGATAGGGGAAAGAATCTCACAGAAAATGTTATGGTAAGTTCATCCCACGAGGTGATGGAATCCCTTGGTAACTCAACCAACCATTTTGTAGCTTCACCCATTAAATAGAATGGTAACAACCTGAGACAGACTGATTCTTGTGATATGTTCTTGAAAGAGAATGGACCACAAATGTCCACGAAGTTCCTAATATGATCATGAGGGTCTTCATGTGCCAACCCTCCATATAATCCTTTCATTTGGAGAAGTTGTACCATTGTGCTCGTAACATGGAAAACTACATTACCCTAAATAGGAGGTAGACAAATTGCACCAACACTACCCAATTGGATTGGGTCATTCACATCATTAAGATTCCCAATGTCGTCTTGGTGGCCAACTTGGCTATCATTACTCCCATTTATGCTCATCTCTTCCTCTATTCAACAAAAGCAACACAAAAACAAAAACTAAAGTAAGTCGATTCAACTACAACCAAAAGTCGATTCAACTACAACCAAAATGATCAAAATTCAACTTTAATAAAAGAATCTTAAACAACATCACTCCCCAGCAGCGGCACCATTTTGATTAACGTTTCAAACACATCTCATCCAATTCTAGGTGCACACGATCGTTAGTCAGTAAAAAAGCCAACGAAAGGTTGGTGTCCAACCCACAGGAACGGTACATGTTCAAATTCACTTAGGAAGTACAAACATGGTCTAATTAGCTATAGGAATATAAACTATTGAAAAAGACATGTAAACAAGTCTAAAAGAGGTGAAACGAATGCCAGATGAGGGGCTTTGGTTTCCAATTATCATCTACAACACAATCCAATGCTAAGGATATAACAATATAGAGAGAAATTTTCGGGATATGATCGATTATAGGAGAATTTCACTATATTGGTAATTGAAACTACTATGGAATAGATAAATATCAGTGGGTAGGCTAGGCAATAAGTGAAATATCTTTCTCTCAAACAACTATTTCGAATCAAATGATTTCTTTCGAACATAAACAAGCTTATCAAATAAGAACAACCCACACCTTAATTCATCTACTCTCTCAAGCTAGATGGGTAGAGTAAAGGTTAGGATTTACTCTCTAGATTTCATCCCATATCACCCCAATAAATACAATCATCAATTAAAAACTTTGATTCTAAAACCTCTTTCTCAAGCAAGCCCAGAATTCTAAGTTTGAATTGCATTTGGAACTACAATTATTATATTAAAACACAACTATCAATTAAAACCCACTTCAATATAGTATTTTAATTAGTAATTAACAATACCCATAAGCTATTTCAACCCATAATCACATGATCACACACCAAGAATTGGGATTTTAGCCAAACATCATAAAAGGGTAAAAATAATTACTAACTCGATTAGCCATCAGCTAGGAAATAGTCTCCAAGCCTTTAAAATGTTCCAAAATCATTAAGTTCAAAAACCCAAGTCGAAATCTTCAAGAGTTCTACAATAAGCACTCAAAAACTTAGAGAAAACTCTACTCTAGAATGGGAATTGTAGTATCTGAGAGAGAATTGTAATATCTGGCTCACAACTCCTTGAGAACTCCTATTAAAAATCAATTTATAGTTTGTGGAAATTCAGCTTGAAAGTTCAGTTGGCGGATTAAGTCGGGCTCGCCAAGTGATTCAGTGACCCCTCGTTTTCTCTCTTCCATCGCCAAATTACATTGGTTCTCATTATCCCAAGTCCTGTAACTTTGGCAATCTAGTGTGAAGTCACGAAATCGATCGACGATTCGCCGACTGCTCATTTCTATAGCTGACTTGGTTTCTTTTCGCAGGGATAGAAAACTGGAACATTAAGCGAGCTAAAAAGCCACTCGGCTATTCGTCGAGTGGTCTTGGCGATCACCAAGATCCCTCTTTTCTCCACTTCTTCAGCTTGTTTTGCTCTTTTTTTGCCTAGTAGTGTCCTTGCCTTGGTCGCTAACATATATACCTCAAAATCAATGCTTTAACATCAGTTTATAACATAAATTAGATATTGGAAGACACTAAAACTATCAAAACAAACCCTAAATGAGCCCAAATCTTGGACTCATCAACACCCCAAACTTAAACTTTTGCTTGTCCTCAAGTAAAACTCAAGATTAGTAGTTCAATAAGGATGTCTCAAATAGTGCTGCATAAGACTCAACATGAATGCACACAAAAGGTTCAAACTACACATACAATGCTCATCTCGGCACTCAAAGATTGAAATTGTGACTCACCATTATCAAGGATACTCAAGTTCACAATACTTGCTTCAAATGCAAGTTCAAGCTCAACAAAGGTACTCAAATGCCCTCACCACAAAGATGATTCCACATTCACACAAAATTCATCAACAATTCAAAGTCCCGAAATCACATACAACTCTCACACTCAAAAAAATGAACACATGCATGACTTCACCCATAGGCTTACCCTTATTTTTCACTTAACATTTATTTTAGCTCACTAAAGATCACAAAGGTCTTTTAAGGCTTGTAATGGGGCTTATTGTAAAGGTATGGCTATTTAGGCTTAGTGGCTTTATCCTTCATGAAGTATGGCCTGAAAATCACTTTTTCTCCTTCTCTTTCATATTCACAAATGTTCCAAACTCCACCCCATTATTCAACTCGACATGAATCACTCACTGGATACCCCATTTTTCAATATGTTCACACAATATATTTCACAATTTTTACTCTTTTTTATACTTTTTATTTTCTTTCTCTTTTTTTACATGAGGGGCTCCATCTTTTTTTTTTTTTAATTTCTTTTTAACACAATCCATCAAAGGGGAAATTTTTCACACTTCTTGACTTTCCTTCTTTTTCACCACACCCCCAACTTAGGCTTTTAGCCTAAGTATGCTATTCAAACATACCAATACTTCATCAAGGTTATATGTGATGGGATAAAGAGGTCAAAGTTGTTCAAGTTTCTTCTAAGAAAACGATATGCTCAAAAGGTGCCAAGCTAGGTTCACACAGATGAGATGAAAAATAGGGTATAAGTGTTCCCCACAGGTTCTTAACGTAGTAATTCCAATAATAGTAACTCTATCTTAGTGTTAACATGCAAGGTTGGTATGTTATGTATCTCTTAAGTGATTGGTCCTCAAATATGGAATTTCAGCATGAAGCTTGGTCGGTCTATGGGTGTATGCTTCACTAACACTTACCCTTAACCCTAGATTAGCATTCGTAGTAAGTTGGTCAGGCTATTAGATAGCGGATTATCACGTCTAAATCTCTCTTGTTTAATCTCTTTCTCATTCGTTACCTCCTTGGTTTGGCAAGTAGGAATGAGGTGAGTTCTAACGTTGGCCACCATTAAAAAGCATTCTAAACAAAAGAATTTACAATACATGCCTACACACTATTCAAGAGTTACATGATTATTGGTTTTACTTTGTTAATTACTCATGGTTCCCACAACCCTAGTTGTGTATTTAGCTATGCATGCTTTAGTTATCACAATTCATATTATGGTTTGAAACAGAAATCATAAACTTATAATTAGAATCAGTGAAATTTGGAATCTTGTATTGAAAATCAAAAGCAAATTGCATGATCAAACTTTAAGAATTAAATGCTAAAATTGTTTGCAAAATATTTCTCAAAGACAAAGTAAAATCTCACAAAAGGTCTAACACCCAACAAAAAGAAAAATGCAACTTATATTTATAGAAACTAAATCCTAAACCAAGTAGGAAAATAAAACATAGGAAATTCTGGTCTGAGCAGTTTCAATCGATGACAGCCACCTATGGTCCATGAATCAATCAATGACCCGTGGGTGGCTCCATGGTTCGGCAGTTGGACAAAATCTTGTGGTCTTCAAAATACAGTCATCACCTATGGCCTATAGATCTTTGCACGGTCTTTCATGTCCCTCCGTTGTTCAAATACTAGAACTTCTTTTCTCTGAGTCAAACGATGACCATGATCCATGATTCGTCACTCAGATTATGGGGCGTCGTTATACTCTGTGGTTCCACCCTTCGTCAGAATTCCTTGAACACTCCACCTACGGCACGTCTAGTAAATGAGGTCTCATAAATGAGCTCATCTATTGCTAAAATCCTACTGATTCAGCTACATTCAACTCTAACTGCTTCAAACCTATTTACTGCAAAATTAGATTAAAATACCATCACATCTAATAACAGAAATGCCTAAGATGCACTCAAATTTCAAGTATAATGCAACAAAAATACTATAAACTCATGGTACATCATTGATATCATATCATTGGTTCTTCGGAGGCACTATGCCACAACTTAGGCCAAAATCCTAAGTTGAGGGTGGTAATGACCTAAATAAAAAGAAATAGCTTAGAAAATCGTATCCTAAGTTATTCCAAAGGCACGAAACCACAATGCATATATGAATGTATATAGTGTGAATGGTTTAAGAAAATGGTAGTTAAAAAGGAGAAAAAGTAACAAAAGAAAATAAATGATAAGTGTCGGGATTTGCTAAAAGAAAAAGGTTGGAACCACTTGAATAAGAGTTGTGTACTAATAAGAACTTTGGAGAACCGAGATAATCCAGTCACTAATATACCAAATGTTCCACTCCCTAGCATGAGCCAATGCTACAGGCTAATAAAATTCCTATAGTGATCCTATTCCTATTGTTTGATAGTTGAAGCATAGAAAACAATGGTAATCATATGGTTTGTATACTTGCAGTGTTAGAATTTCTTTTGGAGAGCGAGAGTACTCGCCAGTACCAATTATAATGTGTGAGGCACTTCTTTGTTGTGAGGGAACTATGTTTGCATTTTATAGTCAATATGTTAGATGATAGTTGATACTAGAGTAAGCATGATCGACTGTTTGAAATGTGATGTCACACATTGATCCTTGCATTTTAGATAGATGATTTTGGATAAGATTATTGTGGATATAGTTTTTGCATATTTGTGAAGTGCTCCTTTCTATTTGAGCGTCGAGTATTATCTTTTTCATCTCTTGAGGACAAGCAATGGTTCTAAGTTGAGGGTGTTGATATGTCGTGAAATCATAGTACATTTGACGCTCAAAACTATGGATTAGTTCAAGAAATTGAGTGTGATTATGTGGATATGATGTTTTTCTTTGATGTTGAACAGGAACACCTTGATGCAAAATATAGGGAAAAGGAAGAAAAAGTGAACTGAAGCCACCACCACCGAGCCCCAAACTGGACATCGTCAAGTTGATGAGCTGTCTGAAGGCTCGTGGAATGGAGGATGTAAACCCCTTCACCTACCCATATAAAGAATGAAGACAATGGAGCCTAAGATTGGTTGTGGTCCACTTGACGAGCCGTTTGAGGGCTCGTGGACTAGAGGCAATCAATCCAGTGGCCACCCAAATGAAGGCACAACTCTACAGAGCACTAGACAGGTCGTGTTTCTTAAGACAGACTGTCTAGTTGCTCATGAGGAATGCTAGTGGAAGAAGTCCCAAACTATCTAAGTGTGGGACCACAAAGGGCTTAATGAGCCATCTAGCCTTAGACGAGTCGTCTGCATGCCCGTGAAGACTCACAACAGTAAAGTCCTACTTTGAGAAAGACCTGTTTTTACATACTATTTAGTTACTTAAGGTTTATTTTTTAAATCTATCTTTTATCTTTTAGATATTGAGACATTAAGAGCAAGGAGAAACTATAGTTTCGAATTTCAAACACTTTGATTTGTCAATTATGCTGGAACAAAGCTTTGTGATCGTTATTTAGTGTTGATAATCGAGATTCTTTTGGTTTGCTATTAATGTATGTTTCTTACACCATGCTTTCAATAGTATCTTCTGCTTGTTTTCTTGAAATAATAAGAGGCAAAATACCACAACTATGGTTGTGGGAACCATAACTAAAAAATTAGTATGAATTCAAAATATGAGTAATGTTGATTTGTTAATTGTACATGTTTATTCTACTTTCATAATGATTGCTTTCGAATGAGTGCATATGCAAAGGGTAAACACCAAAATAGTCTAAGACCAAGAGGAAAAGTAGGAAACTCATATAATAGGGCTAAGAAGCATTTAGATGTATCTAACTTGCTAGGAACATGTAATATTAACAAGGGATGATTACTTGTATAACAATCTAGAGTGAACTTTTAAAGGTCATGGAGAACACAATCCTAGTCTTGTTAAATTAAAAACTGAAATCTTAGAACTATTGTTGTGCTTGTTAACTGTGAAGCTAGAATTCAACATTGGATACTTAGACATTAAAACAACCCTATATTAACTTTCCGCAATTTATTATCTTTTGGAAATATTAACCACAGTTGAATAAAAGGTCAGTAAGGTTATTTCTATAGTAACTTCCCTATGGGATTGACCTCAACTCCAGTTGAGTTCTAGAAATTGACTTTGACCATTTAAACTTATTAATTGAGGTGTAAGTTTGGACGTATCAATCTTATATATTGCAAGCTTTTTAGTAGATTCGGATGACAAATAAGGATGAGTTTCTTTTCAAACTAAGCTTTGTATACCATTATTTTTATCTCTTTTATTATCGTTATTTGAGTTTTAATTTACCTCATTAACTCTATGGCTTTGTCTATTTCTTCTATGTTTCTAGTAAGCTTGGGAGTTGGGGGAGTGAAGTTAGGGGGAGTCAGTACCTAGGATATAGATACCACATTGTTTGGATTGTGAGTTGAGCTTCTTATTGACCGCGTCGGGATCAACACTGGAATAGGAATACCTTGATGGTATGCATGGAG
Source organism: Solanum pinnatisectum (assembly GCA_035578085.1). Lineage (NCBI taxonomy): Eukaryota > Viridiplantae > Streptophyta > Magnoliopsida > Solanales > Solanaceae > Solanum > Solanum pinnatisectum. The sequence goes on along the minus strand of CM069081.1, from coordinate 12,058,784 downwards.
TGGGTTGTAGAGAGGTTCATCATTGGATTTGGTGAATGAGATGGAAAGAAAGGAATCTCCTCGGGTCTGCTCCAAAGGGTGGAGTAGAGGTGTTTCTCATGTCGAGATGTGGAAGAAAGGGAGATCTGGGAATGGGTATATCATTTGGGGTTGGAGAACTGAGCTCAGACAAAGTTGATTGTTGTAGGATTCCATGGATAGGTGCATCCCTTCAGATACCACCTGACCTATGAAGGATGGGTTTTGGACAACTATTGCTACCTCCTTCTCCTCTAATATTACTCTCGACGAGAGTGAGTTTCCTTGAAGGCTGTAACACCTCGAATTCAAAAATGGCTAGAAAGGCGTCAAGCGGGCAAGTCGCAATTCCAAAAGTGTACCATGGAACTCTCCATGGAGCTGTAGATAGTCTGTGAAGGGGACCAAGGTCCGTTAATGAGCTCGTGGTAGTTTCCAAAACCTACCCAGGAAGGGTTTACCTTGACGGACGCCCAGACGGCCCGTGGTGATATTAACGAGTCGTCAAAGTGGTTGTGAAGTGGCCCAAATCTGAAGGAGTTCTCCCCTATTCATTGGAAAAGGTCCACAGGCGTCTAAACAGCCCGTGAAACCCCACACAGACTGTGAAGTCATCAGTGAAGGGGGTTTATCAGACTTAGTTTTTAGGATCAAATTTAAACAATCATATCTTTTAGCATAAAACGAATTAAGAGGTCCGTGACCTATCGAATTAAAGATCTCTGAGTCTTCTTTCCAATGCCACCGAGTTTGCCTAATTCGATGATTGGACTAAAACTTAACGCCCTAAATAGTGAAGCCCGATCTGGCAGAATTTCTTCATGACCCATTTAGGCCTTCTAGTGAATCAATTCGACAATTTTAAGTGGGGGATTTACAGTCTTTTCCCAATTGTGTTAACTTAGTACTACGTCATTTTACCTTCTACCCAGCGCCTTATTTGAACCCCCAAATCACCCAAATTCAATTCATTCTCTTAAAAATCCCAAAAGTTGATCAAGCTCCTCCTTTTAAAAAAATCTCTCTCTAAGTAAGAAAAGAAGTCAAGTTACGCTTTCAAATCAAGTCTCCAATTCCACCATTGATTTCAAGATTTTGGCATCTAGTATGATCATATTCACCTATGGAGTCCTTTCCTCCATAGGGTTCCTAAAATCTCCCAATTACAAGTTAGAAATCTCTAACTGTAGTTAGGGTTTACTTCCATGTCATGGTTCCTTTCAATATTGATCCAATTGGTTGTTTTATGACTTTTTATGTATGAATTGAAGTAATTGCATGTTTTTAAGTTGATTTCCCATGAACCCATGAATATCCATGATTTTGATTATAAACCATGAAAGATGAATTTAAGAGGATATGCATTTCCTTTTGATGAAATTGATGTAAATGAAGTTGAGGATACATTGACTTTGAAAACATGATGAAGCATATGAATTATTGAAAAGAATGCATGTTTATGAAAGTATGACAATGACTCAAGTAAGCTTATAGATAAAGGTATCTATATGTTCTATAAGCTTGGCCACCCATGAATGACATCTAGATTTACCTTCAATGATTTTCGGGCTATTTTCCCAAAGTAGGTCTTGATTACCATGGGTATCTGGATATACCATCAATGATCATAGATCACACTTTCTAAACTATTTCCATTAGTAGTGCAGAATTTCTAGCATGGAGTGAATGACTGTAGAACTTAAAAGCTATTATGAAAAGATCATGGATGGTTAAAGATTTTCTCACGCATAGTCTAAGGAGTTATCCTATTATAATACAAATGGTGAATACCATATCTCTTAATTATAAGACAATTTAAGATTAATAACTATTCCGTGGGATTTTTGCTTAGCACCGAGAGGATACTGAGATGGAAGCTCTCCCATAGCTTGAGGCCGGGTTTCTAAATATTCTTATCCCATAACTATATGCCCCCATAGGATGATTGTCATAAGATAGATGATGATTTCTCAAATATACATTAGATGGTTGATCCACTTAAGCTAGAAGTTTATGGTCCTACCTTGGTAAGTAGGACAATCTCTTTTCGGTGTGATAGGAGTACACTAGATTCCATGTTATAGCTCACATGGTCTCTATGTCGGTTAAATCTACTTCCCAAAGTAATGATGAACTTAGGTTTCTTCAAGAAGTATCCCACAGGATTTCAATGATGATCTTACTTGCATTAACCATGATTATGATTTATGTTTTCTAAATCTCTTATCTTATGTTTTGACTTGGTCTTTGCATATCATGAAAAGTCCTTTTAGCATGATTTCATAACTTTTATGCATTCCTGTCATACTTGGTACATATTTGTACTAATGCATACTTTTGCACATTATTTCACTAATGTAGGGTCCGACACTCCTACTCTGCATCTTCGTGGCTAGGGATCATATTTAAGATTGGTGAGCCCTAATGTTCTGGGGACCGAACCTTCTTTCTTATTGCCATTACTTTTTAGAGATTTTATGTGACAGACGTCATTGAGACTATTAGACTTCCTCTTTATTTTCCATAACTCTTTTATGGTATAAACTGTCTTCTGAACTCTTTCAATTCTATTATCTTGTATGTGTATGCTAAGTGTCTTCTGTAGGGCCTCTCAGGGTCTTATACGCCATCTCACGTCAAGGGTGTACTTTGGATTGTGAAAGGCTTGGTATTTAGAGCACAAGGTTTAGAAAGGTCGTAGGATGTCTCATAAGCCACGTTGAGCAAAGTCTTGTTCATGAGCATGAAACGTTCCACATTTATGAATAAGAAGCTATAAGATGATTAGGAAACTCCACTTCTTTCATTACTCTAAAGTCATGTGATAGAGTGTAACTCTAGGTGTCCTTCTCTCTTAACCCCCTATTTATGCTTTTTAGAATATACCTCCATGATGGAATCCCATGAAAAGGAATGTTCATGAAAATGTGCGCAAGAGGTTCCCCAAGAACCGGTCGACCCTTTGGCCGATCAAGTGACTAATGATGAACTTCAAGCCGAATTTCATGTACCAGCCCAAGTAATGATGGCTCAAGCAAATAGGGAGATTTTGGCTTCGTGAACCCAAATGTGGGTACAACGGCAACTAGAGTTGGAGACTTTACTAGGATGAATCCTCTAGAATTTCATGGGACTAAAGTCGAGGAAGATCCTCAAAAGTTCATTGATGAGGTGTATAAGGTGTTGATGCTCATGGGAGTGAAGCCGATGAAAAAGGCAGAATTGGTCACTCATCAACTTAAGGGTGTCGCTCAAGTGTGGTTCAACCAATGGAAGGAATAGAGGGCGGTAGGTGCGCCTCTTGATTAGGAGAAATTTAAGGTTGCTTTTCTTGATAGGTTCTTTCCCCTTGAGATGAGGGTGGAAAAAGTACTTAAGTTAATTAACCTTCATCAAGGGGATATGAGTGTGAAGGAGTATGCTTTGAAATTCACGCAATTGTCTTAGTATGTTGCAACTATGGTCTCTTATGAGTTTGAGATTTGGACTCATTTAGGGATTTGTTTGCATAGAATTAGTGTTGTCAAATGCTAAATTTATGCCAATAATTAATGTAAAACCCTTGATTTTCAGATATAAAGGGTGAGGAACGAGGCTAGGACAAAAATGGTCAACAAGGACAACACAAGCTGAAAAAGAGAAGAGGTAAAACAAGCCTGATAATCGCCGAGATCACTCGGTGAATCGCCAAGTTGCTCCTCTATTGCCTAAGTTTACAGAACTCTGAGATTGGATTAGGAGTAGCTTTGGCAAGAAGTAGTTCCATTCGGCGTGTCACCGATCTCATCGGTGAAGGATGAGCTCATCGTAAAAGTACTGATGAAGATCCAGATAAGTGTTGATGGGCGAGTTAAAAGGCAAAAAGTCACATCGCTGAATGAAACAGCGATCTAGATCTGACTCACTAAAAGTTACAGTGGTTGGACTAAGAAGATGTGAATAATGAAGGCGAAACGAAGATCGATCGGCGAGTTACCAAACAGATGGTAAAGCACGACTATCCTCGCCAGTTGATCCCAAAAAGCCACACATCAAACTTGTATAAATTGATTTTTTCATGAGAGAGAAAACATTCAGAAAACATGAGGAACAAAAGATAGAAAGCAAAAACACTACTATTGTTGATTTGAAGTGATTTTAGCAAGGTTTTTCATTTGGGTTTTATAATAGATAAGATTTTAGTGAATTTAACTTTCGAATTTCATTTACCCAACTATGGAAAACGTGGTAGATACTGAATTTTATCTTTTTACTATGGCTCTGGCTAAAACCCTAAACATGGGGGTTTGACAATGTGACCAATTATTGCATTTGACTAAATGGGTGTTATCAATTCATGAATTTTGGTGTTAATTTGAAGTGGGTTTGAATTATTAATGTGGTTTAACTTTATTATATCATATATAACGTGATATAGTTCAGAGTTTTGTGCTTGCTCGAGAGAGAAGTACAGAGCCAACGTACTAATTTGGCATCCTTAGTAGTGGTCATTACATTTCAGCTTGAGAAAGTGAAACTCGAGACTCTGTCTTTGTATCTAGCTCGAAAGAGTGGATTTGATGAGAAAGTGGCCTGGTCGTCTTATGGATAGTGTTTAGGTTCGAGAGAACTCAACAAAAATAAGGTAATTATTTGAGAGAAAATTGCTTTACTTATAGTCCATTCTACCCACGACAAATTAACATTGTTGGTAATTATGTACACCCATTAAGTTGAATTTGGCAGTTGGTTAGTCAATCCCCCAAGTATTTTCTAGTTATTTGATCATTCCTTATTGATTGTTGAAGTGGGTTGGTAACAACATCCTTAAATTTGGTTGTTAGATTCGTGTTGTGTTCATTCTGCTGCAAAGGTCACTTTCATACTTTCGTATTTGAATTCTTAAGAAAGCTACTCTCTATGCGATTGACCCAAACTCAATTGGTTTGGTTATATACTGAGTAACGATCATTGACACTTAGAATTGCATGAAGTGTGCTGGAAAAGTTAATCAAAATGGAGCCACTGCCGAGGAGTAGCATTGTTTAGAGATTTTTATCAAAATTTTAGTTGTGAATTTGTCGGCTGTAGTTGAGTCAATTTTGATTGCATTGTGATAGTGTTGGTTGGACTGAATAGAAGTAAAAATGAGTGAGGAAGTGGTGAATGGTAACCTAGCAGGCCCTCGACATGGTATCAAGGATGTTAACAGGGCATACAACCCAACTCAATCGGGTGAAATGGGTGTATTTTGCCTACCATCAGTTTATGAGAATGCAACATTTGAGGTCACGAGCACAACTCTTCATCTCCTCCAAATGAATGGACTTTACGGTGGGTTGGCTCATAAAGATCCGCATGATCATGTGAGGAATTTTATAGATGTGTGCAGCCCGTTTTCATTCAAGATTATGCCACAAGAATCAATCCAGCTCATATTATTTCCTATATCTCTGACTAGGGAGGCTAGCATGTGGTTGGCCGAGTTACCAAAGAATTCTATCACGTCATGGGATGAGCTTATCATGGCATTTCATGCAAGATTCTTCCCTCCGTCGAGGATGATGAAACCCAGGGATAACATTCAAGGGTTTAAGCGATTGGAAGGTGAACCCATCCATGAAACATGGTTGAGGTTTAAGAAACTCTTACTTCAATGCCCGACTCACGGGCTACCAAATGATTTGCTACTCTAGTATTTTTACCAGAGTCTTGATTCAGTTAATAAAGTAGTGGCTCATCAATTGGTTCGAGGGGGAACAATGTTGCAATCATTTGAGGTGGCTTTGTTGCTTCTTGACGACATGGCAAAGATAAATAAAGCTTGGTACACTCAAGAGGATCAAGTTTATCCTTTTTGTTTTAGAATGACCCAAGAACAACTTTATAAGAAAAGAGAAAGGGATGAGAACATCAAGAAGATGTTGGCCCAAATGGAGCTACTACAAGAGCATATGTTGGAGAATATGAGAAAGCCAAATGGAGTGATTAAAGTTGAGGAGGGTTCTTCCTCTTGTTATTCAAAATTGGGGAAGAATCAAGGTTGGAATTCCAAGAAATACGAAGAGGGTTTCCACCCACGCTATTTACAGTAAGGTGGAAATCAAGGTTGGAACTATCACAAGGACGAAAAGCAAAAACGATACTATCAAGAATGGGCTGAGCAAAGTGATTATTGGAAAAGGGAAAATGACCATGAAGAGGACCACACTCAATTGAGTGAGAGCCCAAAGTCGAAAGGGAGTGTAAGTAGTCCCCAAGTGAATGATTTGCTGTCATGCATCTTTGTCAAAGTTGAAGGTTCAGATGATTTCTTAAAAGCGATGAAAGCTGATTTTTTGTCATTGAACAATAAAGTGAACTCTCACGTAGATGCAATCAAGCTACTTGAAGGTCAGTTGAGTTTACTTTCAGTACAATTGGAACCAAAAAAGACAATGGAAGAGTATGATAGAGGTCTGGTTGTGGTTACTCGTAGTGGAAAGGTAGCGATAGGCGATGTTATGGGCAATGAAGAAGCTCAAATATATGAAGAAGAAAAAGGTATGGAGGAAGAAGAAATACCCATCCATCAAAGCATTGCCAAAGGGCCACAAAAAGATGTGGAGAAACACAATCCAATGCCAAAAAGTGTGCAACCTTTACCCAAAATATCCCCTTCATTTCCCCAACGTCTCAAGAAGAAGAATGCGGATGAGAAGTTCAAAAAGTTTTTATCGGTGTTCAAGAGAGTATCGATTAATCTCCCTCTAGTGGAGGCATTGTTGGAGATGCCGGGTTATGCCAAGTTTATGAAGAAGTTAGTCACAAAAAAAGGAGCTTGGATTTTGAAACAATCAAAGTTTTTCACAATTGCAGTGCAATTATGACTAAGGAGCTGATCAAAAGAAAGAACATCCTGGAGCGTTCACCATCCCTTGCACCATTGGCATGCTCCAATTTTCTAATGCCCTATGAGATTTGGGAGAAAGCATCAACCTAATGCCATATGCAATATATAAACAACTTGGATTGGGTGAACCGAAAGCCACAACAATGAGACTCTTGATGGCGGACTGATCAATTAAACATCTTATGGGGATACTATATGACATCTTGTTAAAGGTTGATATATTCATTTTCCCCGTTGATTTTTTCATTCTCGATTGTGAAATAGATGCTGAAATTCCCATCATTTTGGGAAGACCATTCTTGGCAACCGCGAGAGCATTGGTGGATCTTGAAAGCAGAGAACTAAAGTTCTGGTGAATGAAAATGAAGGAACCTTTAATGTTTGTAAGTCAATTAAACACAAAAGCGATATTCATGTGGTTTCTACTATTGATGTTATTGATGAGGTGGTGGCTAGTGTGAGCAATTTAATGTGTATGAGTGAACCGCTTGAGGCCGTGCTTGCTAACTATGATGAATTCGAATTCAAGGCTACAAAGAGGTAGTAGCTGCTCTTTCAGGCATGGGGGAATATTCAAAGACTTCATTGAAGTTGGACATTGATCTAAAAAATTGAGAAAGTCCTTCCGCAAAGCCATCAACAGAAGAACCACCGAATTTGGAGTTGAAAGTAGTTCCCTCCCATCTCCAATATGCTTTCTTGGGGGAAAATAACACCTTATCAGTGATCATTGCATCTGACTTGCTTGAATGGAAGGTAAAATTGCTTCTTGAGGTTTTGAAAAGGCATATCAAAGCTATAGGTTGGACTATTGCTGAAATAGTGGGCATTCCTCCCAGCATTTGCACTCACAAAATTCAGCTTGATAGTGATTGTAAATTGAGTGATGAACATCAATGCATATTGAACTCACCGATGCAAGAGGTGGTGAAAAAGGAGATAACAAAGTGGTTGGACTCAGGTGTGATCTACCCTATTGCAGATAGCAAATGAGTAAGTCTGGTGCAATGTGTACCAAAAAAGTGAGGCATCACAGTAGTCCCAAATGAAAAATGGGAGATGGTATCTATGAGACCGGTGACCGGATGGCGAGTATGCATGTATAACCGGAAGTTGAACTCGTGGAACGAAAAAGATCACTTCCCCACACCTTTCATGGATCAAATGTTTGATCAACTTTCAGAGAGAGGTTGGTATTGCTTTTTGGATGGATACTCTGGTTATAACCAAATCTCCATTGCTTCGGAAGACCAATAGAAAACCACATTCACCTGCCCATATGGAACTTTTTCCTACAAATGAATGTCGTTCGGGTTATGTAATGATTCGACAACATTTCAACATTGCATGCTATCTATTTTTGCTGATATGGTGGAGGATTCAATGGAAGTCTTCATGGGTGACTTCTCGATTGTGGGTGACAATTTTGAAGCATGTTTCGCACACTTGGGATAAGTTCTCCAAAGATGTGTGGAGACAAATTTGGTCATAAATTAGGAAAAATTCCACTTCATGGTTAGGGAAGGTATAGTCCTTGGTCACAAAGTGTCGCAAAATAGGTTGGAGGTTGATAAAGTGGAGATTGAAGTGATTGAGAAGTTAGCACCACCAATTTCGGTGAAGGGTATTCGTAGTTTCTTGGGGCATGCCGGTTTTTACCGGATGTTCATCAAAGACTTCTCAAAAATTGCACATCCTCTATGCAAACTCTTGGATAAGGAGGTGAAATTCTACTTTGATGATGCTTGCATGGTGGCCTTCAAGTGCTTGAAAGAAGTATTGATCTCTACTTCGGTTATCATTAGCCCTGATTGGTCATAACCCTTCGAAGTGATGTGTGATGCAAGAGGCACGGCATTAGGTGTCGTGTTGGGCAAAAACACAAAAAAATATTTCACCCTATTTACTACGCAAGCAAAACTCTAAACGCTGCTCAGCATAACTATACTGTCATAGAACAAGAATTACTTGAGGTAGTATATGCGTTTGAGAAGTTCTGGGCATACTTTCTAGGCACCAAAGTCTGATCATGCTGCACTGCGTTATCTAATGGCAAAGAAGGATTCCAAGCCAAGATTGAAAAGGTGGGTGCTACTACTGCAAAAATTCGACTTTGAAGTCAAAGATAGTAGAGGCTATGAAAATCACGTGGCTAACTACTTATCAAGATTGGAAGGCAAGGAAAATGACGAGTTGGAGATCGACATAAATGATGCCTTTCTCGATGAACATGTATTCATGGTAACTCTCCAACAAAATCTTTGGTATGATGATTTTGCTAACTATGTAGAGTGTGGATTGATGCCAAAAGAACTAAACTTCTACAAACAAAAGAGGTTCTTGTACAATGTTAAGAAGTACTTTTAGGATGAACCATATTTATTCAGAGAATATGCAGACCATATCATTACGAAATGTGTTTTAGAGGAAGAAGCCATCGAAATTCTCCATGCTTGTGATGCTTCACTGGTTGGGGACCATCATGGTGGTGTACGTACAGCTGCTAAAGTCCTTCAAAGTGGTTACTACTAGCCTTCCCTCTACAAAGATGCTCATAAGTTTGTTAAGAAGTGCACTCAATGTCAGAAACAGGGTGGAGTGTCTAAAAGACACGAGGCGCCTCTCACACCTATTTTAGAAGTTGAGTTGTTTGATGTTTGGTAGATAGATTTCATGGGCCCATTTGTGAGTTTGTTTGGTAATAAGTATATTTTGGTGGTAGTAGATTATGTTTCTTAAATGGGTGGAGGCTATTGCACTTCTGAACAATGAAGGGAAAAGTATTTTTCAATTCCTAAAATGCTATATATTTTGGTGGCCAACTTGAAGTGTTGAATCGGGAGATCAAGAGTATACTAGCCAAGACGGTGAATGCAAATAGGACTGATTGGTCTTGAAAGCTTGATGATGCTCTATGGGCGTAATGCACTGCATACAAAACACCAATTGTTATGTCCCTGTATCAGCTAGTCTTTGGAAAATCTTACTATTTACGGGTTGAATTGGAACACAAAATGCTATGGGCATTGAAAGCTCTAAATCTTGATTGGGCAAAGACTTCAAAGAGAGGGAAGATCAACATAAATGAGTTGGATGAATTCAAGTTCAGGGTGTATGAAAGTTTAGCTCTTTACAAGGAAAAGATGCGGAAGTGACATGATTCTAGAATCCTTAAGAGGAAGTTCAGAGTAGGAAATTAGATGTTTCTATATAATTCTCAACTCAGACTCTTTCCTAGAAAGCTCAAATCCAAATGGTCAGGTCTATTTAGAGTAATACGGGTGTTCACAAATGGTGCCATTGAGGTTGAAGGTAAAGAGGGAACTGAATTCAAAGCGAAAGGGCAACGCTTGAAGTTGTATTTTGGCGAATACCAAGAGATTTCTCTGATTGAAGTGGCGTATCTGGAAGATGCTTGAGAGCATTTTCACGTTGTGCCACGATGTTAAATAAGGTGCTTCTTGGGAGGAAACCCAAGTGTTAGTATTTCAAATAATGTGCGTTGATTTTGCAGGTGCAAGAAATTGTGCGGCGTGAAGACACCATTGGCGGATCGCCAAATCTATTTGGAGATCCCAATCTTGTCCTCCTTCTGGACTTTGAAAATGGAACTGAGATACAGGAATATTAGGCGGGGAAAACTTCAACACTCGGCGACTCACCGAAGTGATTGTGAGACCAAACTTTCTCCACCCTTTTGCCCCTGGCCTGACCCAATGGATCATTCGGCGAGGTTGCAAGTTCATTAGGCAAAGCACCGACCGATTCAGGGAACTCTTTCAATTCTGCCTTTCCGCCCCTTCCTGAATGTGTTACATACTGGAAATATCGGCGATATCCTGGGCAAATCGCCGAGTAGTTCGGTGACTACTATAATTTTTCGCCAAATGGGCGCCTAGTGAAGATTTCTTGTCACCTTGCTTTGCGTGTTTACACATCAGTAGTTTAACTTTATTTTTCATTTTTTTGGTATTATATATTCTCTACTCACATTAGGTATAATGTTGAATGCTTTTGGTGGGGGTGTGTGTTTGGTCAGTTGGTCAGTCAGTCCCTTGCTCGTTTGAAAAAGTTATTTATTTAAGTATTGCTTAGGATCAATATTGATCACTTGAATAGTGCTCTTAATTGAACAAAAATGAATGCGCGGCTACGATGAGTCCAAATAAAGTTGCATAGACAATGTGTGAACTTTGTGCATCTCATTATAACTAGCCGATCATCGAATGGGTCTCTTGTGATGAACACACTAGCAAAAGTGTGGAGTCTTGTTTGATATTGGTGCCAATGCCTTGTGTGATGAGCCTACCGTGAACCTTGTGTTATGACACCTAGAATTTTCCCTGTTGGTCCGGATGACTAAGTGATGCAAACTCTTGAAATGATCTTAGGGAACATTTTTGAAGAGTGAAACAATGACAATATACCTATTTTGTGGCCAACCTTCTGAGTGTGTGAACCTTGCTTGAACTCCCTTTTTGAGCCTTATCCTTTTGTTGGAAGAAACTTGATGCAATAATAGCCCCTCTTTATCCATTCACCCATAATCCTCATGAAGTGTGGTTTGTCTGAATAGCCAACTTAGGCTAGAAGCCTAAGTTGGGGGTGTGGTGAAAGGAGAAGGTAAATCAAGAAGTGCAAAGAAGTCCCCCTTTGATCCATGGTTTTGAAAAATATGGAACCCCTCCATACAAAAAAAAAAAAAAAAAAAAAAAAAAAGAAGAAGAATGAGAAAGAAAAATATTGAAAAAGTTGTGGAATAAAGTTGTGAAAATTGCAAAAGAAATGCGGTGTCTGGTATTCCATGAAAAGTGATTAATGGAATGAATTTTGAGCATGAATAAGAATGTTGAAAAAAGGAAAGAAACTGATTTTCATACCACATTTCATGAGGATAGCAGCCACTGAGCCTAAATGACCATACCTTTGGACTTAGCCCCATTACAAGCCTGGAAAAGAAGGGCAAACCTATGATGAAGTCATGCATGTGTTCATCTTTGTAAGTGTGACAATTGTATCTGATTCCGGAACTATAAAGTGTTGAACCATTGTGTGAGAATATGGAATAATCTTTGTGTGGGGGCATTTGAGTACCTTTGTTGAGCTTGAACTTGCATTTGAATCAAGTATTGTGAACTTGAGCATCTTTGATAATGGTGAGTCACAAATTGAATCTGTGAGTGTATAATTGATCCAATTTTAAGTTGGGGGTATTGATGAGTCCGAGATTTTGACTTATTTAGGGCTTTGTCTACATAGAATTAGTGTTCTCAAATGCTCAATTTATGCCAATAAATAATGTAAAACCCTTGATTTTCAAATATATTGGTTGAGGAACGATGCTGGGACAGAAATGGTCAACAAGGACAACACAAGCTGAAAAAGAAAAGAGGAAAAACAAGCCTAATGATCGCTGAGATCACTCAACGAATCACCAAGTTGCTCCGCTATCGCCTAAATTTACAGAACTTAGATTAGGAATAACTTCGGTGAGCAACCAGTTCTATTCGGCGTGTCGCCGATCACATTGGTGCAGGATAACCTCGTCGCCAAAAGTACTGATGGAGATCCAGATAAGTGTTGATGGGCGAGTTAAAAGGCAAATAGGTGCATCACAGAATGAAATGGTGATCTCGATCTGGCTTGCCTAAATTTATAGTGGTTGGACTAAGAAGATGTGAAGAATGAAGGTGAGGCGAAGGTCGATCAGTGAGTCGCCGAACAGTCAGCGAAGCCCAACTATCCTCGCGGATTGGTCCCCGAAAGCCACACATCAGACTTGCATAAATTGATTTTGCAAGACAGAGAAAGCATTCAGAAAATGTGAGGAACAAAAGATAGTGAGCAAAAACACTACCATTGTTGATTTAAAGTGATTTTAGCAAGGTTCTTCATTTGGGCTTTGTAATAGAAAAGATTTTAGTGAATTTTAACTTTCAAATTTCATTTACCCAGCTATGAAAAATGTGGCAAGTTCTGAATTGCATATTTTTACTATGATTGGCTAAAACCCTAACCTTGGGGGTTTGACAATGTGACCAATTGTTGCATTTGACTAAATGGGCGTTATCAATCCATGAATTTTGGTGTTAATTTAAAGTGGGTCTGAATTATTAATGTGGTTTAACTTTATTATTGCATATTTGGTGTGATATAATTTAGAGATTTTTTTGTTGCTCGAGAGAGAAGTACAGAGCCAACGTAGTAATTTGGCATCCTTAGTAGTGGGTCATTACAGTTTCAACTTGAGAAAGTGAAACCCAAGATTCAGCCTTTGTATCTAGCTCAAAAGAGTGGATTTGATGAGAAAGTGGGCTGGTCATCTTATGGATAGTGTTGAGGTTTGAGAGAACTCAACGAAAATAAGGTAATTGTTCGAGAGAAAATTGCTTTACTTATAATCAATTCTACCCGTGATGAATTAACATTGTTTGGTAATTATGTACACCCATTAAGTTGAATTTAGCAGTACGTTAGTCAACCCCCCAAGTGTTGTCTAGTTATTCAATCATTCCTTATTGATTGCCGAAGTGGGTTAGTACTAACATCCTGAAATTTGGCTGTTAGATTCTTAAGTGTTGTGTTCATTCAGGTGCAAAGGTCACCGTCATACTTTTGTATTTGAATTCAAAAGAAAGCTACTCTCTGTGGGATCGACCCCAACTCAGTTGGTTTGGTTATGTACTGACAAACGATCGTTGATACTTAGAATTGGATAAAGTGTCCTTGAAACGTTAATAAGTTGTTGAATCAAGGGCAAGGATGAGTAAAGTAGTGTTGGGGGCTTCTAACATAGTGGCCAAAGAATGCCTAACCTTCATTCTTGTTAAGGAGATGGATGTCTCTTGTTTGATGGTGCACGCACAAAAAAAAAAAACTTAAGGTGAAAACTAAGGATTCAAAGAGGGTGAGAAGAATTATTTTGTCAAATGGATTTTCTATTTTGATTTTTTGAATCTTATTTTTTGCTGTTATTTTATGCTTTGTAGTTAACACATATAAATTTTTACATCTTGCTGTAAATATTTTACTTCCCGGTGCTAATTCTATGCCTGACATTTTCCAGTATAGTACTAGTGATTTATCTATGTTCTTGTCTTCTATTGCTACTGAATAGTTTGCACTTATAATAAATTTAAATTTTTGATATATTAAATTTCCTCTAACTGCACTTATAATACTTTTTTCTATAGGTTGAATTATTCTATCATCTGCTAAATATAATTCTATAGGTGTATCTATTCCTTCTCTAAAACATGCTTTTATCAATATTTCATGTTCCTAAATGTACATATTTTATTGGATTTTTGATTTTAATTCTTGGATTTCTTTATTAATTATTTTTATTTATGATAGGTATTTTAGCTTTACCTTTAATATATTTACAATCTATTACATGTTCTTTTTGGCTTACTACATAATATTCATCGTGTTGTAATTTGAATAAGTTTTTTAATCTAGGTACTTCTAATATCTTATCTATGCTTAAGTCTAATTCTTTTCCTTTTATTTGTTCAAACATATTATTGTCAAATATTATCTTTGTTCTGTATATTCATTATCTTGATATTCTTCCTTACTTATTATTTTTATATCGCTTCGGTCATAATCGTAAGTTGTCTCTATTTCATCTTCTAATTCAATATCTCGTGAATTCGTATATGCTATCTTCATTTTCTAATTCATAATCTAAATAATCTATCTATTTATATTTATCGTTTTCTATTATTACCTCTTATTTGTTTTTTCTTTAAATCTTTTGGTAATTTGAGTCTCTAGCTAAATGTCCTAGTTTTCCACAATTATAACATTTACATTCTGTATATTTTTCTTAACTCTGTGGTCTTTTTGTTTATAATTTTTATATAATATCTTTTTCTTGGAATTTTATTCTTATATTTTGTTTTGAAGCGTTTATGCTTATTTATCCTTTTCTTTTATATGGATTTTTGCATCCGAATGGGGTAAAAGGGTGCTAACTTGCTTGTACAATATGCTAAGTTTTTACTAATATTTTTTCTAGTTTTAATTCTTCTTTATGTTTTTCACATAGTTTCATAAACCATTGTTGCAAGAATTTTATTCTAGCTCCTAGTGTATCTACTGTATTTGATTCTTCCCAATCTTTTATTATTTTTGAACTAAATGGTTCTGGTAATTTTGTGTAATATAATTTTCTTATTTCTTTACTTTCATCATTTGTATGTATTCCTTTATAGTAATATTCTCTAAATGCACATGTATATTCATCTATGTAACTCATTTTACATATTGCTAATTTATTCATTAAATTTCTATTTATTATTTTATCTTTCTGTTGTTCTTCTATTTCTGTTGTCATACTTCCAAATTCATTTCTAATTGATATTTCATATTTATTTAATATGTCTATTGCTGATGTTGCTATTTCATTATTAAGTTTCGTATTATTTCTTAGTGTTTCTAAGCTTGTTGGTGTTAAATTTTGTAACCATATTTTTACTGTTCCTATAAGTGTTCTTTCTATATATCCTGGGGCATCCATTATTGATATCTTGTTATCTATTAATTGTTTTGATATATAACCTATCCATAATTGAATTGTTTTATTTGTATCTGCTACACAGTCTATTGTAACACCTCGAATTCAATAAATGCTAGAAAAGGGTCAAGCGGGCAAGTCACAAGCCCAAAATTGGACCATGGAACCCTAGATAGGATGCGAGAGGGACCATGGTCGTTAATTGGCTCGTGATAGATTTCCAAAACCTACCCCAGGAAAGCTTCACCTTGACAGACTCCCAGATGGCCCGTGGTGATGTTGACAGGTCGTCAAAGGAGTCGACAAGTGGCCTAGATCAGAAGGGGTTCTCTCCTAGTCAGTGATCAAGGACTACAGACATCTAAATGGCCCATCAAGCCCCACACAGACCGTGTAGTCATCCGTGAAGGGGGTCTATCAAACTTAGATTTCAAGGTCAACTTAAAACAATCATATTTTTTAGCACAAAATGAATTTAGTGGCTCATGACCTATCAAATTAAAAATCTGTGAGCCATCTTTCAACACCAACGATTTTTCCTAATTCCAACCTCGGAGTAAAAAGTTATGCCCAAAATAGTGAAGCCCTATCAGGTAGAATTTCTTCACGACCCAATAGACGGGCGGTGGTGCTCTAGATGACCCGTTTAGGCCTTCTAGTAGTCAATTTAGTAGCTTTAAGTCAGGGGCTTTGAGGTCTTTTCCCAATTATTTTAACTCAATACTATGTCATTTTACCTTCTACCCAAATCCCTATATAATGATTTAAACCCCCAAATCACCCAAACTCAATTCATTCTCTTAAAAATTCCAAATGTTGTTCAAGCACCTCCTCTTAAATATTTCTCTATCGAAGAAAGAAGAAGTCAAGTTATGCTTTCAAGTCAAGTCTAAAATTTAACCATTGATTTTATGGTTTTGGCATCAAGTTATGATAGTATTCACCTATGGAGTCCTTTCCTCCATAGGGTTTCTAAATTCTCCAATTTACAAGTTATAAATATCCAATTGAAGCTGGGGTTTTCTTCCATGTCATGGGTTCCTTTCAATATTGATCCAATTGGTTATTTTATGACTTTTTATGCATGAATTGAAGTAACTGCATATTTTTAAGTTTATTTCCCATGAACCCATGAATATCCATTATTTTGATTATAAACCATGAAATATGAATTTAAGAATATATGCATGACCTTTTGATGAGATTGATGTAAATGAAGTTGAGGATGCATTGACTTTGAAAACATGATGAAGCTTATGAATTATTGAAAAGGATGCATGTTTATGAAAGTATGTGTATGACTCAAGTAATCTTATAGATGAACACATCTATATGTTCTATGCAGCTTCGTCACATGACATGAATGACATCTCGATTTGCCTTCAATGCTTTTCTGGCTATTTTCCTAAATTAGATGTTGATTAGTATGGTATTCGGATATGCCATCAATGATAATAGGGCATTTCTAGCGTGGTGTGAATGACTATGGCCGTTAAAATCTATTATAAAAATATCATGGATGGTGAAAGGTTTTCTCACGCATGGTCTAAGGAGCTATCCTATGATACGACAAGTGGATAATACCCATGTCTCTTATTGATAAGACAAGTTAAAATTAATAACTATTCTGTTGGATTTATGCTTAGCACCGAGAGGATATAGAGATGGAAGCTCTCCCATAGCTTGAGGTACAGTTTCTAGTAGCAATCTCCTTTTCCCATAACTATGTGCCCCCTTAGGATAATTGTCTTAAGATGGATGATGATTGTCTTAGATATACATTAGCTAGTGGATCCACTTAAGCTAGAAGTTCATGGTCCTACCTTGTCAAGTAGGACACCCTCTTTTCGATCTGAGAAGAGTACACCGGATTCCATGTTATAGGTCACACGGTCTCTATGTCGGTTAAGGCCACTGCCTACAACAATGATTAACTAAGGTTCCTTCAAGAAATATCTAACATTTGTTCAAAGATGATCTTACTTGCATTGACCATGATTACGATTTATGTTTTCTAACCCTATCACATGTTTTGACTTGGTCTTTGCATATCATGAAAAGTCCTTTTAGCATGATTTCAAAACTTTTATGCTTTGCTATCATACTTGGGACACATTTATACTAACGCATACTCTTGGACATTATTTCACTAATGTAGGGTCTGACGCTCCTATTCTGCATATTCGTGGATAGGGATCACTTAGTAGATATGGAAAATTGGTGATTCCTCGTGTTTCAGTGACCAAGCCTTGTTTCTTATTGTCTTTACTTTTTAGAGATTTTATGTGATGTACGGGATATGTACCAATCACTCTTAATGTAATAGATGGCTTTGAGACTATATAGACTTCCACTTCGTTTTGACAAACTCTATTATGTTATAAACTGTCTTTTAAACTCTTTCAATGCTATTATCTTATTTACGTATGCTAAGTGGCTTGTGTAGGGATTTTCTGGTTCTTACACGCCATGTCATGTCTAGGGTGTACTTGGGGTCGTGACAAAGGCTCATCTTCAGCCATGACATTGGAGTTCCATTTGGAGGAGGGGTTGGAGTGGCATAGATAAGGGTCGTTTGTAATTGTTGTGGAAAATTCTGGGATTTTTGGGGGATGGGATTGTTCATACTTTCCATTTTGGGTATGTTCACATGGTGATGAGTTTAGAGAATTTGGAATTTGGCTGTTTAGCATTTGGTTTGGGAACTTAGACATGAGTGAGGCATTGTTTTCTATATTTTGTAAGTTAATAAATATGGAGTGGATAGGAAAAGTAGAGATAATATTGGAAGATTTATTATTTGTTTGTTTGTTAGTACTAGGAATAATAGTATCAGAATCCTTTTTCAATATATCTATTTTTAGAGACTCGGCTTTAAGGTAGTGTGAATTTGGGGTGAGGATGTGGAGAGAGAGCTTCCACATTGGACAAAGGTGATGTAATGTGGACTTTATCTCTAAGGATTTATCGGGATGGGTAAATGCATCCTCTATGCTTGATACTTTTAGTGGATATGATGATAGTATTAGGGGTAGCAAGGTAAGTCTTAGTGAGGGGTACACGGGCTAAAAGGTCAGTTTCTCTAGGGGTAAAGTAGGGGCCTCCAACAGAGGTGAGGGGCCGCAAACTAATATCAAGTTATTTTAAATTAGAATTAAAATGACACAAGCTTCCAATCTTTCACACCCATGTCTCATCTAACCCTAGGAATATAAATGGGGCGAGGCGGGGAGGAGCAAATCTTGACATGCTTAAATTTAACTTGCCTAACTAACTAAGTATGTTTTCAAAATATTGCCCTATTCTACCTTATCAGGACTTATTTATATATTTTTCATTCATTTTTTTTTCACCTTGAAAAAAATTGTACTATGCACATTACTTTATTTTTCTACTTTTTTTTATTGATCAGTTGTTTTCCTTCTCTGATCAATACTATATTCGTCTTTTCTTCATCAACTCGAATGTATTCCCGATATGTGCCTTGTTTAATTTTGATATAGTATGGTTGGACTCTGTTCTTCGGGGCTGCTAGTATTGCTCTAGCTATAGTTTTGAAATCCCCGGTCCCATCTTGAGAAACTGTTAGGTGTTTCAGCAATCAAATAACTTTGAGAACATAAAACTATAGTTACAACAACAAGCAACACCATTATATTCCCTACAATGAAAAATTAAAAGAATCTAATTAGTTCAACAACCTTAATAAAAATAGATTGGTAGTAACTACTACTCATTGCATAGAGATAGAATTATTTTTTTGATAGTATAAAAGAATTACAACTACAATCTAGAGATATGAAGGAAAGATATGCTAGAAGTTTCTGAGATAACCATCGCGAAGGTGAAGAACAATATGGTGCTAACAAAAAAGAACTAAAACTTCGAGTCACTGAAAGGAGCAAGCAACAACTTCTTGGTAGATGAAGCTTATTATGAATAAATGGATATTTCTTAGCAATGTCTGCTCTTACTACAACAATAACAACAATAACAACAATAACAACAACAACAACAACAACAACAACAACAACAACAATAATAATATTAATAATAATCTATAGAATTAGAATATTGAGTGCATTAGTCGGGGTTCAATGCGAGTACCATACATTGAATGAGAAAATAAAAAATACTAATTAAGTGGATAGCGTTTTGTTATATTATGTGGTTTCACCTTTCAACTTCTGTTGTCATATTTGAGAGGAAAATTCTAATTAATTATTACAACATTACTAAGGATTCAAATTTCAAATTGAATTTTGATCATGATAGCTGTCAAGATTTAATTCGTTAATTGATGCTTTCAATTACCTTAATTGACCTTATTTCTAGTGAAGTATCTAAACAACAATCAACTCCAAATAATCAATAAAATAACAATAACATTCGTATCTACGTATAATTACACATAATATGCATTTTTTAGCCATGAAGAAATATTCTATTATTAGCCACATGAAAGTAAAGTGTCAAAAATGGCTAAAGAACACTATTGGTCACATGAAAGTAAATTGTCAAGACTACGAAAATAATAATAAAATGGTCTCTTTTCTTTAGTACTACTAGGTTTAAATAGTCCTTTTAAGTATCATCAGAGCAATTTTGATCATTTAACGAGTTGATATGGATTTTATATATATATAGATAAAGGAATTTATTTCTATTATATCTTTGACTCAATTCGAGAGTATAAAAAAAATGGAGTGGAAGGTCATATAGAATAAAATGGAAAAAATTACAATAGCAATAACTAATAATATGATAATCAAAACAAATTAGACTATAACAATAAAAAATAGCATGAGAATAATAGTAATCCCTCCATATCATATCGTCACCTTTTTTTCAATTGTCTTACTCCACTGCTTATTTAGCATGGCTAGGACCATCACATACGGCACTAGTTGCATCAATTCTTTCATAATTATTACCATCATCACCATTAGCATGAATATCACCATTAATAAAATGGACCCCAACAGCCTTTTTACAGATACCACATTTATTATATGACTACAATAATAAAATGGTCAATTTTCTTTATTACTACTAAATTTAAAATAGTCCTTTTAAGTATCATTAGTGCAATTTTGATCATATAAGGATTTGATGTATATAGATAATATATATAAAGATAAAAGAAGATTGCTTTTATTAGATCTTCGACTCAAGTCGAGAATACCAAAATCAATAAAAAAAAATTGAGTGAAGGGCCCTATAGAATAAAAAAGAGAAAATTACAATAATCAATAATATGATAATAAAAAAAAAAAAATAGACAAGAATAATAATAAAATACCATGAGAATAATAGTAAAAATGCATTGCTCCATATCATATCCTCCCCCCCCCCCCCTCCCTTTTAATTGTCTTACTAATACAACTACTTATTTAGCATGGCTAGGACCATCATGAATGTAATTAGTTGCATCAATTCCTTCATCATTATTACCATCACCACCATTAGCATGAATATCATCATTAAGTTGTTGATTGAGTTGTGAAAGTTTCTTTTGAAATTGGAGTAAAAATTGGTGAATGTTGTAAGTTTTATGTTTGAAAGGCCAAGGTTATTAAAAAAGTGGGTTTCAGAGTCTTTTAGAGTTTTGAGTATCGAAAAAAAATTCCATTGATTCCATTAGTCCCATAATGTAGAATCTGGTCAATGAGAGTTATCGGCTTTTAGATTTAGAGTCCTTTTCAGGATTTGAGGTTCTAAGTTCAAAAGTTATAAAATTTTAGCCATTGGGTTGACATTGGTTAACATTTGGGAATCGAACACTCGGATCAGAATTCTGAGAGTTACATGGGATTTAAAGATGATTTTATACCGAAGTGAGGTCTTAGTTTAATTTTCAGAGGTCCCGAGATAGTTTTGTCCTTTTAGGCGATATATTAGTTTCTTGTAACATTCATGGATGCTGGTCATGGAGACCTTGAATTCGTATTTAGTCGATTTCATTGAGTCTGTGACATTGAGTATAGTTGATTTGTATATATGGTTTTTATAAATGGAGATCCGAATGAATTTTGAGTGTCCTTTTGATGTTTTCAGACTTGGCTAATTTTTTTGATGTTCGTGTGCTTCGCTTTTGCAAAGGGTTCCTCGCAATTGCGATGTTCACAAAATAGAGACTGTGGTTGTGAAAGTGAAGGGCCACTATTAGGCACGATTCCCTTAAGCAAACCATGGGTCGCGATTGCAATGTTCGCTAAATCGAAGGTCCTCACTTTTAAGAGATCGAGATGTTCGCGAACCCTTGGTAACAAAAGCGACATTAGAGCGGGTTTATGACCTACAAATCTGGGGTGTTAGCCTCATTATCTATTTTTGAGCTTGGCAAAATCCTTGGAGGTGATTTTGAAGAAATATCTTCCTCTAAATCTTTTGGGTAAGCTTTTGTGACCCTAAAACTTCATTCCCCTTTGATTATTTATGGATTTTAACCTCAAAAGCTGGGATTTTGATTAGAAAATGACAAGATTTTTCAAGAACTTGACTTCTAAACTAAAATACTGATTGTGAACTGATTTTTTATTACTTTTCAAAATGATTTTCATCAATGAGTTCTAAATGCATTGGGTAGTATTTTCAAGAAAAGATTTTTATATTCAAATCTCATTTTCAGAATTTGGTTTTGAGTTTAATGACAGAGTTTTATAAGAGAATGAATTAGGTATTGTTATTTCCAAAATCTCATGATGAATACTTGATTGAATTAGATTGTGCGGCTTTGGATGTTGTTCGGAAAGGGAAGACTTAAGTATTGGAATGACTAGTTGATTGAATTCAGGCAAGTGTTATCCTAAACCTTGCAAATCTAGTAGAATCTTATATTCCCTTCATTGTGTGTGTTGATGAGTAATGAGAATGAGGTGATTCGTTCATTGTTCCACTTTTAATGAATAAATAAGGGATTAATGAAAAGGTAATGTGTTGATTATAATACTTGTGAATTTCCTCGTTGTGAACCCTATTTGATTGATTGACGAAATGCTTTGATGGCATGAAAGTGAACTTGAATTACTTGAACTGTGGTTTCTTCCTTATGGTGCGAAATTGCTTATGTACATTGATTGTTGTACACAGTGTTGAGACATTGATGTTAAATCAATGAAAAATGGTTATGGCTAGTGATATTATGTTGAATGTATGTTATTTTAAGCCGATGGAAAATATTTACGACTATTGATGTGATATAAAGCCAATCAGAAATGGTTTCAGCTAGTGATGTGATATAAAGTTGATCGAAAATGGTTCTTGCTAATGATGTGATATAAAGATGATGAGAAATGGTTTTGGCTAGTAATGTGATACAAAGCCGATGAAAAATTGTTCTGGCTAGTGATGTAATATAAATACAATCGGAAATGGTTATGGCTAGTGATATCGTGCCAAAGGGAAATGATTCCGGCAATAGTCGACTATTATGATTTGATAAGTGTCGTGTTACTTGTGATTGATCTACGTGTTACCTATTAATTTACTTGCTACTTGTGATTAGCATACTTGATGCATGTTGGTTTTCGATCTGTGACTATTGAACTGTGATTATAAGACTTGTGAGCTATGTATTGTGAAACTGTTAAGTTTGACTGATTTCTATGTAGGTTGTAGTTTGAAGAGGTTCGGTTTGGATGAAAGGAGTATTCAATTTCTTGCTAGTTTGCTTTGTTTATCAAGTTGTTTCTTGAGTACCATGTTGTTTGGTACTCACTTCTTGCTTCTACACTTGTGTATGTTTTGAGGCCCATACTGTGTGATTGCTCTTCTTCTTCTTCCAATCTGAGGCTAGTTGAAGGACTTGAGAGGTAGTTGTTTGTCATCCCGGTGGGCCTTCTTTTTCCTTTTCGCTATTATTTTTTCCTATTTGGGAAAAAAGACATTGAGATTTGTACTTATTTTCTTTTCCGTACTTTATGATTAGTGACTTGTACACGTGACAACCATATTTTGGTGGTTTTAATAGAATGAGTAAGTTTTCCACTTTTATCTTGTTCTTGTTCCTTTTTCGTATTTTTTTTCATTTCATTTGGTTGAGGAAGACTTGTCTTGGAGGGAGTAGAGAAGTGTCGTCGCGTCTATTTTTGCGTCGTGACAATAAACTTACAGAATAATTGGTGAAGTTTAAAACTTCTATGAAGCAACAATACTTTTGTAAGCTCGGGTCTTATTTTATCACATCATACTCGCACAATCTTCGTCGTTGTTGTGGTTTTGCGCTAGGAGGTCATCCGCGTGTCCTGGTATAAAGGAGTGCTCTAGAAAATTTTCACTATTTCATACAAATGAACACATCTCCAAACTAATATAGGTACAATCATCAACTCTATTTTGGAAATCAATACACCATCTATAAAAGATATCATTTGGATTAAGAGCTAACTCAGTCTCACTTTGCCTTATAGACTGTTACACTATATTCACACATCATAATAGAGACATAATTTTATAATGCTTTCTTGATCAGCTAGTGACTTGTTATTATCCATATAAACCTAATTCATGGGATCTCCAATCACATATGTTGGATTACCATCATTGTTGATCTTCTCAAATGACAAAAGTCTTACCCCCTCGATGTTTCATTTAGTTAGTGAATTGATCTGATTCACCTTCGAATGCAGTATTTAATCACCTTGTGTCTCAAATTGCCAAAAAAAAAAATCTATTTTCCGTTATAACTTTTTGTTTGGAAATCACAATATATATAACCACTAAAAATTATATGTTAGTTATATTTCTATTGAAACACTTACTAAGAGTTCTCTTAACAATTTAGTCTCTTCATCAACCAACTCCAAAACAACTAACTCAATTTGGTTCATTTTTCATGTTATAACTCCACACCAATCATAGTTCATAATAACTTATAAATTTTGAGATTCACATTGCATCATCATACACTTCTAATAAAGTACAAAACTCATGCCATCACAAATAAAATTATAAAACATTCTTCAACGGAGTAAACAACATTTATTTTTTCAACTATAAACCTTGCATCAATCACATAAAAATTAACTACCAAAAATTTGTATATGCAATATTCATTAGCATGTAATCAAAACCTTAAATCCCATGTTTCTTTTCTTTAGGATCATATACCATAATCTTAGAAAGATCAACATTTTTAAATGATGGATTGACTTGGGAGACCCTTGTACTTTGATCCGTTTGTATGTTGGACTACTATACTTACGACTTTACCAACTGGACCCTTAAACCCCATGTAACACAATATTTTAAACACCTCTGATCATTCACCGAACAAATGTGACATTAATATTTTTTACTTGGAATGATGTGTGATTTCACACGTTTTAAAGTAAGTGAGTATAATATTTATATGAAAAAAATATTACAATTTTAAAAAATAAATGAAAAATGCCCCGAAAAAAAAGGGCAAGTCAACTTGTCAGCCAGCCGCTGCTGCCCCCCCCCCCCCCCAACTCAACCCCATCAAAATTTTAGAAACCAATTCCACTAATTTCCTTCTTCTTTGGATCCACCCTCAAATACTTTCTCAGAATTCTTTTTCTTGGGCTGCAAATCAACATGAGTTCTAGTCCTTTTTGTTTTGCCATATTCCCACTTTCAAAATCTCAATTTCGTATGTATTCTTTTGTGATAGTGGGTATTGAAAAATGAAAAACTTCATTGATAAGTTTGATAAAGCTTCATGAATAATAAATGAGTTTTGTGAATTTATGTGTAAATTTAAAATTGTCATGTAGACTTTTTGTTTGTGAACCAGTAGTGTGAAATTCAAGTCAAATAGGTAAGAATTCTACCCATTTAACATGAATTTGATGCTCAATTTGATCGCAAAAATGGAGAGAATAATCTTCAAAATTCCCATAATATATAGAAGTACGCCTTTTATTTTTATTTTATTTGTTTAATATTTAATTTCTTACGTGTCATTAAAAATGATGTGGAATTTCATGTGTAAATGAGCATACCACACGCGCACACATATGATGAGAAAGAGGTTTAAAGTATTGTGTTTCAGTGAGTTTAAGAGTTTAGTTGGTAAAATATAAGAGTCCAACTTAGAAACAGAGCCAAGTGCAAAAATCTCCGGAGTCATTCAACCTTTTTAAATATTTCAATCTAAGAAAACAAACTATTTAACATTCATATAACAATGCCTAGTCACATGAGCAACATCAAGATGTAAGGAAATAAATAAAATGAATAATCCATGGTTACTCAAACCAATTAAAAGGTATCACTTTTCACCAATTTCACAAAGCTTTCATATAATGCTACATCTTAATTATCTCTGAACAATCTAAGAATGCTGAGACATCATCCTAAATTTATTCTAATAATTATTTAGATACTCTGTAACACAAATATGTAATAACCACCTCAGATAATGCTAATATTTTCACAATGAGAGTTTAATAGGAACCTTTTTTATTCTAAGAACTTGAATATATAGTTCTAAAATAACCAACACATATAAATATTTTCCTTCTCCAGTTTGGGAGTAGAAGACAAATAATCTTGGTACCACCAAAATATTTCACATATTAGCCAAAAAATTCAATTGAAAAATTACCACATAAATATATCATTCACTTAGTCAAATTTATTTTTACCTAGCGAGATTATCATTTCTCTGAATTTTCTTCAACATCTAGGGGTATATTGACAATTTGCCATACACAAAAATATATATTAGAATTGTAGAGATATAGTATCATCATATACCTTATTATTATAAAAGCAAAAAGTCCAACTATAAATTTTATTTTGATTGCTATGGCTTCACCTCGCATTGAACCGTTTTTTATATCTGATGCCCATAATAAATTACACAACTCTCCTTCCCATATCCAAGTGTGCATAAATTTAATTCTTTGATTACTCCGTAGTCAATAAAGACAACAAAACTTTGAATCATCACAAACATACCCTTTTTTATATTTGATCTTCGTTATTAACAAAAGGAAAGTCTCTATTTGTGTAGTAATTGATTTTCTGCAAGAATAATGTTTAACATTTTTTTAAGATTCTTGGAAATCTTATGGAAGACACATCACCCCAAATACTTGTATGGAATTCACCAACATGTCAGGCGTTTTCCTTAGATATCTCCGTGAATCAACAAACTCTTCTAGTATAGACTAGGAGTCGTAATCTAATAAAGATTCAATAAGAATGAAAACCCAACACAATAAAGTAGGTGTTCTTGATATCTTCTCTCTCCAAAAAGAATATACCTTTTAGTATTTATAGATTGAATGATTATCACATAATTTGGCTAAAGAGCTCAAACCATCAAAATAAAAATAAAAGATTGTCAATAATATTAATGGCTAATTAAGAGGGATAATCTCCAAGTAACAAATCTGTTACAATTAGAAAAGTAACGCTATAGACACACCACATAAAAAATATCATTAGCGGCAAATAATTAACAACAATAGTGCAATTGTTGCTAAATATGTATTTTTAGCAGCAGTTAGCACTCTTTGTATATGTCCCTAAAGTATTTAATGACATTGGATCTATTGGCACTTAACTAATGTTGGTAAAGAGTTTAGCACTCTTTATTAATGTGTCTATTTATTGCCACTAAAAGTTATTTTTGTTGTAGTGACATTATGTTAGGAGAAAAGTCAACAAGACTATTAAGGAAATTTAATAGTCATTAGCAGTATATTAGAATAATTAGCATATTAAATATTGTCACGACCCAAAAGAGGATGTGATGTCACTTGTCTATTCCCACCAAGACAAGACAAGCTCAACACAACAAAACGAAAGAAATATGGAAAGTAAAGCAAGAATAAGATAAGTGCAGAAAACTTATTCATTTTAGCATAACCCCGAAACCTATTGTCACGTGTACGAGCCACTAATATTAAAATACAAAATTCAAAAGGTAATTACAAGTCTCAATGTTTTTATTTATCAGTTAGAATAAAACATAAGTAAAAGAACAAGAGGTCCTACCATGATGACAAGCAGCTACCTCTCAAAGTCACTGGACAATCCTTGATAATAGAAGAAGAACATCACATGGGTCTGGGATCAGAATCTACACAATGTAGAAGAAAAGAGTGAGTACCTAACAATACGTTATTCAACAAACAACCTACTAAAGAAAGTAAAAATAGATAGAAATCGAGCACTCCTTTCATCTCAACCTAAGCTCCACAAACTACAACCTGCATAGAAGTTAGACCAACCTAATAGTTTTACAATGCACAATTCACAAGGCTCAATAATCACAGTCCACTAGTCACATTTCAAAAACCATTAAGTATCAAGTATGTCAATCAAAAGTGTCAAACAGATCAATCACAAGTATCAAGTTCATCAATCACAAGTAACACGTAGATCAATCAAAAATATTAAAATGCATCAAATCACAATAGTGAATTCTTTCTTGAACAATTTTCCTTTGGCACAATATCACTAGTCGCAATAATTTCCCTTCGGCTTATATAAAATTTCTTGTTGGAACCATTTCCCTTTGGCATTACATCACACTACTTTCCAGAACCATTTCCCTTCAGCTTTATATCATGTAGCTTGTCGGAATCATTTCTCTTCAGCATAACATCATATGTCTCATCACAGTGCACATTAACATTGATGCACATAAATAATTTCTAACATAAGGAAGGGACAACAATTCAAGCAATTCAATTCCACATTAATGTCATCAAAGAATTTCACCAATCAATAAAATAGGGTTCACCACAAGTGTCACGCCCCGAAGCTACCCCCTGGATACGGACACGGGACCTTGGATCACGAGTGACCCTAAGTGTCACGCCCCGTTTTTCTCAAAACGGGTTTAGTGCACAACCTAACATCTCTTTTGGGTTTTGGGTGAATGAAGAGTCGCCACCTAATGAATTAAGGTGCGTTAGGGCTCCTATCTAACCTAACTAAGTCTGATTAAAGTCAATGAACCAAAGATCGGGTAAGGGTTCAGATTACCTCGAGGGGAAGGTGTTAGGCATCCCTCGAGATCCACAAATGTGGGTCCCGGCCGTATCTCATGCAATATGTGGGGGTTACAAGTAGCAATTATGGTCACTTCATTATTATTTATTTAATTTAGACATGCTTGCTAGGTGATAATGATAAATAAACAGTTAAGATCATTTTAACTTATTTAATTAAGCATGCTAAACTAGGTGATATAAAAGTAACAAACAAAATATAAAAGATGAGCGAGGAGGTAGAAATTACACAAATAGATAAGCAAAAGGATTTTATTTATTTTTTACTACCCCAAATAGTTATAATTAAACATATAAAGGGATAAAAGGAAAAAGAGACTCTATAGGACTTTACGGATCAGCACTCGACTTTTATTTAATATAGGCTTTCGTGTAGGGACAGACAAAACCTAAGTTTGTCATTTAAGCCTGAGTCGATGTCATCCTATCCGTAGGGCCTAAGCTACCCCTACCCCACCACCGCATGCTTTTTGTCTCTAAAAGGTGCGTAGCGTCCCCACTTGATGTCCAAGAGGCGTTGGACTACTATTGAGGTGGTTTAGACAAAAATAAAAATCCTAATAGGCCCACCTAGACACCAAGCAAAACACGTTGGACTAGCACTTAGCACGTAAAATCTTAAATTGACCTCTTAGGTTTTAGCATTAGCATGCTAGCAAAAACACATAATTAGTGAAAAGGTCTCATGTTAAGTGAGCGCACATAAACAGGCAATATAAGTATTATAACATTTATTGATTAATTTCAGAGATGCAAAAATTATTATAAGGACAACAAAAGTCGATAACTGATTTTAACATATGATAGGAAAGCGATTACAAATGCATAAATTTAATTTAGAAAAACAGTAATAGATTTGTTATTAATGCAGAGAATTGTTTTAGATGCAGAAATACAGTAACTGCTCTTCAAGTGGCAAAGTTACGATGTAGAGATTAATATTTAACAGAGTTGAGCAAGTAGCAGATGCATATATTACTAGTAGCTAAGTTTAAGTGGCAGAGCAGCTGATCAACTGCAGAAATTAAACAATTCCCATAGATGTTATTCTTTAAACATGCATGTGGTTATTTAATTTATTTAACATGATGAAAATTATTAGAAGTCCATATACATGTTATCAAAGTGATTAACAAGTTGGTTGGTTAATTACATGCAACAATAACAGTCAAGGGCAGAATTTAAAGCATGCTGGCAATTAATCTAAATGAGGGATTAATTGTTTGTAGAAAACAAATGAGCGAGCAAATAATTCTTTAGAGCATTTTAGTCAATTTGCTTATGCAAGTTCATTATATGAACAGAGATAAATTAGTTATTAAGCATGCTGATCATATCACGAATATGCTAACAGTGCTCACATCAAATAGACTAGCCTTAGTTTTACAAACATGATAAATTTTATGGGCAACATTAGCACGCTGATGATAAATAACAAACTTCTTATTAAAATAACTTATTTCTAACATTCATTTTATCAAATGACATGCTGACTTAACTAAGCACCACAATACTCGGATAATTTGCATGCCGAAATTATTTAACAAAGACCTAAGGTCATGATATCTAATTAATTGCATGCTGAAGTTATTATTAATTCTATAGACACTCTTTGAAGATAAATGGGAGCAAATGATTTAAGCCTATGCGTATGCATACTACACACAGATAACAAACAAATGAAAAATAATTAAATCCCATAGGCATGCTTTCTAACAACAAATAAATGGCGATAATATAACGAGTAGCACGTAAATCCCCCTCCCTTAGACGGTCCCCAAATATTTCATATATAGAGTTAGAGTTACTACAAGTATTACAAATCGCAATAAATAAATACAGATTCAAATACATAAATAAAATAATCCAATCCAACATCTCAACCTATGGCAACTCTTCGAACTTCAACTTTAAGTTCAAAACCTGTTAAACGAAATATACCAAACACAAGATCATAAAATAATAAGGACGTGAAATTTAATCACAGTTCACACACGAATTTTAAACAAATCATAGAACATATAAGATCACACATTGGGAGGAAAAGGGTAAGGGATCTAACTCGGATGCTTCCATTATACAAATTACATTATCTAAAAGGTGCTTTTGCAAGATAGAATACTAGTTTGGATAAAATACTTAATAGTTAAGCAGATTATTTTTATCAGCAATGACGTGCTTAGCAAGATTTCCAAACCACAACAGCAACACAGCAAAAAAAGCTCAAAGTTTATTAGTTCCTATTTTCTTTTCCAAGAGTAGAGAGTGTTTTTCTTTTAGGCTCTTAGAATTGTCTAAGCATGAGTGAATGAGTTTCTAAGTCTATATGAGGTTGTCCAAGTCTGTCTACAGAATGAGAGGAGGGTTCTATTTATATACTAGAAGAGGGGCACATATAAGGGAAAGAAATAAATCAAGGAAATCAAAATAATATCACACTTCCTTAAATAAGAGGGAACCAAATTAAAGAATTATTTTTAGGGATCAAATAAAAGTTTTCTTATTTTAAAAGAGCCAAATTATAAAATATCATTTCATTACCAAATATGCAACTAAGTGACAACGGAAATAAACAAATGTTATAAAGTAAGAAATCGGTCAACACACATAAGGGAAACAGAAATCCTTTATTATTATATTACTATAAATAAACACCTAAGATACAAAAAAAAAAAAGCAATGGTATCAAATATCATCAATTAATAAGCACAATAAGAGTAAAAAACTGTAAAAGGGACAATTTCGTTAAGTAAATAAAGATTTGAGGGATCCTAAATCAAGTCAATTTACACATAAATCAAAATTTCAACTAACAACAATGTTAAATTATTATAGACAAATATATAATCTTTTAGAGGAACAAAATGCTTCTCAATCATCTAGGACCGAAAATCATGAATTTAACACGAGCACACCGTCAGTTAGAGAAGGCTCTTTTCAGCCAAGAATACTAAAACTCACAAATCATAGCTTGACATCAATAACAGTGATGAACAAAGAGTTTGAACGGAGGAAATGTGACTCAAACATGCTTTTTCTAAGAAACAACAATATGTAATAATCACACAAACTAACATACAGTAGAACACCACTGCAATTTCAGCCATTGCAGATTTAGCATAGTATGAACGAAGAACAGAGAACCCAATCTTAAAGTCTAAACTCAATGCGACGATTCGAGCATATGCAAATACCTAACAGGAGCGATAATCATGAATTTTAAACAGAGAGGTCACAACGTAGACATGCTTTTTCTACGAATCACAACCAACATATAATTCTCAAGTATATCGCAATAGCACTAGACGAATAGTTCAAAGAGGAAAAGATTGAGGTGATAAAACGGACTAGAGACCAAACCCGGGCAGACCTGAAAAGGCCTGATTTCTAAAACCTGCAAGATTTTAATTTAAAGGGTTCTCTCCGCCTTATTCGATCGGAGACGCCGCTCATGGGGTTCGCTTCGCTGCCGTTGGTGCTACTTTGGTTGCTATCTGGATCGGGCTGGTTGCTCCCGTGGTCGAGCTGTCGGGCGGCCCGTGTTGCAGGTGGTGTCACCTGAAAAAGAAAAGAAAGAGGAGGAGACGGGAGATGACAGAGGGAAGTAGCGCCGGCTGCTGGCTGTTCTCGCCAGTCGACGTCATTCCCTCGCCGGCTGTTCGCTGCTGCGCCGCTAGCGTCGTTCGGTTGCCGACTGTCTTTCGCGGCTTCCAGCGCTGGTCGCTGCTTCACCGGAACTGCACTTTGGTTCTCGTTTCTTTGCAACAGAGAGAATGGCGGGCTGCCGGCGATAAAGCTCACCGATCCTCCTAGCTGTGTTTGCCGAAGCTGCGCTTAGCGCTGCTGCCGCCTCTGCCGCCTCGCCGTCGCCGCTGTTAGGAGAATAGATGAGGGGATAGATGGGGGGAGGAGGAGCGGCGGATTGAGAAGAGAGGAGGAAGAAGAGAGAATCGAAGAAAAGGGTTTGGGATCTTTGGTTAAAGGTAGGTTTAGGATGGCTTGATCTCAGCCGTTGAGATCAAGTGAGATGGAGGGCCACGATTAAATCGGACTTGGATGGACGGATGAGATTAAAAGCAGCTTTTAAGATCAGATTGAAATTGAACCTGAAAAAGCTAAAGTTTAAATGAAAAATGGCTAGTATTGAAATAAAGCGGCTATAATTGAAATAAAATTGGGATTATAGTGGCTAGAATTGAAATGACTTGCATAAGAAAAGACTAGAATTGAAATAAATTAACATAAAGATAAGCTGAAATTTAAATAAATTAGAGGGACTTTAAGGAAATGCTATTCAATTAATAAAAATACTATGCATATTAAATATTTTCATATAATTAAACACAAATACGATTTTAATATATTTAAGTAAAATAATTATTTCGAATTAACTATTGACAAAAAAAATAATTTGAAAAATAATTATAATAATTTTTGAAATCATGCGTACTAAAATATATAATTTTTTAGACAAATTTAATTAAAATTTTAAGCTTTGAAACATATTTTTAAAACGTATTAAATCGAATAGCATTCCTGAAAATGGTTAAAGGTCGGTCAAAATTGGGTGTCAACAGCTGCCCCTTGGTTGCTTGGGAATGAAGAATGAATTGTCGGGCAATCAACGTTGACTTAGTAGCTGATTTTGTCCGACCGACGAGATGATGCCGGTGGGATCAATTGAAATAACATAAAGTTGAAAAGGAGTACGACCGAGACTTTGGTATTAAGCCGCCTACATATCTCTGGTTATACGAGAATCAGGTCGTGTGTAGTTCTAGATTCAGGAGTAGATGAAACTCCTAAAAATGGAAGAGCGATACGGTATGAGATTCGAGCAGGAACGATATTGGCTTGAATGGATAGGATTAGAGTAGCGAGAAAAGCAAGATAGCGAGACTTCCAGCTTAAGGGCGAAGAATTCGATGAGGAACGGTAATACGAGTAGCCAAGGGTTAAATGAAGAATTGTAAAATGAGTAGCAAAGAATTCGATAGGGCCTTTGTTGCTATAGATATACGCACGATAATTGTAGCTGAGGACAAAGGTCTTATCTGCAAAATATCAACCTCTGCAAATCTGTAGCTTGTAATAGAAAGATTAGAGCACATACATATTAAATAAATGGTAAATGTAAACATGATGCAATTTCCCATATCGACCATGATGTTTGCCTTAAGACTATGAAAAATGATGTCTTAGGCTATGATGTCTAGGGCCATGATACGCAAAATTTATATCCTCAGGTCATGAAAATGTATCTGCGGGCCATGAAAAATGATGCCTTTAGACTATGACACCTTTGGATCATGATAAACAGAAAGTAAATCCTTAGGCCATGATATGATGTCCGCAGGCCATGAAAATGATGCCTTTAGACCATGACGCCTTAGGAATAAGTAATGAGTAAAGAAAATGTATCTGTAATTCGGGCATCTATTGATACTTGTCACTTGATTTGAATCTCTTTGGACACATGTAATTCTCGGACACAAGCAATACTCGGGCATAAATGCAATATCGGGCACAATGTGATTCTCGGGCACATGCAATTCGGGCACGATGCAATCTTCGGGCACATGCAATAATGCAAACTCGGGCACAAATGCAGTCTCCGGGCATAAATGCAATTCTCGGGCACATGCAATAATGCAAACTCGGGCTCAATGCAATCTTCGGGCATAAATGCAATTCTCGGGCACATGCAATAGTGCAAACTCGGGCTCAATGCAGTCTTCGGGCACGATGCAATTCTCGAGCACATGCGATAATGCAAACTCGGGCACAAAATGCAATCTCCGGGCATAAATGTAATTCTCGGGCACATGCAATAATGCAAACTCGGGCTCAATGCAGTCTTCGGGCACGATGCAATTCTCGAGCACATGCGATAATGCAAACTCGAGCACAAATGCAATCTCCGGCATCAATGCAATTCTCGGGCACATGCAATAATGCAAACTCGGGCTCAATGCAGTAGATGATCAAGGGCATAAAGTAGTAGATGATCAAGGGCATAAAGTAGTAGTTGATCAAGGGCATAGGATAGTAGTTGATCGAGGGCATAAGATAGTAATTGATCGAGGGCATAAGATAGTTGATTGAGGGCATAAAGTAGTAGGACCTTCGTCTAGTTGGAAGGGTCGAGTGCTATTCGTTGGCTACTTTTGATCTAAGAGTATTGTAGTTTCGCCCTCCGTCCTATGGTAGGGAGAGGTTGTCATTGATTAGAGATTGTTCAGGATTGATATAGGGTGTTTGATAAAGAGTGCTTGATCCTTCCATCGGAGGGACGGTGGGCCATTGATTGGCGATGGTCTAGGATTGATAATGATTCAGTCCTTCTGAAGGATAGCAGGCCATTTGACTGGCGATTGAGCTCAGTGGTCTGATCATTCTTGTTGGAATGCCAGTGTGCTATCTGTTGACGATTTTCAATTCTGACTAATGTAGTTTGGGTCATTCTTCCTATTGGCAGGACGGAATACCATTGCTTAGTGATTTGTCGGATATAGTGGCACATTGACCCTTCAAGGGTGTTGGAGTTGTTTTTTGTATGTGTACCTGTCTTTTCTGCATTCAAAGAAAAATAGTTAAAGGGGAGGTTGATCTGTATCCCTGTCTTGGCGCGGTATGCTCCTTTGACGTCTGCCAATATGTCTTTTGAAATGTTGTCAAAAAATTTTAAGGTACCCTCAAAATTTTCTGCCCCAGTGTAGAACTTCTGCTATCTAATTTTGTTGCAAATTGCCACTTGATCTTCTATGAATTTGTGAGATTTCCTCAAAAATTCTGCCCTGATCCTGATTTGTATGATATGTTCTTTGAAAGAATTTCTGAGACCCTCTCAAAATTTCTTCTCCAGTTACTGATTTGCAAGAAGAATGCTTTTGAAGGAATTTTTGAGTTCCTCTCAAAAATTCTACCCCAGTATCATCATTTGCCAAAAATGTTCTTCTGATGGATTTTTGAGATCCTCTCAAAAATTCTGCCCCAGTCTTGATTTGTGCAGAAATTGATCGTTTCTCAAAATTCTACCCCAGTTACCATCAAAAGAGGAGAATGAAAATTTTATTAAGATAAGACCGAACCCCATAGGAGCGCCTACGTATCCCCTCTTAAACAGGAATCAGGTCTGACGTAGTTCCAAGTACAGAGCGTAAGACATTAAACTTAGCGTTCTTAAGTAATACTGAAATGATAGATTTTGACTGACTTTATTGCCCATGTGCTGACATGGGTACTTTCCTTGTCTGGATGTAGAAAAACTTAAACTTCAATGGCGGAAGCTTATTTTGACACTGGTTTAACTGAACTTCATCATGTTTAATGTTGGGATTTTGTTGGCGCGAAGTCCTCTAAGCATATGATCTTAGTATCAATCAATTGTTGAATCTTATCTTTCAGATCACGACACTCTTCTATGGTATGTCCTTTCATCCCTGAGTGATAAGCGCAAACCTTAGAAGGTTCAATCCACCTTGCACGTGTATTCATCCTTATTTCATTGATAGGAGCGATGTGACCAGCAATCCTCAACTTTTCATAGAATTGATCTATAGGCTCAATCAAAGGAGTGTAAATTTTGATGGGCATTTTCTCAACATTGAACAGATTTTTGCGAATATGTTTTTGTTGAGTGTGGGTTTTGACATTGTAAATAGGATTTTGATAGGAAGGAATTTGATATGGTATGAGCGGCGCACAATACCAAGGGACTTGGTGTAGATGTGTTTGATATTGAGGAGCTTGTAAGGTAGGACTCGGCAGACGCGAAGTAAGATACGGAGGTCTACCAGCATAAGCATGATATTGGGAAGGATATGGGTAATTTAGCAAATGGGTGCTCTTTGGAGGCATTTGAATGGAGTTTGGTTGATTTTGAGAAGTGGGGTAAATTGGTGGAGGATGAAGAGTAGGGTGAGTGGGTGGAGGGTTATCTTTGAGAGTGACTTGATTCGTGACAGGCGACTTATATATGTTTGTCTCCAGAGTGGTATCGACAGAGCGTAACATCTTGGCCCACCCGTGCATATTAGATATTTCTTCTTCTAATTCTCTTATTTTCTTTTCCAAACGTGAAATCAACTTGCTTGGAGAATACTCATTTTCGACGGTTTTACCCGAAACCTCATCATTAGCCGCCTTCCTCTTCCCCTTGCGGTTCTCACTTGGAAGAATGTCCCTTGATCGTGTGTGGTGAGCCATGGTCTACAGATCAACCATTAGGGAGGGGTAAAAGTAAAAGCAAAAGCAAAAGAAAAATCAAGTTAGAGAGTTGCATAAATTGGAATAGCAAACACATTGTTCTGAAATAAACGCCCTAAATGCAAGGAGCCTCGTTGAGCCAGAGGTAGGCCTAAGATGTCATATAAATGATGCACAATATTAATTTGAGCCTTATTTGCCAATTTGGAGTTTAGATTAGAGGAAAGAACAAACTTTATTTATTAGGAAATTCGAACAATACATCATAAAAACAGAACTGAAATAAACTATGGGAAAAGGGTAACATGAGGGAAATCATCCTAAATTCTCAAAATCATGAAGGTATTGGTTCCAAGAGCTTGGCGCCAATTGACCTCTTGTATAGGGGGTGACTCCTTGCGTAATGTTCAACACGTTGCGTATCCATATGTTTTCCCTTTCGTTAGCGAGCCCGTAGTATCCTTCCCCACTCAATTCTCTATCTTCAACTTCATGTAGGATCCATATATAATACTTACGTGTGCATAAGGCCTGTCGTGC
Source organism: Solanum pinnatisectum (assembly GCA_035578085.1). Lineage (NCBI taxonomy): Eukaryota > Viridiplantae > Streptophyta > Magnoliopsida > Solanales > Solanaceae > Solanum > Solanum pinnatisectum. The sequence goes on along the minus strand of CM069081.1, from coordinate 12,021,631 downwards.
ACCCATAGGAATGGTCAACACCTGCTCCCATCGTCGAAGTATGTTGTGGGCTTGTGGTTTATCTACTCCAAATTCATACTTAAATTGTTCCATGTCAGACTGAAGTGGTATTACTTGCGTTCGCCCAAATTGGCGGAGTACTCAAAGAGGAGCGTATGGTTGATCGCCCTTTAAACCAATAAGATCAATGAAGTATCGGTCATCGCCTCTTACTATTGCGTGAGGAGTGGACAACCAATGAAGCTTCCATTGGATACGACGACTCTCAAACTCTGTCAAAAACATCTGCCAGTCTACGAATCCTACAGGGGCGGTGAAAGCTACCATTCTTCTTGGATGATTATCAATTTTGTTGCCATAACCGAGAAAAATGTCTACCGCATCAGACCGTAGGTAGAAGTGTTCAATAGCCCATAATTGTAGCAACAGGTTGCATCCCTCGAAAAATATTCTACCGTTGGCGTATGCTGACAGACTCCTCATTATTTCCGCCAGGATCATGGGCACTATAGTTTTCCTAGGTTCACCCTCTCTTTGAGCTAAATCTCGAACCACATAACTCAAGCGTGTGTCGATTCTTCCCCTTATTTTAGGAAAAAACAGAGATCCTAATAGGGCAATGGCAAAGGCATTTAGACGATATGTTTCCCATTCCTCGACGGAGCATTCAAAGTCATCACTAAAAGAGTGATAACTACCCTCTTGTCCAAAACGTGAATATAGAAAGTCGAAATGAATCCACCCGAGGTCTAAAGAAGGCAAGGTTGGATTTGACTTCATTCCTAGACTTTTTAGAAACTCCCTCGCCGATGGCTTATATGGTACCAACATTTCACACTCGTGGTATGGCAAATCGATGAAACCACTTATCTTTTCAATCGTTGGCACTAAGTCAAAATCCACAAATTTAAAAACCATCCTCACAGGGTCCCAAAATTCCAGCAAGGCCCTAATTAAGTGAGGGTTTGGAATGACGAAAATGAGGTAGGTAAGACCACCCAACAACTGGCGAATCTCTCTTTCACGATCTCTCTTGAGATCAATTCACCAATTTCTCAGCTTGTAGTTTACCTCTACGACCATTTGAGGGTTCGGGGATTCAAAAGTATCCATGACTCTGCAAACAAAACAACGAATTCTAAACTCCATTTTGGTAAAGTTTGGCTTAATTTAATAATCGTGACCACATTGACACATAATTATGCAATTTGTCTAAAGGGTGTTGGGACCCTTTAGACGATAGGGTGGCTACTAATTATGCGAATTGATGCCAAGGGTCAAACCGCCTAGGGTTTATGCAGCATGTATGACTTAATTAGGATTTCTAAGAGTTGGCTTGACACGGACTAGAGAGAAATTCTATGCGAGAAGGCTCGTGGTTTTCTGGTAGTAAAACTATCCGTTCTATCCACGCATGTGCCGACTCTCTATAATTAGGTGTTTGAAAAAAATTGGAGTAGTTGTGAGAAATGCAAAGGCACAACATCACGGTAACAAAAAAAAAAAAGGAAGATGGTCCTAATTGGGGGAAGTATGAACAGAATGCCAGTTTATCAAAGTGGTAATAGTTAGCAGGTAGATGGAAAGCAGTAACAGATAAACGGTTATAAAGTGGTAAATAAATAAATATATAAATAGACATGCAAGCGTATAAAAAAATTAAGCAAATAAAGGGAAAGGAACAGGGATTAACATGAAAACATACTATGCAAATAAACACAGAAAGGCAGATAACAACTTAACATGGTAAAGACTTAACAAGCATTAAAGTAAACCCCACAAAAAGCAAAAAACACGTAATGGTTTGAACCTAAAATCCCCAGCAGAGCCGCCATTCTGTCGCGCCCCATTTTTCTCAAAACGGGTTTTGTGCACGACCTAACAACTCTTTTGGGTTTTGGGTGAATGAAGAGTCACCACCTAACGAATTAAGGTGCATTAGGGCTCCTATCTAACCTAACTAAGTCTAGTTAAAGTCAACGAACCAGAGATCGGCTAAGGGTTCAGATTACCTCGAGGGGAAGGTGTTAGGCATCCCTCGAGATCCACAAATGTGGGTCCCGGCCGTATCTCATGCAATATGTGGGGGTTACAAGTAGCAATTATGGTCACTTCATTATTATTTATTTAATTTAGACATGCTTGCTAGGTGATAATGATAAATAAACAGTTAAGATCATTTTAACTTATTTAATTAAGCATGCTAAACTAGGTGATATAAAAGTAACAAACAAAAAATAAAAGATGAGCGAGGAGGTAGAAATTACACAAATAGATAAGCAAAAGGATTTTATTTATTTTTTACTACCCCAAATAGTTATAATTAAACATATAAAGGGATAAAAGGAAAAGGAGACTCTATAGGACTCTACGGATCAGCACTCGACTTTTATTTAATATAGGCTTTCGTGTAGGGACAGACAAAACCTAAGTTTTT